>JACYFF010019584.1:103461658-103497812 GCA_017589665.1 Selenicereus undatus
GGGGGGAGGGCTGATTCTGCTGCTCTAATACAGGGTTGTGTGGAATAAGATCCTTCACCGGTTTGAGGGACACTTTCACACAGAGTAGATGTCCTGGGGGGAAATTGTAATAAATCACTGTTTTCAGGAAGTTGGGTGAAGGGTTTAGATAAAATGAAGATTCTTCCATAATTGAGTTTTTTTTTCAATTATCATAATTACTTTTAATAAAAATCGTTCATTTTAAGAGATGAGATCTCAACTGTTGATCTAACTTGTGATGACCTGCTATAGCCGGTGAACTCATACATGGTTATTATATTTTTCAAACTGCATCCCCCTTTTTCGTCTCTTTCTTCCTCCCTTCTGTCGTCCCTGATTTCTATCTTTCTCGCTTTCTCCCTCTCCCTTCACCCCCTGAAAATAGAGAACCTAAAGATTCTCTAAACTCTTCATCAATCTATCTCACAGCGCCTTGTTTTCCGGTGTCAGTTGACCGAGGGCCTGAGCCAAATTGTGAGCTCTCATTATCGTTCCTTCAATTCCAGGGAAATTTTGAATAGATACCGTGAATGAATTGAGATCAGATAGTGTAATGTGCCTCTAATTCACTTGAATTTACCATGAATAAGTTTGGGCTCAAGTGTATTAATGGCGAATTTTGACAACTCTGGCATTGTTGTCGCTGTTGATAGAACAACCCTCTACCACCACCACCACCATCACCCTTCCTTTCTCTCCTTTTCGTTGCCCCAATTTGAAAACAGATATACACGAACAATTAGTTCCAGATCAGCAATAATTATCCACCCAGCTATCTGAAACAACAAACGAACATCCAACTAGTTTCATAAACATCGAGAAGAAAAGCGAATCCTAAGAATTAAAGATCATTCACAACAAATTTCGAAAAATGAATTTTCTAGTCAAGGGTTCATGCTTTTTGGGGAGAAATTCAGTTTAAAAGGCCAAAAAAAAGCACAATCAAACGTATAAAGTTTTCTAGAGCAAAGGGCTGAATTGGAGTAGCTTGATTCACAGCATCTACCATAGGCATTTGTTAAGAATTCACCATTCTTGCTTCAAACATCACCATTAAAGCTTTTTTGCTTTGACTCAGCCATAGTTGTAGTTCCTTCGTAACTATATCAAGGTCAAATCTAATTTTAGGTTCAAAAAATGAGGGGTTTGGTACATGCCATTGAAGGGACTTTTGAAGATGCTGAAGAGTTTCGAGAGGTGGGTTTTCTTTGTCCCACTCCCCCAGCTCTCTAGTACAAGTGTGCAACCATTCTCTCTCCTGTTTTATTTTTAAAAAATTAAAACACTCTTGATGCTCTGTTTTTGGTCTCGAAAATAGTCCCAAACAAAAGCTACAACACCAATTTCTTTAAGGTTCTTCCTTTCTTGATAAGTAGAACTTAAAAATTTTCTTTTCTAGGCGTTTTTGTATTTTAGGAAAATAGAGGCCTTTTTGGATTACTTTGGTTTATCAAGTCTTTGAAAGACTAATAGCAAAAAACTCTCTGTCTCTCCAGCACCATTGAAATCTAGAATTCCTTTAATTTTCTTGGCGGCAACTATAATCCAACATAGGATTCAACAACAAGATCAATACCCGACAATGATGCCGGTGGTGTAACCAGATATGGAGTTCTTGGCATGTTCTATTATCTTTTCTCATCTTCCTCGCCTCGCGCCATCCGACTCTATGACCAGCAAAAGCACATACTTCCCACTCTTAAATCCAAGTGCTCCATTGTTGCCTCCTGCTTCCTTCAAAACCACAAGGACTCATTTTGGAAGGAGGAGATGAGAAGGTGGGGGACGAATGGACGATAACAGTTAAAGATGATCATGACAACTGACAAGAGGAATTTCTTCCTTGGAAGTGTAACGGTATTGCCATTGTAAATCCTGGAAGGGGGCAGGAGAGAGAAAATTAGATGAGTTAAAAACTATCGATTGCTTTTACTGGCTACAGTTTGCCCTTTAATGTACTCAACGGTTGAGATTTTTTGAGATTTTTTTTCCTTATGAGATTTTTTGACATTAATCCAAAGGCTGTTATCATTTTCAATTACCATAGTTGAAAAACTATGGTAGAATTTTCGTAGATAAAAACATCGAAGGTTCTCTCATAGTTGATTTTTTTTTTCAATTATGATAATGAATTCTTCTGAAGACTGTTGATTTTCAATAATGAGATCATGGCCGTTGGTTTGATTAAAGGTAACTTGTTGTAACCGGTCACCTATATGACAACAAAGCCACGTGAGCTTCCATTTCTCAAGGGACTCTCTCTCTCCCAACCCCTGTGCTTCCCTTTCTCTTTCCCCACCATTATCAATCACCATCACCACCCACGATCTCCAACACAATCCAGAAAACATGCCAAAAATGGCATTAGCCATCAACAGGAGTTCTTCTTTCTCGTTAAGCTCATCTTCATCTCTGTCTTCTCCCTATGTCCGCCGCTATTTCTGTCTCTCTCCAAAATACAAATGAATCAAAATCCCAACTCAATCAAATCAAAATTGACAAAATCAAATTTAATTGAAGAATCATAGTTATAAATCGAACTCAATCCAGAAAACACCACACTTCAAGTTAAAAAAAAAAAGCATCTTTCTGCTATTAAAGTTCGTACCCAATTAGCTATAGAAGTGATTGCCCAGCTATGGGAAATCTCAAAATGATGCTATGAATGATTTCCCTTGAGATGGACTCACCAAATTTGGAGAAAAAGGATAACTAATGTTCCAGTGCATCCTATTGGGTATCAAAAGATGTTTGCTTGTTAAAGGAAAAAGCCAAAAGTAAATTGACCAACTAAAAAAGAGACACTAGACCAGAGCATATTAAGCATCCAATTGGAGTTCTTCTTTTTGGAAGTAATGAAGGAGGTATGGAGCGAGCCTAATGCAGGCGATGAACATCCCGAAGAGGGTTAAGTTACCACGAAGCTCCTTCATGGCTTCTTCTTTGCTGGGCTTTTGTCTGAACATCCCAAACATCTTTCTTTCTCTTTCTTTCTCTCTGATCTTGAATTCTGAACAATTAGCTTCAAATGGAGAGGATAGCAAAAGGAGAACAAAAGGGTAGAAAATCATAAATTTAGTAAGAAAAAGAAAAGGAGAGAAGTCTGGACATCAATGGCGTCGAAATGGGGGCATTGACATCACTGAAATTGATAGTGATATTACCAATTACCAAGGAACTCAACTTCAACTTGGCTAGAGAGAGAGAGAGAGAGAGAGAGAGAGGGAGGGAGGAATGGACAAAAATAACTGACCACGAAAAAGCGGAAGGTAACAGAGAGAAATAGTGAGTTAACCTGTTTAGTAAGTAACAGGTTCCTAATTTGAACGGTTTAGGTTTATCACTTTTGAATCAACGCTTTTGTATTTGGCTATTATCATAGTTGAAAAAGAGTTCGATCATGGTAGAATTTTGCTAAAAACATTGAACTAGGTTTTTTGAAGTGGGTCATACCGGTTTCTACATCTTTCCGACGCTTTTCAGTTGCATGAATTGAGGGGACTCTCGAAAAGGTGGATTTTTTGGGTCCTTGTATTTCCAGGTAGGAGGCTGAAGAATATGCTGGGTTGACACTGTTTGCCTCATTTGGCTCTCGATTCCTTCCCTGATCGGGCGGTTTATCGCCGTGGGTGGTTCGGCCAGTATTGGCTACAACGCTGGAGTGGGGAATGTTGGGAAGAGATTGAGAAGGGGAAATGATGGGCCAATGATGGGGTGCAGAGGAACCGGGAATGGAGGAAGGAAGGGTAGCAGAGCATTGGGCAGTAGGGCTTCCAGCAATTGTTGCGCCCTCACTAGAAGTGGATGGGAGGGCCCTCTCATCTGATTGTATGCATAATGGGTTGTAAGGTTCTGCTGTGGCATTTGAGGTTGAGGATTCGATTCTGAAGTGGGAGGCAAGGGATGATTCTCCCTTTGATTTTGGAGTCCGGGAGGTAAATTCCTCATGAGTTAATGATTTCTGATGGGAATACATAGGGTCATTCGATGATAAGCCAATAGGAGCAGAAGTAGGTAAAGAGGCAGGAAGAGTGGGTAAAGAGATACCCAGTTATTCTTTAAAAGCTAGGAATGGAGGTTAGGCACAGTGACAGGCAAAAATGGAGGTGGCTTATCAGGGTAGTGTTGCTTGGTTGCATGAATGATGATTGGGGAGAGATGCTAATTTGGGGGTTTAAAGCCAGACAGTAGGTAGATGATGGAGTTAATTCCTTTGGTGCTGATGGTTATTCGTCATTAAAAAGGGTCAATTCCATCACATCTTCCAGAACTGAGAAGGGGTCATCCACGTGTGTGCTGGGTGGGGCATGTTTAGGCAGTATACATTGACTTTCGTTAACAACGCTTTTCCCCTTTTCTACTGATTTATTCCGATTTCCAGGGGAATGCCGATAGGCTTTCATTGTAGGCCCATTTCTGACCTTTCTCGGGCTTGGGCTTTGACATCCTTTGGAATTTTTAGTCTAGCCCGATACAACTACCCATTCATTGGGTTTGGGTGACCGATCCATAGTAGTAGACTGCCAGTATTATCTAAAGGTATAACATCTCCATGCTGCTCTGTTAGTTGATTTCGAGGGTCTCCGTGTATCATCCCTGAAATACTAGGCAACCGATAAGGAGTATTGGAATTACGTAGCTCTTTTCAAGAGACAACACTTTTAGCATGGATAGTTTGTTGCAGTTGAGGACATTTGTCCTTAAGGTGTCCTACAATGCCACACGTCAAACACAAAAGATCAAGGTTTTCATATTCAATATGTTGCCACCTATTCACCACCTATATACTAGCCACTAGAGGTTTGCCTATTGAGATTTCCACACATACACGAGCATAATGGGCGCGACTTACTGAATCAGTGGCAAAATCCACCTTGATTGCGGTTCCAAATGGTTTAGCAATCTCAAACAAGGCAAGTTTATTGAAGCATTCTAGTATTCTACCGGTAATTCGGGGAACCGAACCCAAACTATAAGAGAAGAGAAAGGGTTATAGGAGGGTTGGAAATTTGGTTTCCATTTGGTAAGCATCAAACAATGACCAAATAAAAACCATGGACCTCCCATTATTACACGATCAAGATCAGATTGGAGATCAAATTTAAACAGGAAAATATCCTTGCCTAAATCAATAATATCCAACTTACCTTGAGGCCGCCATAACTGTGGAATACGTTGAGTTATAGTATCATACCTGATAAACAATCCCAACACCTTCCCCATAAGCGTTTTCCCCCATGGAGCTCGAAGTAATCAAAGTTGTTCTGTAGTAAAGGACACTTTCAGAGGGGTATCAGGCTCATCAATCTGCTTTTCCATATCCTCATGTATTTGTTCCAGTAGCGATGAGATCATGGAGAAGAACCTGATAGCTCCGTTCACCACATCTCTAAATGAGGCCTTTCCATTTCCTTTACTCTGGTCTACCATAGATTCAATATCCATCCGATATGTTCCATCAGGAGGACCAGGATGACCGTACGTCTGAGTCTGAACAGATTTATCAGGTGGCTCACAACGAGTTGTAGTGGAATTCAGGATGGACGGTGATTGAACTGTAGAGGGAGGGCTGAGGAGAAAAGGCATTATAGAGAGAGAGTTTAAAAACTATTAAAGAAGCACTTGATCATGTATTCATAGACTCTGTTTATTGAGGGGATTTGTGCTATAGAGACTAGAGAGTTCTTAGGCCCTGTTCTTTTCGTTGGGAAATTCACTCACCCCACACCCACCCACTTCTTCCCCCTCTTTCCACTTTATCATACACTTTAAAAAAAATACTACTCCTTTCCACATTCATCTACTCCTTCCCACACCTACATAAAACGATCATTTCTCATATTTGGAAAATTTTCATAATTTACGTAATTGTGTGTACGAATAATCTGATAACAATTATGAGCAGTTTTAATTTTTCGGATGGTATGGAACAGTATTATTTTTTTTCTTTTTCATTAATTTTTTAATTTTTTAATTTTTTAATTTTTTTAATATTTTAATTCTATTTTTTATTTTTTATTTTTATTTTTTTTATTTTTTTTATTTTTTTTATTTTTTATTTTTTTATTTTTTTTGTATTTATTTTTAATTTTTAATTTTTATTTTTTAATTTTTTAATTTTTTTTATTTTTTTAAAAAAAAATTAAATTTTTTTAAAAAAATTTGTATTTATTTTTTTGAATTTTTTTATTCCAGAAAAACAACCAACAAAAAATTCCAAAAAAATAAAAAATAAAAAAATTTAAACAAAAAAGAAAAAATAAAAAAAATTAAAACTAAAAAAATTTAAAAAATTTAAGAAAATTAATATTAAAATTAAAATTAAAAAAATTAAATAATTAAAAAATTAAAATTACAAAATTACAAAATTAAAACTAAAAAAATTTAAAAAATTTAAAAATTAAAAATTAAAAAATTAAAAAAATTAAAAATTAAAAATTAAAAATTAAAAATAAACAAATAAAAAATAAAAAACAAAAAATAAAAAATAAAAAATAAAAAAAATAAAAAAGAACAAAACAGAATAAACAAAAATAAAAAAATTTCATTATCATTAATTACTATCACAATAAAATTATTACATTATAAAACAAAAAAATATTAATAACTAATACTTCAACTTCATTCAACTTTCACCCATAATCACCCATTTTTTCTCACACTTAAAAAAAAAAAAAAACCACACTCACCCACTCTTTTTCCCCGTTTCCCACAATCATCCATCCCATACCCCTCATTTCCCACTGAAAAGAATAGGGTCTTAGCCAAAGAAAAAATCAACCCTCAGTAAATTTAGAATTTGATTCACAGACTCGCATATTGACATGATAAATCATTGCAATCAAAGCTTGTGTGCCCCCGACCCTAATCAAATCATGCATATATTCGCCAGCCAATCCAAAATATTAGTGGCGGATCCGTGTTCTAGTTAGGGGTGCCCATGGACACCTCTAGCCCCCCCCCCCAAAAAAAATCTATTTAAAAAGTGATTAATTTAGTAATAACATTGATTAATGGACACCCGTAAAAAAAACAGTGTATATTAGTAACGATATTAATTTATGGACACCCTTAATCCAAATGTCTGGATCCGCAATTGAAAACTACTCGTATTGTTTTTGGATTTAGGCCCTGTTCTTTTTGTTGGTCAATTCTAAAATACCAACTTTAATCCACTTCAACCTGCTTCAATCTATTTCAAACCACTTCCACTATTTTAACCAAGTTCAATTTATCACATAAAAAAACTTCAACTTACTTCAACACACTTCAACCTACCTCAACCCATTTCACCCTTTTACTCCCTTCAATTTGCCTACAAAAAGAACAGGGTCTAATAGCCTCATTCTACTCACTTTTCCTTATATATATATATTCACTATTGCACTTACAACATTAGTCATCAACTATAAGCTTAGCTTGTTTTATTGTTTATTGCTTACATCTAGATTTTAATCTCCTTTCATCTGTATGTGTTGCGACTTAGACCATATATAAGTTCTATAAGTCGAGTCAAAACTAAGATCAAATTCACATTAGGTCTCATTTATGATCAATAAACTTCTTTCTATCACACAGAAAAAGAGAAAAGAAAGACAGGCCACTAATTAGACTTCAATCCATGATGCATCTCTTGACTATAAGCCATAATTAGCAGAGTGTACAAATTGGATTAATGAGTGTGCTTAAGTGCTTAACAGACATCAAACTCCCGGCGCTCCTCCTATTCCCCTTAGGAAAGAAAAATTTCCATTAAATCCTGACACTTATGGGCCAGCTAACAATGGGTTTGTTTCTTCAGGCCCAATACGTACTTCTGTGATAAATTACGGCCGTCAATAGGTCATTTCTAAAAGTACAAGCAGTATCCAAATGGAAGCGAAGAAGCAGGACACATGTGAAAGCAGTGACCCCACAGAAAAGGAAGGATCCTTTGAAAAGTGAAAAGCTGAAAAGGCACCAGGTGTCCTCTTCAGCCTTGAATCTCTCTCCATCTTCTATAATGTCATCATCCTCATTCACGTACCCTCCCTCTTCTTCTCTTGGATGGTTTTACCAGAAACGCCTCTTCTCCCTCCTTCCCTCTTCACATTATTCATTTTTATCTTCACATCCTTCACCCCCATGCTCTCTTTCTGATTTGTCTCCTGGATCATCAGTTGCTGAATCTTGACGATGTCGGAGCACGGGGAGGAGTCGATCATGGAGAAGATCTACGGGAGGTCACACCGACGTAGTTCTTCATCGTCGTCTTCTTCGGGCTCCGATAGCGAGGGTGAAAAGCGCAGTAAGCATAAGAATAAGAATAAGCCGGAGTCCGCTCATGTGCCCCCGCCAGAGGTTGTTCCTGATGAGCCGGAGATGTCCGCTCCTGATCCTCATCATCCTCCCTCTCATCATGATGCTTCTAACAAGAACAAGATCTACCGCCTCTTCGGCCGCGAACGTCCCGTTCACAAGGTCCTCGGTGGCGGTAAAGGTATTAATTTATCGTAATTAACTTATTATTGATGAACATTGATCAATATTTATGAGTACTGATTGAATGCTGATGGTTGCTTATAAATCATAAAATTATTATAACTAAGAAATATGATCAAATGATAATCAATGCTGATCAATGCTGAAAAGAATAGGCTTGTGCATGGTGCAATCAATCAATCAAAACTACTTATGTGGTAGCTCATGCATGGGAGTCTCCTCTTCCTGATCGCCTAGTTTGTAGTCCAGCACGTATGTTTAGTCAACCTTTGCGAGTTTGAGGATTTTTGAATACTTTTGTGCAGTTGCTGATGTTTGCTTGTGGAGGAACAAGAAGGTTTCAGGCAATGTAATTGGTGCAGCTACTGTCATTTGGTTTCTCTTTGAGTTGCTCGAGTATCACCTCCTCACTCTTGCTTGCCATGTCTTGATAATCACTCTTGGTGTCCTTTATGTTTGGTCCAATGCCTCTTCATTCATCAACAAGTAAGCAGTCTTATATGTCCTCCCATGTTTATATATATTTGTACATGTAATTTGCATCTCTGATATGCTTTTCTGCACTAGGGATCCACCACACATCCCCGATGTTCATATTCCTGAGAAGGCCCTTATGCAGGTTGCCACGGTGTTAACAGTTGAAATCAACAAAGGCCTTGCTGTGCTCCGGAGCATTGCCTCTGGGAAAGATCTCAAAAAATTCTTTGGGGTATGTATTTTTTCTCTTGTGTAGTGTCGTTGGCAAGATATGCATGTGGAGTATAAAATTTGTCAAGGTTATTTGCAGTACTAATATTTATCTGAGGGAAATTAATGCATGATCATCAACGAGGATTAAGTAGAACCCTTCTCAGAAAGGCTGCATAAGCTGATGTGTCTAAAGGTATCTAGCTGGTTCCAACTAGGTGAACTTGGTGCAGGGAGATATATACAAGGGACAGGGTTTAGTTTGTTTTTTGATACCTCTAGCTAAACTCTGTTTGGTCCAAATGTGAGATGATATATACTTCATTGTGAATCAGAACATTTTGAATTATGGTGTGGAGCCTAATACTTATGGTAATGCCAATTACATCTCTAATTGATTTTTGTATATATGTGCACTCGATTAATTGGTGGACAGGTGATAGGCGGCCTGTGGTTCATCTCAGTTATTGGAGGTTGCTTTAACTTCCTGACGCTAATTTACCTAAGTAAGATATCTGGGTTGTACTAATAGCAATTTGAATGCGTATAGAACTTGGAACTAATGTAGGCGTTCAACTGACACCCGAGTTTATTTGAATTTGGAAACCAGCATTTGTTCTGCTGCTGACATTGCCAATGCTGTACGAAAAGTACGAGGACCAAGTGGACGCAATGGCTGAGATGGCATTGAAGGAGCTGAAGAAGCAGTATGCAGTGGTCGATGCCAAAGTGTTGAGTAAGATGCCTAGTATTAAAGAGAAGAAGCTCAAATGAGAGAAATTTTAGGGTACTGTCTATACATGATGATTTACAAGGTTCACACTGACATCTGTGCTGGGCATGCATTCCAGTAGAGTATTTACAGCATCCTTCTTCCATGATGGTTTAGGACCCTCTTCTTTTTTTCTTTTTTTTCTTTTTATGATTATGCTTAATTTTTTCAACGTATATGAGTTCACTTTTGAATTCAACCAGGTCCTGCTTTGTGTCATCGTGCCGGTTCTTAGGTTCTGTCAAAATGCCTATAGCATCTTTATATGGTGTTCCTTTCTTTTGCAACAACATTGTTATAGGAAAACAGTACATGAACAAATTAAATCAATAATGTAATTGCATATTTTGTGCCTCAGTAAATTGTTTGTAACAATCTCCCCCCACCCTCTTCCAATGTTTGTATTCATTCTTTTGGAGCCATATCATACTCATATCTCACGAAAGTGGATCAACGTTGAGAGTTGTTTTATTATTTTGGCTTCCTCTTTACGTTCCCATTTGAAGATAAGATATTTGGAGACCTAAGATTGCATATTTATCTTCTCTCTAGAATTGACCAGAAATTCAGAGTTTCCTTTATTATAGAATCCATAGGCAGAGGTATCCCATGTGTCATTTTGTGTCCCACTAACTTGAGAATTGAAGGAGTTTGTTCTCCAACTACATTCATGAAGCTCTGCTTATGATCCAACTGTACTCCAAGTAACATTGAGGCACCTTTAATGGATAATGTGTATAATATATTTAGGGGTGCATACTCTCAGTTGTCGTTTATACATATTTTTTCACGTGTATTTGTCACATAAGCAGCTTTGAATATACCAACACTCGCATAGTTAATGGAAGTATGTACTCCTAACAGTATAATATAGACTTTGCTTTAAAGGATAAAAAAAAAGGAGGCATAACATTGTTCTCAATGAAATTGTGTTTCTTAGTATTATTTCATTGATCACTTTGTGCACCGTTAGTCTTTTCGAAAGAAACCAAATTGATGGCTGTATTGCAGACACCAAATTGACTTAACGAAAGCCTATGATAGCATTGAATGGGATTTTATTGCAGACACCCTAGTTTTTTTTGGCTTTCCATCACATCTGATACAAGTCATCATGGCTTGCATTACTTCTTGCCCTATGCAAGTCCTTTGGAATGGGGTTCATGGTTCTGCATTTCGCCCCACTTGCGGAATCAGACAAGGTGACCCCTTGTCCCCTTACATTTTCACGCTATGTATGGAACGATTTTCTCAAATGATAGAAACTGCTGTAGCTAGTAATGAATGGACACCAGTTCGCATCCGTCAGTTCCAGGGTTCTCATGTCTTTTATGCTGATGATGTTATCTTATTTGGGTTGGCCACCCTTCCTAATCTTCATAACATGATGAAGACTGTTACGGACTTCGGCCAGCAATCGGGCCTTACAATTAATGCTCTTAAGTCACGTATCATTTTTCCTAAATCCCTTCACCATCAGTTACGACGTGTTTTGGCCCATTCTGTCCGCTTACCTTGCTCCACCTAGTTTGGTAAATACCTTGGCACACCCATTTTAGCCCTTCGTCCTAAACCCACAGACTTTGATTTTATTCTAGATAGATTTGCCAAGATATTAGCTGGCTGGCAGTCCAAATATCTGAATTTTGCGGGCCAAGCCACCCTTATCAAACCGGCTCTGGCGTCTATCCTTGTTTATCACAGGCAGACCACCCTTCTTCCTAAAAAAACTCTCTCTTCCATGGAAAAATTAATGCATACTTTCCTTTGGAATAAGATAGCCCAATCACGTTATTGGGCTCAAATCAGTTGGTTTAAAATTTGTCACCCGAAGCATCATGGGGGGTTAGGGTTTAGGGATCTTAAAGCCTGGAACAAAGCTTTCTTAACCAAACTCCTCTGGCGATATCAATCACAAGATCCTGCACTCTGGATTAAGCTGATTCATGAAAAATATTTGTACAATAAACCTCCAGAATTTGCAGAACCCAAACCCCATAATTCAGCCTTTTGGAAGTCTTTGCTCTCTCAAAAGCAATTATTGTTTGCCAATTCCTGTGTCAAAATAGGTAATGGTCGGAATACTTCCTTTTGGTATGATAAATGGTTACCTACCGGACCGATTGCAACCCAACTAATCCGGGACCCCCCAAATTGGTGTGCCGCGGCTAGAACAAGTAATTTTATTTGAAATGGCCATTGGAATCTTCGCTCCCTCAGAACTTGTATTCCCCTTGACATTCTGGCTCAAATTCAAGAATGCCCAATTTCTTTTGACCTGACGACTGGAGATAGCACAAAATGGTTACCTACGTCTTCCGATTCCTTCACTGTTCCTTCTTGCTATCAATGTTTTAAACCGCCGTTAATGCCCAAAAATATATTGTGGAAAAAATTTGGAAGCTTCGACTCCCATCTAAAATGAAATTCCATATGTGGCGTATGGGACATGAAAGCCTCCCTCTAGCAACCGAACTGATGAAAATCATCCCCTCTTTTGACCCCCATTGTGTCATCTGTCTACATGCTTCCAAAGATAACCTCCATGTTTTTAGGGATTGTCCTTTAGCCGCCACAACTTGGAAGCATTTCTTACCTATACAGGATCCTGCATTTTATGACAGTTTTTTCCAATCCCATTGGATTGAGTGGCTGCATCTTAATTTATCTTCGAAGATTCATAGGCGGTGGGCTCTCATTCTCATTTGTTGGTATCTCTGGTGTTATAGGAATGCATGCGTTTTTCGCCAGGTATGTTCTCATACTAGAATTTTTTGGAAAAAGATTGAATATGATATTATCTTCTATTTCCACTTCCAGGACTCTTTGTTCCAGCAAGAACACTCTATTATCTCATGGAAGCCGCCATTGGCACCTGCATGTAAACTCAATGTGAATGTGTGTAAGGCCTCTGCTGGCTCCTTCTACGTTGGGGGAGCGGTTATACAAGGTGTTGATTTCAAATGGTTTCTTGGGATCACTCATTGTGTGTCCACACAATGCGTCCTCTCAGCGATTTTCCAAACCCTCAAGGAAGCACTTATTAGGGCTTGGTCTTATCACGTGGACAATATGGAGATTGATCTTGAATGGACATTAGTCCAACATCTTCAACAGGGTCCCCTTCGAGCTCCTCCCCATCTCAAGGAAGTGATTGTGGAACTTCGAACAATGTTTGAATGGAATTGGACTATTAATCTCAATTATGCAAAAAGGGCAACTTGCCTTATGGCTGCTGTTTTGGCTGAACTCCACCAAGACCAGTCTCAATCAACGATGATTCATTGCCGACCTCCTGAGGGAATTCAAACTGCTTTGGACCTTGACAAAGCAGCTATCAAACTTGAAAAGAAATTGTGCCGAGAAATTGCACACTACTAAAAAAGTTCAAAATAACGACGGAAAAAATTAACCATAGATTTGGCGACGAAAATGGCGATTGAAGAACAATTTTAGAAAAAAAAGTCAGATTATGCGACAGATATGATGATGGATGCGAAATTCCGTCGCCGTAATTGACAGTTGGCGACGGAATTTCTGCCGCCAAAAAAATATTTTTTTTTTTGGAAAAATGGGCGATGGAATTTCCGTCGCCCAAAAATTTTTTTTTTAAAAAAAAAAACTGGGCTGGCAACAGAAATTCCGTCACCAGCCCAACCCAATTAAATGAAACCAGAATTTTTCTAGTTTCATTTGCACCCATTCGAAGAGGAGAGAGCGAGACCCGAACAGAGTCCCAAAGCCAGCTCGACGCCGTCCCCCGCCCAACCAGGCCATTGCCGGCCGTCCCTTCCCCCACCCTTAGCCGTCCCCCGCCTCCCCTGCCACCGGCTGCCACCCCTTCCACCGCCGGTTTTTGGAGCACTTTGAGGTTAGTTTTTCAACTAAACTACTTGTAATTTGTACAAATTTTTGTATTACATTGTTAGAATTGTATAGTTAGTTCATATTTATGTTGAAATGTGGTGTTTGTGCGAGGTTATTGCTTTAATTTGGTTCAAGATTGGGGTAAATGCGATTTAGGGTTTAGGTTTAGTAGTTTGAAATTAAAGTTTGATATGTTGATGGAATGAAATGGTTTAATTGATAATGTTGTTGAAATGTGCTATTTGTGTGGGGTTATTACTCTAATTCGTTACAAGAATTTGGTAAATGCGATTTAGGGTTGAGGTTTGGTAGTTTGAAGTTGAAATTTCATATGTTGGTGAAATGAATTGTTTTAATTGATAATGTTGTTCAAATGTGGTGTTCGTGTGAGGTTATTGATCTAATTTGGTTGGAGATTTTGCTAAATACAATTTAGGGATTAGGTTTGGTGATGTGAGCTTGAAAGTTGATATGTTGGTGGATTGAGATGCTTTAGTTTATAATTTTGTTCAAATATTAGTTCGTATGAAGTTGTAGCTCATGTTTGTTTAAAGATTTTGCCCAATGCAATGTACACTTAGATTTGGTAATTTTAAGTTCAAATTTGATATGTTGGTGGAATAAAGTGGTGAACTAGATATGTATGAATTATTAGTTTTGTGATGTTCGTGAGAATATAAGTATTTTTGTCGAAATTTATAAGTTTTTTTTTGGATGCATGTGGAAATTTTAAAGTAATCATATATAATATATAATTGCGTAATTTATGTAATTATTATAATTTTGATTAAAATCAATTCTTACCAAATACCTTATGTGGTTATTGTTATTTGAACAGAATATGAATGGTCTTCCATATCGAAGGTGGATGTATAATAGATTACTGTCTGATCGTTGTTGTTATACGCAAGAATTTCTAGATGGAGTAAATCAATTCGATCAATTTGCATGTACACAAACAGAGTTTCTGAATGGGGGAAAATATAGATATTCTTGTACGAAATGCAGAAATAGGGTGTACTTAACACCTGATGAGGTCAAGATGTATCTTATGTATAAGGGTTTTGTGTAAGGGTATTGGTTTTGGATAAGTCATGGGGAAATAGAACCTCAGGAATATGGTTCTGGGTATTCAAATACTGAAATTTCCGAAGTTGGAGGTTCAAATCATGTTAATAATGACTATTCTGAATCCTACATAGATCGGATTGAGGACATGGTTGATGAGGCTATGATAGCAAATCAAAATGTAAGGGAAGAGGGGTCAAGCACTTGCCGAGAACTATTTTATAATATGGTTCAAGCTGCTCAACAACCCTTATATGATGGTTGCTCCACCCACAGTGAGCTATCTGCGGCGGTGAGACTGTTGAGTATTAAATCTGATTATAATATATCTCAAAATTGTTTCAATAAAGTTGTTCAATTAATGAAAGAGATGTGTCCCTCTAACAACCACGTGCCAAACAACTACAGGCAAACGAAGAAGGTTGTTAACGATCTCGGCAACGATGTGGTCCAAATTGATTGTTGCCGGAAAGGTTGCATGCTATTTTATAAGGAGGACGCAAACCTGGATACGTGCAAGTTTTGTGGGCATTCAAGATGAAAGAGGCAAAGGTTATAACAAAGGAATCAGAATTCATTGTCATACTCAAGGATGCATTACTTGCCATTAAAACCTCGACTGCAGAGGTTGTATGCATCAAGAAGTAGCACAGAGCACATGAGATGACATTATGAATATCGACGTGAGGACGGTGTTTTATGTGATCCATCAGATGGGGCAGCATGGAAACATTTCGATACCAAGTACCCTAAATTTGCTGCAGAGCCTCGGAATATAAGGCTTGGCTTATGTGCTAATGGATTTAATCCTTACACATTGTCTTCAAGGTCATACTCCATGTGGCCGGTGGTCGTTACACCTTATAACCTCCCCCTTGAAATGTGTATGACCACACCATTTATGTTCTTGACTTGTGTAATCCCCGGGCCCAAAAATCCCAAGAACAAGATAGATGTATATTTACAACCTCTTGTTGATGAGTTGAAAGAGTTATTAGATGTTGGAGTTGATACTTATGATATTTCTACGGGGCATATATTTCAGATGAAGGCTGCACTTATGTGGACCATCAATAATTTTTCCGCATATGGAATGTTATATGGGTGGAGTAATAATGGCCAATTGGCATGTTCCGTATGTATGAAACAACAAAAGGCTTTGAGATTGCGAAATGGAGGTAAATTCTTATGGTTTGATTGTCGTCGGTGTTTTTTGCCAAGAAATCATGTGTTCAGAAGAAATAGAACCGCAGTTAGGAAAAGCAAAACTGTTACATGGGGTCCTCCTTGCCGATTGTTCGGGGAAGAACTTTATGCCGAGGTAGAAGATTATCCAATGGTAACCACAAATGGTGATTTTGTCATACCAGGATTTAAGGAGAATGAGCACAACTGGACGAAGAAGAGCATATTTTGGGAGTTGCCTTGTTGACAACACCAACTGCTCCGTCATAATTTGGATGTGATGCACATTGAGAAGAACTTCTTCGAGAACATTATCAACACTGTTATGGATGTTCATGGGAAAACAAAGGACAATTTCAAATCAAAAATGGATGTTGCAGAAATATATGATAGACCAGAATTACATTTACATTCAGGCCCAAGTGGTAAGTTGGTAAAACCAAAAGCGAAGTTCGTACTTCCTGTGGATAAACGAAGAGAGTTGTGTGAATGGGTGAAGGAGCTTCAAATGCCTGATGGATATTGCTCTAATTTGAGGAATATTATGGACCCTAATGAGGCTAAGTTCAACAACATGAAAAGTTATGATTGTCATGTCTTCATAGAGACTCTTTTACCAATTGCATTTGGTGCGCTCCCAGGTGATGTGTTGAAACCTCTTATTGAGATAAGCCAGTTCTTCAAGAACTTATGCTCAACAACATTGCGGGAGAATATGCTTGAGGAACTGCATCGCAACATTGTCATCACTTTGTGTAAGTTGGAGACCATTTTCCCTCCTGGCTTTTTCAATGTAATGGAGCACTTGCCAGTGCATTTGGAAGAAGAGGCTCAACTAGATGGTCCAGTACAATACCGATGAATGTATCCATTTGAGAGGTAAATTATACTATAATCGATGAAACCTTATATGAATTCTTCTATGTGGAATCACTTAGAAGTGAATGCAATTGTGAATTTGGTAGCTTCTTTGGCCGATTGAAAAAAAAAAGATAAAGCAACAAGCGTGTCTTGAAGGTTTAATCACAGAAGCATACCTAGAGGCAAAGAGGACATTCTTCGCCTCCTACTACTTCGGCTCTAATGTGCCCTTCATGCGCACTAGGTGCAGGAGAAATGAGGATGACAATGAACATATTAATCATTTTCTAACTCTGTCCGTGTTTGCACCGCAAGGGACCGCTATTGGTAGGGAAAGATCAAGGTATCTCACAGATGCCGATTATGTTGCTGCCCATCTTCACGTGTTGTTAAATTGTGATGAAGTTAAACCTTATATAGGGTGAGTAGTATTTTCACTTCCAATTGAGTTTATCATTCATAGCACAAGTATATTAATAGGCTTCGTAAAATGTGATAGAATTTTCACAGAACAAGTCAGAATTGCACGTTCCAATGTCAGCGACGCAGATGTCGACACCATCATCGAAACTCATTTTGCAGATTGGTTTAGTGAGAATATAAGTATTATAACTCATCTATTCATAATTTTAATATAAAAGTTAATTAGGTGTATTGTATTAATTAAAACCACATATTATGCCACCTTAGGTGCATTATATTCAGCTATTCGACACCGACAAATATTGCTACTTGAGCCAATTAGCTGTGAAGTTAAAGTGGTATGTGTCGACATGGAGGACATGTAGAGTAAATAGATTCAAATTCCACACAGAAGCTCGAAGCGTCGGGAAAAGAACATATAATTGTGGTGTTGGTGTTTGTGGCACTTGGGAAGACGATATTGAGAATGATTATCACAGTGTATTGAAGGATATTGTCCAAATTGAGTATGTAGGCAAACCACTTAAACGATGTGTGCTCTTCAGTTGTGAGTGATTCGACCCCACATTGAATCGTGAGACACGATCTTATAAACTAAGCAACCTTATTGAGGTCCACCGTACATGAAGGCACCGAAAGTACAACCCATTTATCTTCTCAAACACCGCATCACAAGTATATTTCATGTCACATGCAGATCACTCAAGGGATAGAACAAATTGGCTTGTTGTCATACCAACCAAACAAAGGGCGAGAGTGGATCAGCAGTACACTCTACCTACTGTGTACCAACAAACGGACATGCCGACTATCTTCAAACCTGTGAATGACACCATCCCTGCATCATTAGTGGATGAAAGTGCATCACCGGAAGAGGTTAATGATGAAATAGGGTTTTCATTCATTCAAGGTAATGACGAGATAGATGATGTAGAGAATGATGAGGATGATGAAGAGGGGGAGTGGGATGACGGTAATGAAACAGATCAAGCTGAAGAAAATTTGCATTTGTATAATGATGATGACGATGACATTGATGATGATGAGGATGCAGATGATTGAGTGGTTATGAATTCTTATGTATTTGAGTAATTTGTATGTTAAACAATTGATTGTGACTTTACTTATATTGTATGAATGAGATTTGCAAAATATGTGTAACCTATGTACTTATTATGATGTATGAGGAAAACGATTTATATGTGCAATCATTATATATTTGTACTTGGCTTTATTGTCACCTATTTCAGGTATGGATTCAAGTTCTCGTCGAGGTAAGTCCTCCCCTCGAGGTAGAGGACGAAGGCGTAGGAGATCTACCATAGATCCGACTGCAACGGACATTGATCCATCTTTCCCCCAGGTACCTCATATACCAGTTCAGTTAGGAGCCACAATGGCTGCTTACATACCAGGTATTTCAGGACCACTACCACCCCCATTTGGGGCTTTCCATCATCAAACTGCATACATTCCCAACCAAAGCACCATGTACGGACAATTTGCCTATAACATTCCTCCAAACCCCCATGTTGTTCACACTGTGCAGCTAACTCCCCAACCCGCTCACCCTAACACAAACCAGCCCCAAGAGAACATTGAAAGTGGTGAAAGTGAAGCACAATCTAGTCATGGAAGCACTCAAGCTAAGACTTGGATTGAGCCAGATGGTAACGGGTAAGTCTTCATTTGTTATATCTTATGAAGTAATAGATGAATTTTGCATAACAAGTAATCAATTTGATGTGTTATGTTCAATTAGGTTTTTCCCCAATGATGGTGCTGTTAGTAGGATTTCGCTCATATTTCAAAGTAAATTTGACGAAACTTGGCCTACTTGGAGCAAAATGCCCAAACCAGTACGAGATTTGTACTTCGGAGAGTTTAAGGAAACTACAGTGATTTCGTATTAACAGTTTCTGTGAACGTGATATATTACTATTGAATTATTTGATGTGTTTTTTGTTTTCATGATTGCTGTTGAGTTAAAAATACTGCAAGTGCACGGTGCCAGTTGTAGCTAGCAACGGCAAGTACGGGTCGTGCCCACGAGGAACTCGGTTTCAACCACCGAACCAACCTTTAACACTCTATTTAGGCCAGAGTCTATTAGGAATGGTTTTTATTCAATAACAGTTGTATTCTGCTGAAAGTGACTACTATTGTTTAAATTAATATTAACGAAAGTCCTGGATTGGGGTTCACCACACTATCGTTCCCAATTGAAAGCCTAACTGTTTTCATGTTAAGAAATCCAATTGCTCATTAAGTAGCTCTAAGTAGAGGATTTAACTCTTGTTAATCTCCTAAACCCCAATTACAAACATGAATCAACCCTCTTAGGCAATACATCGAACACCTGGCATGCTTAAGCGAAAGTTCAATTACAAAGTGGGCATTCATTCACATAAATCCAGAATACAAATCCAAATCGCACAATAGGGGCTACACCCAATCCAAGACAATAAATTTATCCCTTAATCATGATCAAAATCACAACCACAATCACCAATATGAACATGATTAAAAGTGCTAACTTTGAATTAAAACGCAAAGAAAAAGGATAAAGGAACGTACTTTCTATTGATTGGAGTAATAATCTACCAAATTCAACAATCGATTTCAATCCAAAGCATTCAAATCAAGAACAACCAATATGAAAACTAGAAACCTAAAGCCACCGTTTTCGAGAGAGAAAAAACGAAAGAAAAGGAGAAGTCCTGAATTACAACGCCAAAATACAATTAAACAGGGAAAACTAAAGTGGCCCGGCCATGCCACTCAGCATGGTGCCACCGTGCCACTTTGCTGTCCCTTGTTTTCTTGCTTCCCTGGGGTGGCACGGTCACCCTGTTTGGCATGGTGCCCCTATGTCACTTCCTCTTGGCTCAAAATCTACTATTTTGGCTTCTATTTGGCGCAATATCAGCTGGTGTTCCTTGTTTTTTTCAATCGAACTCCTGAAAACACAAAAGCACAACATTTAGGCAGATTTGGGGTAAAGAATGACTAATCAACCTCTATACTCTTGAAGTTTTACCAAAAATCGCCGAAATGAAGGGTAAAAATCATGTCTAAAGGGGTAAAATAGAGGTTTATCAATTGCAGAAGTGGTTTACATGGGATCTGGTCCATGAGGACCGTATAAGAAGGAATTTTGAAAACCGAGGCAATGCATACTTGAGAGACTTCTTTGGCAAAGCAAGGAAGCATAACAAGAAGCCTGTTTGGCTCGGTGATGCTCAATGGGAGGGACTCCAACAGCACTGGGCGAATGAACATTACAAGAAATTGCGTGAAACAGCCCAGAAGAACCGACTGGGAACTCCAAAAAGTTGTGTCCCATCTCTCCACACCTATGGCTCGATCTCTATGCACGAGCATAGACGACATCTGGTAAATGAATTAATGTTTGCTACGTATTCGTTTAAGTTTAATACTGTATTTTGTGTTGTACTTGACATCATTATTTCTGGCATGTACATAGAGGGGACAACTTGGGACGGAGCCCACTATTGTTGAATTATTCAGTCGCACTCACAAACTCCAGGGCAAAGAAGATGCCCCTTGGGTTGACAAGAAATCACAACAAACATATGTAAGCAATTAGCTATTCTCAATCTTCATTGGTAGTTCAACATGAACTTGTATACTTTATTTTAAGTAATTGTATTATGCATGATTTCGTACGCATGTTGCGGTATTATAGGAATCCTTTGAACGTGATTTTCAAAATGTTATCAACTCTCAAGGGACTGGGGATGACACTTCTCAAGATCGAAACCAGCCATTTCCAAACCCAAATGAGTTGTGGGTGAATACGTTCAAGAACAAGAAGGGTCGTGTTTATAGCATTAGTGACGAAGCTGTCAACATGAGGGAATTCGGTTACTTCAGTCCCACTCAAAGATCCGATACAGTTTTCATATTAAAGTTTCAATGACAATGATTATACATTGAATTTACTTAATTGCAATACTAATGCGTACTTCACTAAGATGTCTGTCAGCAGGTACCGGTTCTACGCCATCGCAATAAGAGCTCAATGACTTAAGGGGTATAGTAACCAACTTAGGGGATGACCTAACTTCACAAGCTGAAAGCTACCGGTTGGTTATGGAGAAATTTAAGCAACTGGAGGAATCCAACAAATTGCTCACCCAAACCCAAAGCAATCAACAACGGAACCAACAAATAATGAGCATTGATCAGCGCCTCCAAACTTTCGTTCAAATGCAACAGGCGTTTGGCTCGGGATCTCAGCCACCATTTACTCATCACGCGCAACATAATGAGGAACATGGTGAGGCAGAGGAAGAGGAAGAGGAAGAGGAAGACCTTGGTGATTGAGTTGGTTGCAGTTTTCCTTCGGCTGGTGGCTCTTTTGCCTGATTCTTCACGAAGCACATCTTTTGTTGCTTCCTTCCCTTCCTCTTTCTACTTATTTCACCCCCCTCCCCCTGGTGCTTATTTCACTCCCCTCCCATTTGGCACTTGCTTCTCCCTCTTCTGCAAACATATATATAACTTCATTCTCAATTACTGGCAACTTCTGGTTTGTTTGGATTTGTTGTTTGTGATATGTACAGACTTTGTTTGGAACTTGTAGTTTGTGATATGTAGAGAGTTTGTTTGGAACTTGTGGTTTGTGAATTGCAAACCCTTGGTTGGAAATGTTGCGTTGGATGTGAAATTCTACCTTTGTGTGGCTTAAAATTGTTGAGAACGCTTCGAAGCCATTGGATGTTGATTGAGTGCGAAGATCTTGTAAATTTCTTACAGGAATTTATTGTATGTACGGATATGATAAAAAACAAGCGATTTTATTTTTTAAAAAAGAGAAACCTAGTGATGGAATGACGACGAATTGGGAGGGAAAAAAAATTTGGGCAGGAGACGACGGAATGAATAATCTATCGCTGATGGCGATGGATGCGTAATTCCGTCACCCCCCTGCCCCGCTGATTTCCCCGACCAAAAAAAATATGTCGCAATTTCTGTCGCTGAATCCATTGCCACTGACGACGAAATTTTGAAATTCCATCGCCGGGTACTCAACGATGAGCGAAAATCCGACAGCTGTATTCTGTCACGAGTTCTGTCGCTGATGTTAAAATTCCATCGCTGATTAACCGCTTTCCGTCGCTGATTCCGTCTTTATTTGGTTTTTTTCCTGTAGTGGCAAATAGAGAGTAGGTAGTCATCCTTCACCATAATGTGGAAGGCTTTTCTTTGGGTATTTTGGTACGCAACCCACCCTTGATGTGTTTGTAATGAGCACGGATTTCATCTGTATCTCGCAGATAAACACCTATCTGTAACTCTATGTTTGACTTCATGATGCTACTGTAATAATATATTACGTTCGGTTTCCAAAAAAAATAAAAAAAATAAAATTGATGGGTGTAATATTTCTCTTGACTCCCTCCCCCCGAAAGTTCACACAAACCCATGCAATACGTATATAAGCTTACTATTAAAATCATCGTCAATAGCAGACAAATGCAGATTTCAACATTTTGAATAAAGTGTACTCGTGTAGATAATAGAATAATAAATTTTGTTGATATGAAATTCAAATCAATCTTATATATCAACCATCATTACCTTAAAAAATGTTGAGACATTAGATCTATATATCAGTACTGTGTATCTCAAAATCTAAGTCAATTGTAGATATATTTGAAATAACTTAACAACTATTCATCAACGAAGTGGTTAGAATTCAACTTCATATCATTATTGATTAGATATTTGACGATCTGCAAAAGACAAGAAATCAAAAGGTCAAGCAAAAGAAACACACCAAAAAAAAAAAGAAAGATATGCAACCAAACCAAAATCAGAAACTTAAAAGCAACGTACGGGTTAGGAATATGTTGGTTGATTCATGATTGCTTAAAAGCAACATTGCTATTGTCTTGATTCATGATTTCTTAGACTTGGTTTCTTCTTTTGGAGCAGCTATTTTTCTTTTTGGTAGGAGAACTTGCGGTCAAATAGCTCATACGTGCTAGAAATTAAATGTGTTAGTTGTTATTTGTTAAGTGTGATGATTCTTGGGTCGGGCTGTGCCCCCCATTTATCTCTAGGCTTTAGTTTATGATAGAAAAATTGGGTTGAATGTGGTACAGGATAAACCAAGTAAATCGTGAAAAGGAACACTTTCCTTAAGACTTATTTGTTGTACCACAAATAATCTTAGGGATAATCTACTTGGCAAAAACAAGTGTGTGTTTCAAGGTTCTCTCAAAAGTTAATCGATGAGGGTGCTGCAGTCACTCGCATTGATTTTTTGTGTGTCAGTGATTGTGATTTCACTCCTCCTTATATAGAGGATTGATCATGCTTGAAGAGACACCAAAAATGGATAGGGCAGTTAAATCTTGAAGAGGTGCCTTACTTATCCACCTTTTCACCGAAAGGATTGGATAAGGTAGGTAAACCTGAAAGGGCACCATGCTTATCCACCTTTTCACCGAAAGGATTGGATAAGGTAGGTAAACCTGAAAAGGCACCATGCTTATCCACCTTTTCGGATAAGCACTATAAAAACCTGCCAGTTTTATTTTATTCTTGGAAAATTCCAATAATCCCCCGCCTTTTCCAAGATATAGAACAAACCCCCGCCATTCCAACAAACACACAATCACAACCGAGAACACAAGGAGATTTATGCATAAGAGAAGTATCTCGCGATTTTAACTTCCATTTAGTGAAATATAATTTCAATTAATCTGAATGGAAATAGTAGACAAGTCTTTGAACTATTCATCCTCTTTGATTAATTGGATATATTTCACACACAAATCTCATTACACACTTAAAATTTGACACTATTATCCGGCCATGTGTCCATATCCATCATGAGTGCATCAAGCCAAGCCCTGTTGCTCTTTGAAGCGGCCACACTTCACACTCACTTAGGTAGACCTTAGAAATATGCTCCTGTAACACAAGTCATTCAATCAAGATCTATTAAGAGTATAAAACTCACCCTCTTATAACATTACAGTACTCAAGCACTCTTACCTTGGGATAAAATATATTAGTGCTTCCAATCACTATGCAAAGTTGTCACTCATTGAACTTAGAACGTGATGTCATACCACGAATTAAGTTGAGGCTTCCTTGCTAGTAATTGTAGATATAGGCTTAAGTCCCATCCCCCTTGATGTTCTCAACACCAAGTCTCTTGCTAGACCCTTAGTTAAAGGATCTGCAAGATTCTCATTTGTTTGCACATAATTAACTGTGATCACTCCATCTTTGATCAACTGATGGACATAGGCATGTCTAAGTCCAATGTGCCTTGATTTTCCATTATAGACATGACTATAAACCTTAGATAGTGTGGTCTTGCTATCACAAAGTATGGAGAGCAGCGACATTGGTTTTGGCCATAAAGGCACTTCCAATAGCAAATTCCGCAGCCACTCTGCCTCCTTGCTAGCTGCAGCCAAAGCTACAAACTCAGCAGCCATGGTGGAGTCGGTTATGCAGGTTTGTTTCTAGGATGCCCAAGATACTGCCCCTCCACCAAGCAAGTATATATAACCTGATGTAGAGGCATAGTCCTCTTTATCAGTTATCCAACTTGCATCTGAGTATCCTTCTAAGACTGAAAGATAACCTGAATAACACAGAACATAATCTTGAGTTTTTTTTTAAGTATTTCAAAACTCGACGTATTGCATGCCAATGAAACTTAATGGGGTTACTAGTATATCGACTTAACTTCCCAACGGCAAATGCAATATCTGGCCTTGTGCTTGTCATGGCATACATCAAGCACCCTATGACCTTTGCATACTCAAGTTGTACGATAGCTCTCCCACTGTTTCGAGTCAATTTATAGGTTGGATCGAAAGGAGTGGCCACTGGGGAGCAATCTTTGTAATTGAACCTCCCAAGCACTTTCTCAATATAATGAGATTGGGACAAGTGGATTCCATCATTATTTCTAATGATCTTAATACCGAGTATAATATCGGCCTCTCCCATGTCTTTCATGGAGAACTTGGAAGATAGAAAACACTTGGTTTTCTCTATTTTCTCTAAGTCAGTGCCAAAAATTAGCATGTCATCAACATATAAGCATATAATCACACCTTTTCCATGTTCAAACTTATAATATACACATTTGTCAGATTCATTGATACTAAACCCATAAGATAACACTACTTCATCAAACTTTTGATGTCATTATTTAGGTGCTTGTTTTAGGCCATACAATGATCTTATGAGTTTGCATACTTTCTTTTCTTGGCCTGAAACAACAAAACCTTCTGGTTGTTTCATGTACACCTCTTCCTCTAATTCACCATTTAAGAATGCTGTTTTCACATCCATTTGGTGAATTACTAGCTTTTGAATTGCAGCAAGAGCAATGAGAACTCTTATGGTTGCAATCCTAGCCACCAGTGCATATGTGTCAAAGTAGTCAATACCATGTTTTTGGCTAAAACCCCTTATAACCAACCGGGCTTTAAACCTTTCTATGGTACCATCTACTTTCCTTTTTCTTTTAAAGATCTACTTTGATGTGATAGGCTTACATCCCGGGGGTAAATCAACTAAGACCCATGTATTATTTTCCATGATTGAGTCCATTTCATCTAGGACTGCTTTTTTCAAAAAAGAAGCATCTTGAGATTCCATAACCTCTTTAAATGAGTTAGGATCCGAATCAATACTATAAACATAGGGTATTTCATTTTCAATGGAATCCCTTATTCCCTCTATCAAATAGACAAAGAAATCAGAACCAAAGGATTTCTCCTTTCTAATCCGTTTTCTTCTGCTTACTTCCACTATGTCTCCTTGTTCTTGATCATTACTCGGAGTCATAGTGGTTGGAATAAAATCATTTGGTTTAGGAATTGAAGAGAATCTAGTTTCATCAAAAATGACATCAATTGATTCTATCACGGTGTTAACCGTAATAGAAGCATTTGGTTCTATGACAAAAAATCTGTAGGCTTTGCTACATTCAGCATAACCTATAAAGATGCACTCAATTCCTCTTTCCCCCAATTTTCTTTTCTTGGGTTCCGGGACTCTTACAATAGCCCTACACCCCCAAACTCTGGAATAACTCAGGTTTGGCCTTTTCTTATTCCATAATTCATAAGTAGTAATTGAATTCCTTTTATTAGGAACCCTATTTAGGATGTAGCATGCTGTGAGCATCGCTTTACCCCAAAAAGCCTTCACTTAAACCGGATTTAGAAAGCATAGCATTGATAATTTCAGTTAGTGTTCTATTTTCCCTTTCCGCCACACCATTTTGCTGTGGTGTATTAGGTGCTGTGACCTCATGGATTATACTAGTTGATTGGAAATAATTTGGTGCATAATATTCACCACCCCTATCCGATCTTAGTCTTTTAATGAAGGTTTCACAATGCAACTCAGATTCATTCTTAAATATCCTAAACATGTCTAGTGCTTCACCTTTAGCATGTAAAAGGTATACTTGGCAATATCTTGTAAAATCATCAATGAAAATGACATAGTATTTCTTCCCCCCAAAAGAGGGAATGCTATGAAAATCACCTAAATCACTATGAATTAATTCAAGTAATTTAGTGATTCTTTGAACAGTTGGAAAAGAACTTCTAGTGATCTTTGTTAACATGCATGTCTTACATTTCTCTATGTTTCCATCAAAATTAGGAATTAACTCAAGTCTTGACATCTCTTTTAATCTTTTATAATTAACATGTCCAAAACGATTATGCCATAGAGAATATAAAGAATGCACAAGCATGTAAGCAGAATCATGCATTTTATTACCACTAGAAGGAGTAATTACATTTAACTTAAACATGTCACCACTAGCATAACCCTCCCCCACAAAGACACTCCCTTTAGACAGGATAAACTTATCAGCCTCATACACTTGTTTGAAGCCAAACTTATTAAGAAGAAAACCAGAAACAAGATTTTTTCTAACTTCCGGCACAAAATATACACCATTTAAGGTAAGAATTTTTCCGAAAGTGAAGACTAACTCTACTTGGCCTATTCCTTTAACATCAACAGTAGAAGTATTGCCCATGTAGAGCACTTTTCCATCTTCAATCGACACAAGAGTCTTGAAGAAAGAGCAATCCTTACACACGTGCTTGGAAGCACCCAAATCAACCCACCAATCATTGTCACTTTGGACAATGTTGATTTGATCATTGATCATGGCTACAAAGTTGTCCTTTGCCTTTTTCTTTTGGTTGTTCAAGCCATGTTTGCGCTTCCAAATGGTACAATCTCTTTTCTTGTGGCCCAGTTTGTTACATTCCCAACAAACCACTTTAGCCTTTTTGTTGCTCTTATTGTTGTTGCCCTTATTAGGCCTCTTCTTGTTTCCCTTTAGCACTTGACTTGACTCGCCATCTTCGATAACATGAATTTTGGAGACATGCTCCTTTGACTCATCCTGCACACGTAACTCTTCTTCTTTTCGAAGATGGTTAGCCAATTCCTCAAGTGACATTTCTTCTTTCTTATGTTTTAAAGTTCTTTTAGTGTCTTTCCAAGAGGAGGGAAGTTTGTCCACTATAGAGGAAACTATAATAGTCTCATCCATGTGCATTTTATGTTGCTTGAAGTGACTTAGGATTCGTTGAATTTCATGCAATTAATCGAGAACAGAACGTCCTTCGACCATCTTATAGTTATTAAATTGGCTTACAAGGAAATTCTTGCTAGAGGCATTTTCTGTCATGTATTTGTTCTCTAGCGCCTCCCATAATTCCTTTGCCGATTTCATGCCTTGATAGACATCGAATAAGGCGTCCGACATGCTATTTAAGATATGGCCTCGACAAATGTAGTCATCGTTCTCAAACTTGGATCTTCGGCGAGCTTGCTCCAAAGTCTCATTTTCCGTTTCTATTGGGTATGGAGTGTTGAGCACATACACGACCTTCAAAGTTGTAAGAAGGAAATGCATCTTCTTTTGCCAGTGCCGGAAGCCCACACCCTCGAATTTGTCCAACTTCTGAAAGTTGGATGTCATTTCACGAATTGACGCCATTTCAAATAAGTCTTAAGATTGATAGAAAAATTGGGTTGAATGTGGTACAGGATAAATCAAGTAAATCGTGAAAATGAACACTTTCCTTAAGACTTATTTGTTGTACCACAAATAATTTTATAGATAATCTACTGGGCAAAAACAAGTGTGTGTTTCAAGGTTCTCTCAAAAGTTAATCGATGAGGGTGTTGCAGTCACTCATATTGACTTTTTGTGTGTCAGTGATTGTGATTTCACTCCTCCTTATATAGAGGAGTGATCATGCCTGAAGAGACACCAAAAATGGATAGGGCGGTTAAATCTTGAAGAGGTGTCTTACTTATCCACCTTTTCACCGAAAGTATTGGATAAGGTAGGTAAACCTGAAAGGGCACCATGTTTATCCACCTTTTCGGATAAGCACTATAAAAACCTGTCAGTTTTATTTTATTCTTGGAAAATTCCAACAGTTTAATCTATTTTAGGGTGTCTCTCGATTTAAAAAAGTTGATTTGACCCATCATATCTTACTTTGATGAGATTTCGAGGTACTGATTTAGATGCATATAATCATGCTGATGGAGGATAGATAGTATTCAATACTAAAAGAGGTTAATGACAATCTAGACGGATTCGAATTATGCTTGAATACAGCTTAAAGGATCTAAACACAGATAATTTTACTTTTGTAAACAAAAAAAGTTTATTTTAAATACTACGGCCCTGTTTGGCAATCAGCTGTTAGCTGTTAGCTGATTGGATTGGCTGTTAGTTGTTAGCTGATTGGATTAGCTATTTGACTTAACTGATTGCATTAGCTGTTTCTGAAAAAAGTGTTTGATAAAATTAGTTGTTTCTAACAAGCTTATTTGGTGAAATTTCACTTGTGCCCCTTAACAAAACTTCATTACTTTTTTAATAACATAATTATTTTTATTGCATTTTCATTTTTCTTTTTAGCATGAATTGTGAATTATAGATTGTGACTTGTGAAATATATAAAATTACAATTATACCTTCACCCAAATTTGATGTTTATTACCATAGTTTTTTTGTTTAATTCACTTTAATTTTATTTTTGGTAATCATTGAAATTTGTAACACAATAACATTTAGAAAGATCTTCACCACAAAATACTAATTAATCTACATCATTTCTTAAATTGAAGAAAATTTTAAAATTAATATCATTAATTTAAACATCATTACCTTCCACAACTCTTGTCCCAAAAGACCAAAAAACCAACGAAAAAATCTAAAACAAAAAGTCCAATGTTACATGTAGCCCATTTGAAATGAAGAGTAGAGTTTTTGTGCTAATTACTATAAATGTAATTATGTCAAAAAAAAATGAGTAATATGGTAAATTTGATGTTGAACAGTAATAAGCTGATATAAAAAACTCTTCTAAAGAGTTTTTTCTAAATTAACTTAAATTAACTTTTTGTACCCAAAAAGCTAATTCAAAAAGCTATCCAACCAAACAACCAAAAGAACTTTTTGACCCAAGTTAAACAGTTGATACCCATAAAAAGAGTTTTTTGAGACCAAAAAATTCTTTACCAAACATGCATAGTACGTGAGGGATCTAGTTTTCAAAAAGTTTTACTTGCTTGAATATCATCATTGGCAGCAAAAGGACATCAAGTAAAGATTTGTTGCACCTTTGTTAATAGGAAAATATCATAGTTTTCTGAAAAGAGATAAAGTCACCTAATTAGGAGATTTGAACTTCAGACATATTACTCAGAAATACTATGATACCATATTTAAGAACCAAATTAACTAAAAATTTAAACTGATGATTGAATACCCAAGAATATGTTTATACTCTGACAAAAATAAGTGATATAAAGCAACCGCCAAGTATATTTGTCCTTTGATGCCAAATTCCTTAAGCTTCATAAGTATCAGCATGTGCCACTAATGATAATTGAACTTGAAATATTTTTGGAAAGATAATGAAACGCCAAACTCATAATACTATGGTCTCATCATAAACTTAACAAACGAGTGTTTTATAAGTGTAGAATAACACATTTCCGACACACCATTGCCGCTGACAATAGAGATTGGATATCGAAGAAGCTGAACAGATGAACAAGGACATCTCGTGGCAGTTGGACAACATCCGGAATAGGATATTTGATGTCATCAAGATATTTTAAGAAATACATACAGCAGAGAGGCAACTGACAATATATATGTTATTTTGTTTACTTGTTTGACATTAATCAAAGGGACAAGTCACCATGATTCCACCCATATTAGGAACTTAGAATTGAAGAAATCTAATAATGAATAACTGAGGAGAAATTACAGAATTCAAATTAATATCAGGATTGAATGGTTTCTCAATTTCTCCCATCTCTATCCCTGCATTTACAGTTGGACAATCTTTCTCCTTACTTATTGGAGCTCATGCTATAGAGTCAGATGACTATTTGTACTTGTGTTATATGCCGTTATTGAGCAAACTACATTTGGTTATGTAAATGGTGTGATCCACTTTGGTTGCGTGATAGTGTTTGTTCATCCAAATGAGAATTCTTAAATAAGGTAGTCGTAACATGGATATATTCTTTTGCCTTTTTTTTTTAACTATATTTTAGATGAACCGAAGACATCTATATAACTATATCTAAAAATAAGTGAAATAATATGCTTTCGACAAATGTCTTCATATGATTGGCTGATCCAAACCTATGATCAATTCATTTTAATGAAATAATGTAATTTGAGAACAAAACAAAAAAAAAAACTAAAATAAATGTTTTTAGAAAGCTATTGAAACATTGATTGCAAGTGGTGGTTTGAAACTTTTAATATGACTAGATTATTTTTTTACACTATCTAATAGAAACATTATACACTGATAATAGTTTTTTTTAATATATAAGTAATCTTAATAATAATGCATAGCCTTTTTAACTACACAATTACAATTACAATTTTGTGGATCCCATTAAATAAGAGGCATAGTTAAAAATTTTAACTGTTTAACTTTTCGCAATTAAATATTTTAAGTTAAATTTATTAGGTGATAATGGTTGAAATAAAGATTATGGAGAGGCTATACCCTTAATATTATTTTAAATAATAAAGTCAAATGCCAATAAAGAATAATCCCATAATTATGAAAATATGAATTATGAAGTAGTAAGTAACAAATAACTATAGAAATTATAGATAAAAAAGATATCATTCTTGAACCTTGAATATTAGTGTAAATAATCAAGTAGTTCTTACTCATAGTTGAAATTATACATTAGAATACGTCTCATAGTTGAAATCAATTTTGCCGTCTTCCTCATTACTCATGTGTGTCAAAGTGATCTTTTTTACCTCACTTCCATATGTATAATAATTATCGTTCCCTTCTTTATATATTTGTTTGTATTAATTTGTTAATTCGTTAGCAAGTGACCTCTTCTTTTGTAATTAGTAGTGTCAAAATGCTTGATTGTATTTGATTAAAATTTTTGTACTTTTTTGTTGTAATTCACTCCTATATGTGGCTTAAATTTTCTTTTCTTGATATTTAATCTTTCACTAATTGACGCCATCATTGATTTCTTGCTACAATTCGTAATCTCACTTTTTAGGTGTAGTTTTTGTCAGGCTTGATTAATAGTTGTGGTGTTTGATTTGATTCGTTTATATTCTTAATTATTTCCATCTGATTTATGACTTAGGTTAAAAAAAATTTGCTTATATTATATTATATTGTATTATAAGTAACTTAATTGTGTTTATATTCTTTCATGTTTTATTTATGTTGTTCATTCATGGATTTTTGTTTTTTTATAAGAAAAACTCTAATAATTTGATCCTCTTCCTTGGCATTTCAAATTTTTAATGGAAACAACAATACAAACTATTTTACATGTTTCTAAATTGTTTGACGACCTATTTATTTACATCAATTAAAAATTTTCAAATATCTACACTACAAATTATAATATGATTTTCATAATTTACAAAAGTTACTGTTAAGATATATAAAAGAAACCACAAAATTTAATTTTCTTTTTTACTTACGCAGATGAGAGTATAGTGCTCTATATCTTCAAAAATTTTGCTATTTTGAAAATTGAGTGAGGTGGTCAAGTTGGGGTTTAGAATAATATGGAGGGGGTGTTGGAGGTTTTCATTGGGTTAGAAACCCTAGCAGTATGATCAAATTGCATTAATGGACATATGGGGTGAGTTTAGTATTAAAAGTTGATCCTAATTTATAAAATCTTTAGAACGATTTTGATTAACTTATTCACCTTCAAAATATGCCTCCAATATTAACAAATGTAATTTTTCAGTTTTCTATTTAAAATCATCGCATACGTTCAATACGACATGCATGTTTGAATCAATGTAATTTTCTGTTTCCATTGTTCAGTTAGAAACTATAATGCATGCTTGAATATTTCCATTGTTTAGTTAGAAATTACAATGCATACTTGAATACTATTTCTATATATTTTTTATCATGACATACATTCAATACCGTAATGGATGCTTGAATCAATGTAACAGTTTTTGTTGTTTAGTAAAATACTGTAATGCATTCTTGAGTACTATTTGTAGGTTTTTTTTCATAAATCATGACAAATGTTCAAATTCATTAATGATGTCATATAGTTAACTAAAGATACAAATCACAAGGTAAGGTTACAGAAAATTTTAATTTCTTGGGGGGGTTTTTTTTAGTTGAAAATCATGTATTAATTGAGATTTTGATGGGTCCTTTTGATTTCAAGGAATAAAATACGTCCATTTTAGGTTAGCTAATCGAATGAACAAATTTAAAAATACTATTTTTGGTTTTTTAAATGATGGGTTAATTAAACAGACAGTCAAACAGTCAGAACTCTGTGGATAATATGCTGTAACTAATTATGATCCATAATTTAACTAGAATATCTTAACAAGCGCCTTGGTGCTAACTAATTATCTTTCATTCTGAGATGGGACAACTTGGTAGGTAGTTTCAAATCAATACACCAGCTACCATATATTCTGAGATGGGACAACTTGCTGCTAACTAATTATTGCTTTTCTAAATCTATGTCCTGAATCTACAACAACTCATTTGTGCTGCAACTCATGATTTAAATGGAACGTTAACCTTAGGGGGATATGTTGTCTAAAGAATAATTCGATGACATATTTTCCAATAAAAGGCCATCTAACTTCATGATTTCAAAAGGAGGAGCCTAAGCACATTATAGATGACTAATTTTGACGTATTGTAACTACATATTGAGATAATTTGAATGAAATTGTGACAAGAATAGATTTATTTTCAAATATAAAAATTTCCTAAAAGAAAAGGATAAAAAAAGTATATAATACTAAAAAATTCTAACTATAATAACTAGGCTTATTAAATTTTTATAGTGAAAATTTATTTCTACTTATAATAACATCACTTACTAAGTAACTTATTTGTGTCTTATTTTCTAAATAATAATAGCAACTATGTGTCTTTTGTAAATAACTTATTATCTATTTTATAAATCACCGTGCAAAGTACGGGTCTATACTAGTGTTTTTTGAATGAAATAGTTGTTGAACATTAGGATAAGGTCGTATTAGAAATATCAACTATAATACTATAGTTGAGATGTTTGGTCTCTAAAGAGGATTTCAATGAATGTCAATCCGGACTATTGAATTGTTTGTCACTTATTATCAATTTTTAACTCTATGTTATAAGGAGTGGATATGTGATTGTTAGTTTTGTCAAATATGTTGTAATCCTAAAGTCTTAAAAAAAATTCTTTCTTGATTCTTAGATTTTTGTAAAAAAAGAAAATTTGATATAAAAAACTATAGATGTCCATGCGAAGCATGAGTTTAATGCTATTCATTATCAGAATTGAGTAAATCCTATCTTACTTACGTCATAACAACTATCTAAGCTCATGTGTTTAATTACTTAGTCTTAAAGGAGTCAAAGTAGAAACTAAACGTCAATACTTTCAGCATAGTTATCGTAAAGAGTATCGCCTTTAAGTTGAGCATTTCCAAAACTGGTATAAGCAATGATTGCTTCTTTAAATTCAGAAGCAACTAACTCTCGTTTGCGCTTTGGAAATGCAGCGTCTACACTCAGCATGATAAGCGTAACGGATTCAACTACACTACCTGTCTGCCTTTTGACACAAATTAAGTCACAGTTATGGAATTCATCAAATTAAACATCAAAAGATCGAACTCTACAGCCAAACAAAGTTCTAGTTATCAAAGAAAATGCGCTTATTTTGTTGGATTATGTAACAGTCGGATCATTTCATATTGATAGGCTTGCGAGCATATACATAAAGAATTGAATTATTTTACCTATTATCAATTGATTTTGAATTGGAATCTCACTTGATTTTAAATGCATTGTTCGTTTGTTCCAGACCCAATTCATCTAAAGTTTAACATACATAGTGAAAGAAAAAAACAAAAAATACAATTTAGGCTTCCATTAATCCCTCTTTTCCTCCCCCTCTACGTTATCCAACATAGTGTCATTAAGAAGCAAACAAATTCTTCAAACAACTTGCATGAACACCCCCCCCCCCCCAAAAAAAAAAAAAAACAAGAACACTAGCAAATAAATGATTCATAATTCATAGTTCAATAGCAAACAACAAAGAACAAGTAATAGTAGAAAGGCAGGACATACTGAGGGAGGAGGTGAAAGGCAGCAATGGCGCGGTCAAAGAGGAGTGACTGAAGATGAGAAGGAAATGTGGAGTAACCCAATCGAATTACAAGTTGAAGCTCCCTACAAGCTAAGAAGTATGGACATCGATACGTAACACGGATAAGACACGACTCCGACACGTGGACACGTGATTTTTTTGAAAAGTAAGATATGACATGTACAGTGGACACGGAGTAGTTAAAAAATATTTATTCTATTACCTATGTGTTCATAATTTGTTTCATGTCTTTATCTTTGAGAGGATCATGTTTGGATGAGAACAGTGGCAAATTGTTCATAATATGTGCATTCTATAACTATCAATAACATAACCTAATTTCTTCACGTTATTTATATGTTCTGCATTAGTTCGAAAGTGTCCAAAGAGTGTCCGAGAGTATCGATGCCCGACAAGTGTCGGACGCGGATACGTGAAAGTCGCGAAGAGTGTCCGTGCTTCTTAGCCTACAACCCATGGGGTAGTGCTAAGGAAGAGAGAGAGTCTCTCGCAACCTAATACTCTCATACCTCTGTAATGCCCCTGCGGCCATTGCAAGTTTTCCCATCTCTATTGGAATTGGAACTGGAAAAACCACTAATAAAAGAGTTGAAGATTGGGCTCTTTTCTTCTTCTTTTTTTTTTCTTTTTTTGCGATGCCCAGTTCAGAAAATATTGGGGTTTGCTGGGAGTTGTTTTCTCTTCAATCTCTTGTTTTTTTTTTTTTTTGGAATTTTCCTTTGAATTTTATTATTTTTATAATGCATTTTTTTTTTGGATGATGTGATATTATGGTTCTAAAAAATATTTTCATAAGATAGTTTTCCATTTTTGCTTAAGATAAACTAATATTTAGAAATATTAATTGGATAGAAATTAATTTATTGATACAGTTTCCCAGCAATATTACTAGAGATGTTCTGATTGTTTTGTATACTTTCGTAGATATTATATGATGATGGAACATTAAAAATTGGGGGGGGGGGGGGGAATCTGGGTGTTTTATTTTGTTTTTTTTTCTTCATCAACACCCCCCCCCCCCCCCCCCCCCCCCCCCCCCCCCTCCTTTTTTTTTTT
>JACYFF010019584.1:103497912-103523674 GCA_017589665.1 Selenicereus undatus
GGGGGGGGGGGGGGGGGGGGGGGGGGAGGAAAGGGCCCTTGCTAAATACAAAGGTGATAGAGATAAGAGGTTAAGTTAAACATTAACTCACTGGAGAACTATTGTACAGGTAACTATTTCAGCCGTAGTAACTGATTCATACATTACAAGAGCCTAAACAAAAGATCATAGTTGTTCATGATATATAGAAGAAAACTAATTACAAACTTAATAGCATAAACCCCTTTCAAGGAACTACAAGGACAAACCCTATGCATATAGTGTATGCAGATATGTGAAACACCTACAATACCACTACATAAGATAGAGATTGTTTTCGCACACTCGCCCTCCAAAACCCACAGCAAGCTAGCAATACCATCCTACATACAACTCTGAGCCTTCCCAAGTGAGATTTCAGCTCCATTGCCTGGGAAGAGTTTGAGATAAAGATTTTGAATAAATTCTCTCCTGGTGGCCTTGGAACTGTGAATTTCACGTTTGCAGTAGCAGTTGTGTTTCAGCTTCATGCAGAGACTTTGGCACAAGGTCTTGTGCTCATTGGATTCTTGTATAGAATGCGGCTATTGTTGAAGCGTCTATAAGAAGTAGGTCAGCTGCTCCTTCTTCCTTGACCCACCTTCTCCATAGAGCTCGTTCCACTGCTTCAGTTCGTTCATGACTGCACCCTCGGAAGCAAAGCTGGCAGCGACCTGCAGAGCAAAGATGAAAGGGTTATTGAAGTTCATGTTTTGGCATTACATGGTAAACATAAATTTGCACAATTATTACAAATTATTGTGTTCTTTTTGGGAGGGGGGGGGGGTCTTGGCGAGGCCCGAGAGCTCTCAAAAGTCAGGTTTCAGGCGCCACAATGCCCAACAAGGTTATTTGAGGTGGAATGAAGGGCACGAGTAATGTACATTCATGGTCTTGATTAAGAGTTTGATCCAGCATTAAAGATATGTTACCTGAGCCTTAGCTTGCTTCATATCTTCCATGGTCAAAGGTCTCAAAACAATAGGTTCTTCCTCCTTGTTTTCTTCCTTTGCCTGGTCTGCATCGTCAGCTGAATCCTGTTTCTCTAGGGCTTTCTTCTTCCTTTCCTGCATGATCAGCAGTTGAAAACAGAGAATCAGTATAGAAGATAACCCAGTAGTAGAATTCGAAGATAAAAACTTAGTAATGAAAAGAAGATTCAATAAAAAAGAAAAAGAAAAGGAGTCTCAAATGAAATAACTGACCACATCCTTCTGCCTCTCCCTCTGAAGCAGTTCCCGCACAGGCCGATATGCAGCTGTGACACACAGGTTCTGTTTTCCACAGGCAAAAAATTCAAGTTCCACAATGAGGCAACAGCTAGATACCACATATTACACCTAATGTCGGCCGTTCCAAAAGATTCAAAATCTACAAACCTTTAGGTCACTTCCAGTGTATCCTTCAGTCATGGTGGCAAGCTCGTGATAATCAAGACCTTCTGCCGTCTCCTTTGACAGAAGGGTCCTCAAGATCTTCTCTCTGTTCTCCACACTCGGCAAACCAACCATCACTCTGCAATGGATTCAAAACACTGGTGACTTAGCAACAAGGACAGATTTAGCACTCAAAAATGTTTTCATGGTGTGGCAATGATAAAGACAGACTTGCACTTAAAGAACACTACTTTAAGTCTTCAACTAAGTGTGACAACTTCTTTTGCGGTCATTTAGATCTAAGCATCTAGTCCAGATGATGCCACAATAAGAATTAGAGACTAAGTTCAGAAAAAAAAACTAATCAAACCTGCGCTCAAATCGCCTAATAATAGCTTCATCAAGGTCAAATGGCCTGTTGGTAGCAGCAAGAACAAGAATCTGTTCACCGGGCTTAGTCATCAATCCATCCCAATGTGTCATAAACTCATTCTTGATTTTCCTCATAGCCTCGTGCTCCCCAACTCTGGTTCTCTGCCCAAGCATACTGTCCACCTCATCGATGAAGATAATTGTGGGGGAGACTTTAGCTGCGAGAGTGAATAATGCACGAACATTCTTTTCATCTTCACCAAACCATTTTGAAGTAATGGTGGACATGGAGACATTGATGAAGCTTGCCCCGGCTTCATGGGCTATAGCCTTGGCTAACATGGTCTTCCCAGTACCAGGGGGGCCAAACAGTAGGATACCTCTGCAGGGTTTCAAAAGACCACCTTTGAAGAGGTCTGGCCTTCGGAGAGGAAGCATCACTAGCTCTTGAAGTGACTCCTTGATCTCATCCAGAGCTCCAATATCATTAAATGTGACCCCAATCTCATTTGCAGGAATAACCTCAGGTCTTATGCGCTTCTCAAATTCGTTGTCAGGGGGAACTTCCTGCTCAAAATGAACAAGTTTTCAGTAAAAAAAGATGTCCAAATTGCAATACATCTTTCTTTAAAAAAAAAAGGAGTTCATTACTTCAAGTACCTTATCATGTTCAAAAGCTTAAAACAGAAAGGTGAATTCATTCTAAACAATGACACTAACTCCTAATCTTTTAATCAAACCATAAATGGGTGACTACGTTCATAACCCAGAATTGAAGAAATAGACACAAGAAGCCAGTAAGAATTTCGATTTTCCAAGAAAAAATGTTCTAACTCCAAAGGACAATGATGGTGGGTGAAATGTGCTAGCTATTTGCATTCATCAGTAATCTTCCAATCAACAACCATGATCTTTCTCGCAATCAATCATTTTCATTGCCGTCCAATTTTGTGACATGGCACTACACATTGTCGTACCAAAGTTTGTAACGGAGACTGAACACATCATGTTACCTTTACAGGGGCAGCATTTTCACCATTCTTCCCCGGGTTTGTTTTGTCCATCTCGTTTTTGTTTTCAGAGTTGTCAGACTTCGAATCTGGTTTTACAGCAGAAGAATCGTCTACCACCTGAAATTTTATATCAATGAAAGCAAAAAACAGGTAAGTGCATCTCAGTCGACTGCATATTTAGGATGAAATAAGATTCAGCATTTACCAACAAACCTTGCCGGATTCACTGTTCATTTTAAATTTGTCTGAACTTTTCCCTCCCTGGAATATACTTAATCCATGGGACAAACTGTTCCAATAAAAGATTACAATTAGATAACTGTATTCATGAATCAAAGACATGCTAAAATGACGATGGAAAAGAAAAGGCGAAAAAGATTCATGTCTTCTTTTACTTAGTGACAGTGTTCTTGGACTCAATATAACCTGATGTAGAAATCCAAGTACTGTGACACAAGTTTAGATGTTAAAGCCAGCCATTTGTTAAAATTCTAGGTGTTTTAGCCTAAGATGGTCAAGTGTTCCTACACATGTCAGGATATCAAGTACCCAATACATTATATGAGGTGAAATGAAGAGTCTAATTAACAATGCTTACAGTATTCTCGGAGGCAAGGGTTTACCTGTTGGATGAAATGACAAGCTTTCCATTTCGGTACTCTGGCTCCTTGTTGTTCATCAAATGGTAAGAGATTGCAGACATCACTATCTCATCTATGTGGTTGCTGAGGGTGATTGTGTCTGCATGGCAGATAGAACCCAGATCATCACAGATGAGGTCATTAGCTGCAAGTACTTCAGCAATGTGATTCTTATTATCCTGAAACTTCATCGTTTTCATATCCTCTTCCAGCTGGGCAGTCCAGTTGACCAGATTACCCTCATCTTCAGGTGGCCTTACATCTATGTTGTAAGGGAATAATTGGGCAAGCTTTTCATCCACTTGCCCGCACCCTACTTCTGCATCCAACATCCGGGAACCAAGCACCAAGACTGAGCCATTGAGCTTGTTCAATAATTTACTGAATAAATTGTAAAGCCTTTCTGACTGAAGGAGTAGAACATCAATGTCTCTCATGTATAATATGACGGGGCTTTTTTCCGACACTGAGACTAAGACCTGCAAATGAAACGACATTTGTCACACTCTAAGCAACCTTACACAGTTAAGAAGGCTAGAACAGCACTGAAATTAATCTACTCCCACAGATAGACTCAAGGACAGAAGGAATAAAATCATGACTTGCCTTGTGAAGTGCCTGTAGGAAAAACTTCTCATCAAAAGCCAAGCCGCTTGAGCGCTTTGCCATTGCTGTTAAACGAAAACAAGTACCCCAAACATGGTGAACAAGTGTACTTCTACAGTTTTTGTTGGCTTAGTCTTAAAATCAGCCAACATTGAAGAATAGACATCAAACATATTAATGTGAATACACTAAGATTTGATCAGCTCAAAGGTCAGTTTACATATTATTGCTATTTGTTTACAATGATATGACAAATCCAAAGATTAAAACAGAGTTACCTTGGGAGGTTCTTCCAAATTATGCAAAACAATTTAAAGGATGTAAAGGATTATCAGCCATATCACAAATCCTATTTTAATAATGAAGTTGTTGAGTCAATGAATTAATCATCCCATGTGGACACAAATCCCATGTATACATAAACTTTGACTCACTCAGTTAGCTCAAATAGTCAAACGAGTTGTCAGAACTTCCTCTGCCTTAAATAGCATAAGATAGCATCCACAGCAAGCATGTATCAACACAAGGGAAACATGCATAATTTGAAACACTACAACTTTCAAATAATAGAATGCTTGGACAAATGAACGGGATAAAAGAAAAATGTTAGTCAAATTAGAAACTTAGCTCAAAGCACTATTAATTTTCAGAACAGCAAGCAAATTAACAGCAAATTGCTCATGAAGTCGCAGGGAACGTAAATGTCAAACAAGAGCAGCCAGCGAAAGAGTTTGGCTAGGTGAAAAATTGTGTCATGGAAAAAGGAGATACCAAATATGTCACTGACAAAATGTTTTCCCAATTGATAGCTGAAAAACTTCGAAAAAGGATAGAATAAAGCAAAACCTTGATTATTTGCAGCAGAATCAGAAGTGATGCTAGTGATACCAGTTGAAGAGGAGGCATTTCTACGATGCTTTGGAGGATTTTTAGCAGCATCCACAGCCCTATATTAAAGTTGACACTTAAAAATAGCTTATAATAAATACCTAAATACTACATCTCTTCTTATGGTTCAACCTTGACATCGGAGAAATTATACCTAGAATGAATATTCGTGGTACTCACTTGCCTACGCAATGAGCCTGAAAGAAACTAATCATTAGAGCTACAACAAAGCATGCGAATAAGAAGGAGAAAGACTACGTGGAAATTAAAAAAGGACTCTAATCTTAGTTTCCTTACTCCAAAGCTAACGACCATGATGACCAAAAGGGGAAAAAATTTTAACTAACAAGGTGATAGGAATCCAAAACCTTAGGTTTGTACCTTTAGGCACGTCCTTTGTGGGAAGCAGTGAGAAAGAACCAAGCAAGCTAGACATTCGTCCCAGGGTCGCTTCTGAAATGGACCTTGTCATCGCCTAGAACAGAACAACAGCGAAATATGAACAAATGCACAGTGAAAGTCCAAGAAGGCTCTCCATATACGCAAATGAAACCTTTTCCTCTCAGAAGATGTCTTGTATTTCAATCAACTAAAGCACAAAGAAAGCCCAGAAAATAGAAAAGATGAATAGAGCAAGCTTACAGGTTCCTTTTTGGCACAGCCATACTTGTTCTGCATCTGCAGGATCCAATATTAAAGAACATTAATTCAAATTCAACACAATCAAAATAGCAGATCCGTTCAAGGTGCAGATCATTACCTTTATTGAGAAGTCGGCTACATCCAATAACAGCAGCTCTGCCTCAAAGTAGTGTGCTAGAGCTTTGGCAAGCGATTGCTGGTAAAGTTCTGCAAGAGATAAGACAATGCAACATTAATTAGAGGCGACAACATAAAAACCAACCATAGGGAACATTAGAAAAACGATTCTTCATCAAACAGAAGATCGCATACCAGTTGGCCCCGACAGCAGAACTGTCCTGCTTCCAGGTGAGAGATTTTTAGTGAACTTAGAGACTTCAGCGTGCTTCAAATGTACAAATGCAGCACTTGTCAACAATGTCTTAGTTTGCTCACTGCCATCAACATCAAGAAAACCAAGGATGTCAGATGGGCAAATAACAGGATCCAGTTATCGTGAATACCAGTAGCTCATACACATCACAAATTATCTTGGATGACAACAGCCCACAATCCTGTTCATGATTAGTGAAAATGAAATGAAAACTATCGTACATTACAGAGTTAAATCTCCACTCAAGCCCTGGAAAAGAACATCTCACAAAATTGACAAATTGAAAGTGAAACAAATAGATACTTCCGGATTGCGTCTAATCTGGTATCCAGCAGACAGAAAAGCCAAGGCCTTTATCCAGAAGTTGGTATCACAAACATGGATTCTCCACTAACTAATGTATCTAGTTGATCAGGGATCATTCAGATCAAGCATCAATGAGCACAAGACGGAGTCATGGCAACAAAATTGCAATGTTGCCAAACAGAAAAAGAGCAAAAAGTGTAAGGGAAAAAAATATTCTAAATGCTAGAAGTCAGTATGTAAAGCATTCAGAAAAAGGTGCCATGGGAACCAGAAACATCCCTAAGGAACTGCTAAAGGAACAAAATACTTAAATTACTTGCATGATAAAATAAGAGAATCTATTTTTCCAAGATATGACCTTTCATTTCATTTTTTTTTTTTCAAGTATGCAGGTGAACAAGCAATTGAACAAAAAGCTCCTGATTTTGCCTCGCGAGTGGCGAATAAGCATACAAAAAATCCCAGGAAAAATTTCGTGATCATCTACCTCCCCCGGGGGCGGGCCCCCCCCCCCCCCCCCACCAAACAACACCCAAAAAAAAAAAATAATAATGATTCTATAGGTGTGGATAAGATGAAGAACCGCATAAAGCACCACAACTTGAACCAAAGTTGTAATCATATAAAGAAGGGGAAACAAATTAAGGTTTAAAGAATATATTCAAATGTAATTCTGCAACCATGTTAACTATTTAACACAATTGCAAAAAAACAAGAACCCAGTATGTGATCAAAGTTTCCAACAGGACGGATTTTTCAAAAAAGTGATTAGATTAGTACAACAGCATACCCAGGTAAAAAATTACGTCAAAAACCGCCCCCCGAGTCCCCAAAAAAAAAAAAAAACAGGGGTAAAGTAAAAGATACTCAAGAGTCTCATATACCAAAACCACAACATCAACCCTTTTCATTTTTCTCTTTCTTTTACAACCACCCCCCCCCCCCCCTTTCTCCCCACTTTCAGTGGATAATTATCACACATACTCATGGATGATGAAATAGAAATAAAAAATACATATGATTATATGAAATCACAAAAGAAAAATGAAAAGAAGAAGAGAAAAGAGATGTTACCTAAGATAATAGGGAAAGTTATCAAAAGTCACAGTAAAGTCCTTGCCATGAGCAACGAGCTTCATCAACTCAAGCTCGATCTGGTCAGCAGAGAGGATGTCCAAGGCAGAATTGGAGCCAACCCATTTGCCCAAAGTCTGCCCAGAAGCCAATCCAAGCCCAACCCCAACACCTACACCAACACTCAATGCAGACAAAAGAACACCCTTCTGCTCCATCTCAACTAAGCCAGAAAAAAGATTCAATATTTTCCCCTTCCCAGCACAATATGAGCCTGGATTGATAGGGAAAGGGGGGTAATCAGAGGATTTAGAAAATGGGTATTGATTTAGCTGAAATCTAGGGATTGATTTCAAAAAAGAGATCAAACATGTGTGATTTGGGGGTGTAAAAATGGGAACTTTTGGGGCGGTTTGGTGCTTTCTGACAGGGAATGGAATGGCTGGTTTGTAACTTGGGATCGATGGTATGGCGAGGCCTATCTCACCTTATTTATAGACGCCATTATGCATTCCTTGACGTTAAATTCAAAATTATTTTCATTTTTTTTTTCTTTCTTTGTTTCTTTATGAATTATGAGACCCTCTCCTTTCAATCAATCAGAAAGGAGAAGGGCGACTGTGGGTGACTTTTTTCTGACTTACAAGTTACAACCGGAGTCGTCTTTTTCTGCACAAGTTTTTTGATTGGTGTTCATTTTTTTAATGGGGCTCCTGCTTTTTTCAGGAGATTTTCTTCAAATTGGGTCTTTTGATTTTTGGGTAAAATAAAGCTGGCTCCCGCTTTTTCGGTTTTTCCCCGTATAATTTGGTGTCGTTTGGTGATGGAGCAACTTGCTTTTTAAATTTTATTTCTTTTGTTTTGAGAGACGGAAGCCATTCTAATTTGATTCATTGTACTATAATAGGTATTTCCAATTTCATCCGGATATTCATCATTGTTTCATTTGCATGTATATGTGAAATCTCATATATTATCGGAAAAAAGGTCTAAAGTATTTAATACAAATACTTATATCAATAAGGCATATTTTTTTCATTGGAAAATATGAGTTCGTAAATAGGTAAAGTTGATTGAGATTGGTAGAAGTAGGTTAAAGTAGGTTAAAGTATGTATTTTTTTGTTGAAGTGCATTGAAGTGCGTTGAAGTATGTTGAAATTTGTTGAAGTATGTTGAAGTGGATTAAAGTTGGTTAAAGTGGGTTGAATTTTTTTTTTATATAATGGGTATGTAGAAATTGGTTAATATTGTGGGAAGTGGATTAATTAAATTTGATTGAAATTGATTGAAGTTGGTTAAAGTAGATTGAAATGGCTTGAAATTGATTTTTTTTTCCAGTGAAGTTCGTAAAGTGGGTTGAACTAGGTTGATGTGGGTTGAAATTGATTGAGGTTGGTAAAATTGAATTTACCAACAAAAAGAAAAGGGCCTAAATAGGTACATTTTTTCCATGGAATCCAACGTTAGCAATTTTTTAAAAAAAAAACAAAGGAAAAAGATAAATAGAAAGTTTAGTGTCTTTTCTCACAAGAGTACGTCCAACAACATCATCATAAAGGATTTGCCAAATAAGAGGAGAGAAACAACAATCTGATAAGAAGGAATCAATACTTGAACAACCGAACTTTGACAACCGGTCTGCTTTCATATTTGCTTCTGGAAAAATGTGGTTGATAGTAACCTGAATGTCTTGATTTAACCATGCCTGAACGTCTTGGATGATACTGGAAATTTGACATGAAACTTGAATATTGTCTTTCAGTGCTTGGATCACGATTATATTGTCTCCTTCAATAACGATTTTGTTAAACCCTGCTTCATCTGCTAGATTGACACCATCTCTTAGAGTTCTTACTTCCACTACCAAAATCCATGTATTTTCATAATTTGCTACTCCTACTTTGATTAGCCTACCCTATCCAATCTCATAGAATGAAGCCACTTGGTGCTGATGAGTGGTTGAGTGATATGTCAAAGTTGATTTTGATGAATTCCGGATGAGGGGAGTGTTACCTCACGAAATGGTTGGAGATAGAAGGGGGAGAAGGCTCCCCGTGGTAATTATCAACCAATAGACAAGATCAAATTTGACATAAACTTTTTTGACACGTATTAAACATACTAAAGGGTTGAAGATCTCAATTCTGAATACTACATTATTTCTATTTTTTCATATACTCCAGAGAAGGAAGACGATCTTCTATAGTTTCTTGTGATTACCTAAGTATTCAATTCTCTCCAAGTAATGATAGATATCCCGATTTTCATCAGGGAGAGCATTGGATGGGAGCCAGCTATGTTTTTTCTACACACTGTCGTACTTTTTTAACTACACAAAAGTCATTGAATAAGTGCTAGCATGATTCAATGTCCTCAAGGCAAAGAGATTAGGTAGGACTAATGTCTATCCCCCTTTTGATAAGGGTAACTCTAACTGGAAGTGTTCTGTGGAATAAGTGCCAAAGGAACATTTTAATTTTATCATAGTGTAAGTCTTCCAAATCCATTTATGAGGCTCATGAAGGGGTTTCAGTGGACTGTGGTTCGTGTGCTATCCAAGTGGCAGATTTTGTACTAAATTCATCTGAACTATTTAATCCTCAACAAAAAAAGTTGTCCATGTTGCGAATCGTGTTAAGTTTAGCAATATCCCACCTCATAATTTGTTGGATAAATTCACTAACTGTAGCTTGTGGAATAGGAATATATGTTCCTGTAATATAAGTAGTTTCCCTAAATTATAATGTCCAAGCCAATTATCAAACTAAAAGGAGATCTTATCCCATTTTCCTACTTTCCATGCAAGACCTCTTCTTAATAATTCTCTACATTTCAGCATAGTCTTCCAAACTGGTGAATTTTTATTTTTTGTTTTGTCTTGGAGAAAGCCAATGTCATGATGGTACTTAGCTCTAATAGATTGGACCCATAGGCCAGAGTCATTTGAAAGCATTTTTGAGGGAAGTTCACATTGGATAGCTTTATTCATAGCTTCTGTTTTGCAGATCGCCCTTCGCCTCCTTTTCCTTTTGGTTTATATACCTTGTCCCAAGCTATATGTGGTAACCCCTTACCTGTATTGGTCCTTTTTTCCCCCCAGAAAAAGTCCCTATTGAGCTTATCTAATTGATTGGAAGTGGATTTAGGTAAGTAGAAACATTTCTTCGTATGTGCTAGAAGTGGTTGTAGTTGGGATTGAATCAATACTGTTCTTCCTGCTTTAGATAGGGATTGGCTTTTCATCCTTCCAATTTAGAAGTGGCTTTCCTAATAACATCCTGGAATGTATTTTTCGAAGATCTACCTTGGAATACTGGACATCCTATGTATTTTCCTTGTGAATCTCCATGCAAAATATTGAGAATTCCCATCCCACTATTTGTTTTTGTGCACAAGACGCATTGCAAGAAAAAGTACAGATTTGTGGAAGTTAACTAATGGATCGAATATCGTACAAATTTGTCGAAGATATGCTTAAGGGTAGCAAAGCCATTTGCATTAGTTTTGCAAAATAGCAAGCAATCGTCGGCAAAAAGTAGATATGGAATAGTCATGGTTCTTAGGAATATTTTGATCCCTATGCCTAATTTATGGTTTATGGCTTCTTCATAAGCCGATGGATTAGGGCTTCCATACAAAGGATGAAGATATAGGGCGACAGGGGATCTGCCTGCCTAATTCCCCTAGTTGGGGTAAATAGTTCATTCGGTTTTTCATTAACTATAATGAAGTAAGATACTAAGGATATACATTCAATAATTCATTTGTTCCATAATTGGTGAAACCCTATCTCTTGAGAACATTTAAGAATAAAGTCTCACTCCAGTTTATCGCATGCGTTTGCCATGTCTAGTTTGATAGTGATCCAAGGACCTTTGAAATTCTTAAATTTATCTATGATATCATGTGTTAGGAGAATATTGTCATGAATAGATCTCCCTAGGATAAATGCACTTTGAAAAGGTGAGAAACTAGTTTATCTGCTAAGGGTTTCATTCTATTAACCAAACTTTTTGAGATGATCTTATACACCGTTGAGCAAAGCCTAATCCGTGATCAATTGTCAACTTTAGGAATCAGAGTGGTAAAAATATGGTTAATCTGTTTGAGAATTTTTCTGTTTTTGAAAAATTCTAAAATGCAGTTGAATAGGTCATCTTTAATAATGTGCTAGTAGCTAGCGTTTAAAGAAGCCTGCACCAAAGTCAGTGGGTCCTGGTGTTTTGTTAGAATCAATGTTAAAAACAGCTTGTTTAATTTCTTCTAAGTTTGGTAACCTTATAAGTTCGGAGTTGACTGTAACGTATGTTTACTATAAAGCTTGTGGTGGATTTAGGGGTTACATTGTCAATCGGTGAAGTCGTACTGAGTAACTATCCTTAGCTAGGGGGTCAAAATGTCATACTATATCATCAATTATATAGCATAATTTTCTCTTGAAAATGCATAATTGATTATGAAAGGAACATAAATTACGTAATACGAGTGGTCTGATGATAATGTTTTTGTGTTGATGACACATTAGTTTTTCTTATGATATTGTTGGAAAACAAAATACTTGAAGTCCTCTGCTGTTACTTGTTTGCACTTAGCTTTATCTAAACTAATTTATTTTTCAAGTTATTTAGATTAGAGTGATCACTCATTTGAATTTATTTGCACAACTAAACTTATGTATAGTGGACTGAACTTATTTGAACATAACTATGTTGAGCTTTGAATTTCTTTTTTGAATTTTGCTATTCAACATCTTGGACTAGGCACCTTTTCAAAGTTACTGTTAAAAGATCATCAGTGTCTAATGAAACGATGGCATTGAACTGAACTTATTTTTATTAAATTAGACTTACAACTCAACTCAATTCAACTAACTTTCACAGTGTGCTTGGCCTTTACAGCGTCATGAGAAATATAGACATAAAAAATTTTACTTCTATAAACATCACTATTCGCAGATAGATTTTTATTAAACTAAACTTTTCTAAGATTATTTTTAGCAAATTAAACTTTTCTAAACTTATTCCGGAAAATATGATTCTTTTTTACAATGGTGAGTGGAAGAGTTGGAGGGGGGTGAAGTGCAGCTTGAGGTTGAAGATGGGAGGAAGAATGAAAATGTTATTTTTGGAGATTTTGAAACAGACTAATTTAACATGAATTTTGGAGTTTATTTTAGGGAAATTGAATGGTGTTTTAGTGTGACATTTGAATGGTAGCACTGATTAAGGGTGTGTTTAGTAGGTGCATAAATAATTTACCTAGGAAATAATTTTTTTTATTTTACGGTATTTGGTAACATAAGGAGGGGGAGTTTGTTTTCAGGAAAAAATTATTTTCTTTAGAATGAAGAAAAATATTTTCACTTTGAATAGAGCGTAAGTTGATTTTACATTTCTTTGCCTCTCGCATTCTTTCTCTCTTCCATGTCTATTTTATCGACATACGGTTCAAAGATTAGGACAATGACATATGGTTTGAATATTAAGGCAGCATATTAAAGATTAGCGAAGTTGTATCATCCTGATGGCAATGCCGATGTCTGTGAATCTAACAACTATGATTTCAACTAAATCCAAAATGCTCTGTAATTGTCATCAAGGTTAACAAGATAGAGAAACTTGCTAGATTTTTCCTCTTCTTTGTTTGGATTCCTACTCGAATGTTAAGTTCTGCTAGCATCAAATTGTATGCAATTGGTAAGATCAAAAGAATTGATAAATGTACATATTGTCACAGCTTTGATATGGATGACACTACTATTGTAATATAATTCCCCAATGAACAAAATATAAATTCTCATTTTTCTAAATTTCTTGCTTAGTTTTTGTTTTTCACTAATGTACCTCTTTTTGGCTTTTTTGTTCATTTTTTACTAATCAAACTCATTTTTTAGAAACTTCATTTTTCCTTTTACTAAACAACTGAAAATATGAGTTGAAAATTATTTTACATAAAAAATTATTTTACATGAAAATTATTTCCTAGGAAAATGGTTTTCAACCATACCAAACACACTCTAAAGGTAATTGTGGAGCTTGATCCGTGTAGCTCATCTAAAGGAATAAAGTTAATGGGTGAGGATAAGTGACTAATCTTGGTTTTTTATAATATAATGAAAATAGTGAGGATGATGGATTATACGCAATGCTAATGATGAAATTAAACAATTTTCTAAAGGGATAATTATAGGTGGATTATGCTTAAATGGGTTTAACATGACATCTTTTCTCCTACTTCAAACAAGTAAAGGATAATTAAAGTTTGGCTGAATTTTAGAACGTAAATACCTTACTGACTCAGTTATGAAAGCATGCTTATTGCACTAATTGAGCCCATACGTTGAACTTACTAAGCGAACCCTTTTTCATTAATAGATAGACTACTAATCTATAGGGAGTTGAAATTGAGATGATGATGATGAAGAACAAGAAGAAGAAGAGGAAGAAGAAGATGATAATGATGACAACAACAACAATAACAACAACAACAACGATAATAATAATAATAATAATAATAACAATAATAATAATAATAATAATAATAATAATAATAATAATAATAATATTGTTATTATTATTATTAACATTCATAATAATAGTAACGAAATAATAAATGGGGGCATAATTTAGCGAAGTTAATTAATTAATAATGAAAAGAGGCCTAGTATAATTAAATTAATAATGAATGAGAAATAAAACTCGTTTATATGGTTAATTAAATAATGATGGATACGTTAGTAAATTAGGAAAATACGACATAAAATTATGGATCATGTACAAAATAGTAATAACAAAAGCTATTTAAACTTAAATTTTACTAACAATAGAGAGTTTGGTCGGAGTAGATGCGAGGTCACTATCATCGTTATTGAGCCAAGAAAACGAATTCTTTACAAAAGGGAGTGAGACTTTAAAAAAAATTCAGGTATGTTTATTGCATGCACCCTTTAAAAATTCACATATCTTTTATAATTAACAAAATCTTTTAATGTACAAGTATTTAATAATTTATTTTCAGGCATGATTTTGTCGCATAATCAAGGGACTAACTAGTTATCAATTATTAGGGCTTATAACCATCAATTCACCTGCGTGGCTTTAGTTCAGACTTCTCAATCGACATGAAAGGTGTGCACCTACTTAATGATCGCATTATACATATGAGCTCATCAATTTATACTCCACTTTTTGATAATAACCAATATAACTCTCTCTCCCCCTCATTTTGGACTAAAACCAATTGAAATGCATACGCTCGTTGAACAAGAAATTCCTTTCTTTATAGTATAGGAGAAATATATTGAATTTCGGCTCGTTGTTCAAACTTTTTTTCTATTTTTTGTGTTTTAGCTAAAGTATCTGGGGAATTTAGACACTGGACATCAGAAACAAAGCAAAAAAATGATCATTAGGTTTAGACAAGCTTATAGTGACAATCTATAAACTTTTCAGGTTGTGGACAAGTATGCTTTGCGATACTGGACTTTCATTTGAGGTTGAGCATATACAAATTGTACTATATTTGATTTTCATGTGATATAAGAGACATTATAATATTTATGTAAATAAGTAACCCAGCCTTATTCTCTGAAGGATAGCAGTAACACCCAAACTCTGAATTTTATTATAGATTTAGTCACTGATACTTAGTAAATCAAAGTTACTGAGGCTAAGGTGACAGCAATTGGTATTGTATTTTTGCAATTTGCATCGAGAATAGAATTAATGAAGTAGTTGCAAAGCATCACCTATATCGTCGTCCTGTTCGTTAATTGATTTTTTTTTTCTTGTTTTATTCAGATTATTTCACTTGAAAACAAGCATATACTCAATGACATCAGACATCTGAACTTGAACTGACATTGATTCACAAATAACTGCCCTTAGTTTAAAAAAAAAGAAAAAGAAAAGAAAAGTACGGCTTTTCGATGATTCAATTGCTTATTAATTTTTTATTTTTAAAAAGTTGGAGTGTGATTCTATTACTTCATTCATTTATAGAAACACCTTTAGTAATAAAGAATTTTTTTTATCAATAAATATCGACAAACTTTATATGATATTGTAAAAAAAAAAAAACAAAAGTGTGGCGAAGAACCCAAGATCACTTAGAATAATTAGTGGTAGTAATAATGAATCTTTAACGATAATTAATAAATGCTAATGTAGGTCTGGATCGGAATCAACTAACGAGGACCATGAATAACCAATAACTAACTAATCTACACCAAGTGATATTCTACGCCCACTGCACCAGTAATGAGCTACAAAACCAAAGCTAGTAAAATATAATCCCATTACAATCTAAACCCTACTTTTCAATACTTTTAATACTATCTTGCAATTAACATGAATTTAATTAAAATAATATTAGCTGGATTACCTAAAGTTTAATTAGGCTAACTACTTAATTAATCAATATTTTTTTTATCATAGATTGATTCCAAGTTTGACGCCTGTCTCATGTTGTCATTCCAAACATCTCTCTTACTGACACACACACACACAGAACCAGAAAAAAGAAAAAAAAAACTGCTGGTTTTAGGCATGTCATCCATCAAGGGGTGCTAACTTTAATCCAATAACATGTTAACATATTGTAAGGGTATAATTATAATTTCAATCTAAAAAATTCTTAAGATTTTTTACTGACCGTTTTATTATAAATAAGGACACACCCTAAAAGATAGAAGCATAGGGGTGAATGTTAAAAATTTTTGCACAAATTTTGGAGCTTTTAGACAGTAAAATAACAAAAGTTCTCTGCTTAATGAAATTTTTTTGAATAAGTGATTTTAATTCATATTCGATCATTTTCTGCCGCAAAATTAAGATTTGGAATGTGGGATTTCGGATTTAATGTCTATGTAATCTTTGAAAAACATTGTAAATAAAACACTGAAATTGAATTAAGTTGGGGCATAATATGACAGAAATTGGCGAGATCCGAGAAGAAAATCATGAGGTGAACGAAAACAGTACAAGTGGAGTAAGGACGAACAAGAGGTGACAGATGGTGACAAAGTTAACCAGCCCAAAAAAAAGCTAACATATTGATAGTGAATTAGTGATTGATAGTGGACAGGGCGTCTAACCCAACAAACCACAAATGCCAAATTTAAAGAAAGAAATGAATAAATTAAAGGAAACGACATGTGAGGGAGACACATGCTGATCTGGAAAAGCCGCCTTGACGACTTGGAATTTATAGAAAGATGTGTCGATGCCCTTCGGAATCTCTCGATCCATGTGCTACTCACTCGCCTTCTCGAAATAATTGCTGATTTTTCACCCACATGATTTTTTGACATGTGTTTTTTTGATTATTGTTCATTTTTGGGATTCAGTTTTAGAGTGTGTAACACTTTTTTTTAATTATTAATCTTTAAATTTGTGGTACATATAGTTTATTTTAAAATTTTATCTAAAATATTTTTAAAAATATCATAATTAATCTTATAATTTAAATTTTTAGAAATGATAATATTAACATAATTATAATTTATTTTCTTTTTTTCTTAAAATAGTTGAAAAGACACTATAAATTATTACGATTTTAAATTACATATTATTTAAATTTTTATTTTTAAATAAAATTTTAATAAATACTTTAGGGAACAAGCGTTACAACTGTAGAGTTTGAACTTACTTGTGTGTGTGTGTGTGTGTGTGTGTGTGTGCGCGCGCGTGTGTATATAGACACACACACATACACACATATATATGATTTGTAGGGATTTATAGATAGTATTATGATTTTTTAGTATTCGACAATTTAAATATTAGATGTTGGATGAGTGTAACTCGATTAAAATGTTTCTCTTTTGTTTTACTTACAATAATCTAGTTGCATATATATTTAATCTAATTTTGAAAGTAGGTACTAAGGACATTTATACCAATCTAAAAAACACAACAAAGATGATTTTTTTTTTTACAAAATCAACCTACTTTTCTCAGAGGTTACTTGTGTGATTTAATTAGTATTTTTTTCTACATCTTATAACTCCGAGGTTACTTATGTGACCTAACTATTATTTTTTATATATTTTTTCAACTGTGATATAATTTACTTAAATCAGTCTCTTATGATGTACGCATTAACTTTAGTTTGTTCAATGTATTGCCTTTTGAGTTGAGCATAACTTTTGTCATAAATACTTTTGACGTGTGCGCATGTATTATTGTGCATTAAAAATAAAAAGAAAGGGCTTTTGGGTCTATTATATAACTTTTATAGAAAACAAATCAATTTCTTAAGAAAAAGAAAAGAAGTGATGTGAGGTTTAGTCTACACAACTAGGTACATATATGACTAGATGAGTGAATATTTTGATTTAATTAGTTATTTTGACGAGAGATATGAATTAATTAATAAGTTAACTCCTTTCTACATTTAATATTATTTTAATACTAATTAAAGCTCTAAGCAACATTTTAAAATTTGAATTTGATTTTCCCAACTATTTACATTGTGCTACACTTAGATTAAGGTATCTTAAAAGTAAAAGAAAAAAGTTAGTCTTTACAATTCTAGAATTCTTAATGACATTTTCTAGCTCCTAGCCCTCTTTGTTTGCCAATCACCAAATAATAATAATAATATAAAGGTCGTTAATTTTCATAAATTTTGGATCGTTGCATGTGTCAAGTACATGAAGGCCTAACTTTTTGATAATTGAGATTGATACGTACCCTCACATCTCAAAGTCGACGTTCATTGGAACTCAATTGCTTTTGGGGGGAGTGCTTTACTTAGCTTTGTAGTTGGGAAAATAAGAAAATAATATACAGTTAGTGCCTTAATTAGTGCGATCCATGTCGGATTTTCTTTTACAAATGTGATTCCCATGTAGAGATGGGAATGTCTGACTCGACACGCCCAGTAACACGACACGAACCTGACATAAAGTTATTGAGAGAAACTTAAACCCAACCTGACCCGAATCGATTTCAATGCGAAGTCGATACGATTTGACTGTTTAGTATGAAAACATGTTATTTTTCAATTTAAGGCAAATCTAAGCAATTTTCAACACCGATACAAAATTAACCCCACCCAACCCGTTTTCCCAGCTCTATTACCATGGGAATGGACCCCATGCAAAGATCTTCAATTCCAATTCAACGTTGCCGGCTAGCTAGTTCTTGCGATTAGAAGCTCACTTAGTACACTTACCCATTTGATCTTTACGGAAAAGCTAAAAATGCATAGTGCCATTGAAATTAAAGTAAGCTGAAGCTAATAATAAGAACTAGCTGATAATACAAGACTCCAATGAAGATCGCTTTATAGCTTTGATTTCAATGTTTTCTCAATTTTTTTATGGTCTCTTAAAATAGATTTATTTGCTTATATATACGAGTGTTTGTAGAAATAAAACTATCCATATTTAAATGTCTCAAAATTATGAGAAAGTAGAACCCGTATTGATCGACGTTGCTATTGTAGAAGCTAGTTTATATTTTTTAATTAATTGCGAGAAAACTACAAAGTATCTTGTTCTTGTTCTTACATTTCATGTATGCTTTATTAAGTTGAAGAAAAGGAAAGTGGAAACGAGAGAAAGTGAAAAGTTACATATTTAAAAGTAAATTCTTTGATAGAGCATCTTCCAAGCGGAGGATGAAAGCTAAGGTAACCTAAGAAAATTGAGTTTCTTGCACGCCAAGAATTGAACCTTCTGCTTTCTTTTCTTTTTTTTACCCCCTCTTTAAATAACTTAATTAGGACTTGCTTCCACTCAATAAGGTTGACAAGGATTGCATGTGGAGGGTTGACATATGGAAAAAGCTGTCTGGATCGGACGTGGAGTTTTCTGTGTGTTCCAACCCATCTAGAATATTCTCAAAAAAATAAAAAGTTGTTACATTGCTAGAGTGGAAAGTTTATAGTTAATACCTTATAATTAAAATAGTGAAGCACGACTTCATTGTATAATTTATTAAAATTAGGTATTTTTGATGAAAGGGTTAAATGCGTGCTTAAGCAAAATTTTGTCCTTGTCGAACTAGGATGGAAATGTGTACTAGAGATGCAGTTAATATAACACCAACTATATCGTTTATGTTTATTATGTTATCTTATTTAATATCATAGGAGAATCGCATAGACACTTTCAGTCATATAATTTACACAATTTTTTTCCATGGAGTAAATCAGCTTGCAAAAATAACTTCCAGCAATTAAGAACATACTAAACTGGTGATTTTAAAGTAATCTAATTAGAGCTTCACTAAGAATAGGTATAAAAACAGCAAAACTCTTAATTACAAATTAAATTGACGTTGATTACAAACTATGTGCCTTAAAATAAAACAGCAATTAATGTCCATGATGCATTTACATCAACCACTGGTCAATTTAAGAGTACCATACCAAGGAGGAAACCTACCAACTTTTTATATAGTGAAAGCTTAAAATTGGTGGTTCTTGGGTTATTGGAAGGTTGACTCATGCATTTAGGAAATCACCAGTTGCAGAAAGTGCAAATCTTTCGCGCTCTTTTCTTCATTCCTTAAAGCCGAAGGCAAAGGCATGCACATAGAAAGCTTGTCTTTCCAACAAAGATCCAATTTTGCTTGTGGTATCCTTCCTTTTCTTCTTCGCCTATATTCTTGATTTCCCACACATATCAATGTCAGTAATCCATTCTTTTACCTTAAAGTAACTTCCACGATCGGTTTTGGTTGGTATGTACTATATACGTAGGGGGTGCTTGGTTGTTGGCTTGTTCATTGACTTTTTGATACAAAATGACTTTTTGGAGGCTTTTGGCTCTTTTGTTCTGGTCAAAAAGCCAATTTAATATTTGATAAACAGCTTTTTGTAATGACTATTTTAGCCCAAAAAGTCAATTCTCAAAAAACTGAGATGAGTAGCTTTTTGTAAATGACTGTTTGTATAAATGAAAAAAAATGTCCAATGTTTTATTAAAATTACAAGACATGCCATTAGTGAAATAAAAAATCCTAATTCTAGTCATTTAAAATTACAAGGCATACCATGAGTATCTAAGATGAGTAGCTTTTTGGATTAATTTCAAATTATTAGTAACATTTGATATTACATCTATTTGAATCTAATTTAATGAAGATCAAATCATTTGAAATCCAGACAAATTTTAATTTGTAAAAGACAAAAAAAAAGATCTTGAAAAGACAAAGAAAAAGATAAAAAAAATCATATAAATTTCAATTCACAAAAAAAAATTCCTTAAAGGAATAATAAAATAAGGTTGTAAGACGTAGGCATCACGTGAATACATATAAATTGAAAAGAAATAAGATAAATAATGAATACAAAATATGTAGAATTAATATGAAAATAAGGTTCCAAGCATTGAATTAATTTTTACATATGACATAAATTTAATTATTTTTGAAAGAAAATAAAATGGCCAATAAATAAAAAATTATGTTCAACTACAAAGTAATATAGAGAAAGAGCACAACTGGAATTTTAATAAATAACTTTTTCAGAAACAACTAATTTTATCAAATATTTTTTTTCTAGAAACAACTAATAATTCAAACAGCTAATTTAAATAGTCAATTCAAATAGCTAACATCAAATAGTTAATATAAATAGCTAATAGCTAACAACCAACAACTGATTGTTAAACATGACGTTAGTGGGAAAATATAAATGCTTCTAAAATAAAGCAATTAATCTCCACTTCTAGGGTTGTGGTGCGCGGAATAATCTAATGTAGGTCAAAAGCAAATATTGTTTCAAAATAGGTTAACTAATGCTCCGTCTATTCCATAAACTTCGTCCTATTTGGAGAATGAAAATTTCTAAGACTTTATTATGTAATACACTATTTTCTATTAATTTTAACAAATACAGAAGATTCTTATTACTAAGAGTAGTAAGAAGAGACTTTATTTGGAAACTTTCATAAAAGAAAAAATGGACAAATATTTTTTAAACAACAGAGTAACTAAATATATTCATAATATCAATATCAGATACATAATTAAATAAATAGGAAGTTACAAAAATATTTATGAAAAGAAATCATATTAGATGACATAGGAAACATTTTTTAAAATTTACATATAAAAAAGTGAAGGAATTAATACGACGAATTAAACGTAAACATATTTACTTTAATTCTGCAGCGAAAGAGAACATTCACAATCCTACAACCTAAGAGCCATAGGGTTTTGTACAGAAACCTCACTTTAGAGAACTCTCGATCTTTTTGTCTGATGTATTTCCTCATAGACTTATCTTCCTTTTATATTAGAAGGACAGTCGATGGTTAGGGTTTCTGAGTTGACTTAAGCCTTTGACTTATTGGACTTGCTTATGGGTGTATTATGCCCTGAGTCGAACAAAAAAAGATTGTGTAACTTAATGTAAAACGAAATTTAAATTTACCTTTTTATAATAAGTAACATTTATATATTATCTATCATTTTCAAGATTAACTGACACTCGCTATGCTAAAATTTTTAGCAACATGAGATATCACCATCACTTTTTCCCCTACATGGAACAAATTGCATGCTGAATCAATGGTTGATAGTGCATAAAAGAGCAAGCTGGCTTCAATTAACTTGTCGGTGCCGAGGTAAAGCGAGAAATTATGGGTGGACCAATGAGTATGTATAGTAACATGTTCTCGTCTATTGTTTGTCGCCTCGAATTGAAACTTTAACAAATATAATGCAAGCTTCGTGATCGAACACAGTTGAGGCTAGGGCTAATGCTTTGCTTCAATTCGTGTTGGCCCCTACTACTTGAAATTAAGGACTAGCTAGCTTTATAATGACTACTCCCTAGCTATATTAATTGGCTAGCAATTAACTACTTGTTATTATCCAGACAATAATTGCCACTTCTAGGTTAGTACTTATGTAGCGTTTAGTTGAAAGTAATACAATTACTACGCTATAAAATCAAGCATGCAATGCAATTATTAATGTAATGAAATGGGATAATTATTACATTACGATGTTTGTTTACAAAGTTTTTACAAGTGTAATTGAATGAATTAATCTACAAACAGTACTTAATTTTACAAGTGACGTGAAGTACTTGCAATTTAATTTATACTTTATGTTTGCCTATTTTAACTATTTGTAGTTTTGTTGATAATTATCATCAAATATCTTATCATCATGATTACGATGTTTCACATGAGACTTACTTCACTATTTCTTTTATTACAATAATGTAATATTGTTCAAGTTTACCAAGTAGAGATCGAGAAGATGATGATGATGATGATGATGTGTGTGTGTGTGTGTGTGTGTGTGTGTGTGAGAGAGAGAGAGAGAGAGAGAGAGAGAGAGAGAGAGATGATGTCTAGAATGTACAAAAAATACAGTTACAATAATACGATCATGGTCTAGGTTATGTTAAACTTTATCTAATATGAAGAGGAGAGAGAGAGGGTGAGGGGGCTTTAAACCTTTAAAAAAGTGATACCAAAGTAATAAGAGAGGGCAAGTAGAGGAGAAACAATGGAGAGAAGAGAGAGAAAGTTCTCAAATATAATAACTTATGGTTGGGTAGACTTTGATTCAAAGGTATGCAATCACAATAGTTTTAAAAAAAAAACCAAGTAATTGTAATTGTATAGATTGAGGTAAATGTGATTACAATGCAATCTTAATTAAATCCTTTAATGGTAACCAAATATGGTAATGGAATCACCATTACCATTTTGATTGCATTATCACTTTCATTACACAGAACCAAATAAGCCATTAGTAGTCTAGCTAGCGTCCACGTAACAAGTTTAAGGTTGAATGCGAGTAAATAATGGTGGATTAAATAATACTAGGTTTGATTGCCATATGTATAGCCGACCTCATGAATATTTAATTTGATTGGCCTGCACATGATAATAAGTATGCTTTTTATTTTACTGTTTTATAGTTTAAGAAGCAACTTTAAATTAATTGTACTGAAAGATAACTTTGTTCTTTCAAAATATTATTGGAAATATAATCAATTATAATTTGAGAAAAATCCATCTCTATTTAGTATATTTTTTCAAATTAATTAACATATATAAGGCCAAGTATAGGGTGTGTTTGATAACATTAACTGTTTTATTAGTTGTTAGCGGCTTTACTAGCGATTTGTTATGACCCATTTGTGGTTAGTGGTTAGCTGTTCAACTAGCAATTTAAAATAAATGTGTTTGGTAAATGTAGCTGTTGAAGTAGCAGATTTATGTAAAATGACTAAAAAATGCACAATAAATACAGGTTTCTGGTAAATAAAAAAGAAGAATTTTGTACTTTATAATGCAAGCTCTAGGTAGAGGTTCTTAAAAGCTACTTTCATTAGCTTTTAAAAACATTATATAAATATCTAACCACTACCTCATTTACTACTTTACCAAACACTTTCAAGTAGTGGTTCATAACATTTTGCTGACAACTACGAACTACTAGCATCTATTTTAACATTTACTACTTAACACAACCATAAATATAGGATGCAAAAGCTCTCTTAGTGTTGTTAAAGAAGAGGAATGATTATGTTCAAATACCAACTCAACGAAAAGTTTAAATTGATAGTTGAAGGTCCAGAAATAGGTTTATGCTCTGACAGATTATAAGAAAACAAAATGCAAAATGACGGATATTCTATAATAATTGACACTATCATTCTCATTATATTCAATAATTCATGGACACATACATTTGAGGCTGAAAATGAAAGATCAAGTAAGCTCTTATTGGTCATAAAGTATAGAAACCAAAAGCGGCCATCTTCATTTTTTAACTAGGTTATTCCAGCATTTATATTCTTGGGTTTGGTCAATATGTGAAAGGAGATTGCCATTGCATGCTAACTTAGGAGCTACTTCATTTAATAATATAATTAATTTAACTATTACTTGCCTTTGACAAGTCCTCAACCTAGGAAGGAAAGCCATATTTCTTCCTACTTTAACCGGTCTACTTACATCAAGTTGTAGAAAAGCTAATCCTGATTAGCTAATTATTTATCATTTAATTTAATATGCTTTATAGATATAGGGTAGTACTCTAGCATTTGAATCTGAGGATAGAAACATATATGCATAAAAAATACGAAAAATATTTCTAAATGAATAAATACCAAAAGACAATTACCATTATACTTTTTTTGAGACTTTTGCATTATTTAATTATTATATTCATTCCAATTTTTCCAATTCTATATATTCAAAAAAATTAATATTTTATCTATCTCACACTGTTTGAAGATACCATTTTTATAATTTTAAGTTATAATAACATGTTAACTGACCACCTCCGACATAAATCGAGGGAGGGACCAACTTAGAAATTGTGAGGTCACTCATGCAAGTCAGTGGCTTTGTCTAGGCCAACATGTTGGGTAGCCAAGCTAATTTCAAGTTATTTAGTATTTGAGAACAATAATGATACATGGAAGTACAGATACCTAATTGATTTAGCTGGAGCCTAGAGGTGGTCCACGGCTGGTCTAATTAGATCTAATCGACTTTTTTGAATTAGGGATGCCAGATTGGCTTATAGGTTGAAAGTGGGCACGGCCAAAATTTGTTCTCATGGCCACCTTTTGTTGTTAGTGGGATGACTTAAAAAAACAAAGCAGTAACAACCCCCCCCCCCCCCCCCCCAAAAAAAAAAAGGTGAGGTCAGTAGGTCACATTCTAGTAGGCCAAAAGCAAGGCAAAAGGACGGTATCAGACAAAGCATTAGGGTGAGAGACAATATAAATCAATTTGAATTAAGTAGGTTTCTCATCATGCTCCTCAAATTTGTGAACAAACTTGAAGGTCATTTTCCGAAACCCAAGTTGGTCATAGTTTGTCCTACAAAATATAGAGTAGAAGTGGCCTTGGCTGCGCAGTTGCGTGTCGTCATTACAAAAGATAATGATATGTGAGAAATGGAAAGCCGCCACCCACACAATATCCACTAATTTTTATGACGGATGATCATGAGTAGGATCTACAACAGAGATGGTATATGTTGGATTTAAATAATAAGATGTATGAAATAACACAAAATATTTTAGAATTTTAAGTGAATCTCTAAATTAACCAATATAGGGCATAATTTATTATGATCAAACCAATATCCACATTAACTTAGTATCCATATGCTCACATGCTCAAACCGCATGAACATCATATTGAATAATGTTAAGGAACCAACTCAACTAAAAACTTAAACTGATGGTTGAAGGTCAAGAAATTAGTTTTATAGTCTAACACATTCCCTCACGCGAATGCCTTCTGGGCTGGAAGCGTGGATGCTGCAAATGCTCCTCCTACCTTGTGCAATAAATCAATATGGAGACTGCTGATATTCAAACTCGAGATCTCCTACTTAAAAAGGCTCTAATACCCTGCTCAAGAACCAATTCAACCAAAAGTTTAAGTTGATGATTAAAGGTCTAGGAATTGATTTTGTACTCTAAAAGATAATATTGGAATCCAACTTGCCTCT
>JACYFF010019584.1:103528633-103565986 GCA_017589665.1 Selenicereus undatus
ATATATATATATATATATATATATATATATATATATATATATATATGTTAAAAGTATTATATTTTCACTTTATGATATACGACAATTTGAACTTAATGTGTATATGTATTATTCATACACAAGTCAGTTATTAATTATTTATTGGTAGCCCACAGAAGTGAGCTATAAAAAGTTTAAAGAACATGAAATTGTAATGCCTTTTTTGTTGGATAGTATAATGAAGAGTCAAATCGCCTTAGAGGGGGGTGAATAGGGAGATTTTATAAAAAAATTTCAATAAAATTTTAACGCCAGAAATAAATGCAGAAGATAAAAGCACAAAGTATACAACGATGTTTTAACGAGGTTGGGTCTCAATCAGGTTTAAGTCCCCGCCTAGAGTTATCCAACTCTAGGATTCAACTCACTACTCTTTTTATTAAGATGAACACTTCACTATCTTTCAGAGCACCACACTCTAAAGATCCCAAATACTTTAAATCAATCTATTTGATTAAAGTATGGGAAGAGTTGAAAAGCCTCAATACAACTCCTTATGCTCACTCCTTAATAATTTTCCTCAAAATACACTCAACTCGTAGTCACCAAATATTTAGTACAATAGTTTGTAACAAATATTCAAGGCTCTTTTTTTTTGCTCACTGTCTCAATATAACTCAGGAAATGAACTCAATGCTGTGATCTGTTTCGCACTTTTACTTGTCTGATCAGTTAATCTATTTATAGCTTTTCATGGACGTGCACTGTGAAGACAACTCTTGCTCAGAATATTCTGATGCTGATTTTCAGGATTCTGATTTGATATTATCTTTGTTTCTGATTTGTTTGCCTTCTCTCATGTGATACTTGTCGTGATCTTTGCTGTTGTCATTCAGTCTTTGCCTTGCTGTACTTGCTTATTCAAAAAGATCAGTAGCTTAGTCATAGATATTTGCCTTAACAATTTCCTTAACAAAAGTATTCTTGCCTAACTTATCTTTGACAAGTGGTTCTTCTATGGCATGTGGCAATCTTTGTGGAAATTGTTTTTCTCAGGGATTAAGGCAGTCAAGCAATCCTCATATTCTTTCCTTGTATGCGAGATCAAATGATCGTCAGGATCATATATTTTTATTTGCTATGTCCTCATGATATTTTTGCTCATTATTCTAAAATATTGCCTTGTTTGTTATATGAATTTACACATTTAACAAGAAGTTGTGTACGTATGTTTCCAAATCCCTATTTTTGTATACTAGTCCTCAATTAATTTTCGTGTTTCATCAAAATATTTTAATCATGAATATATCCAACATGTCTATATTCGTGGAGATAGGTCCAAAATAGGACTATTTCCACACATATGTGAAGAGCTATCTACTATACAAGCATGGGCACAAACTTGAAGTGCAACACATATGAAGGTGGCCGGAAATAATTGCCGCCACGCTTATTGGATGTAGAGGATATTTTCCTGCTGTTACTCTCTGTACGCTTAACCTAAGTGTGGTAAACGTACTATTCTCGCCTCACCTTTGAACTTGAAAAGACATTTTTTTAAGCATAGAAACTAGTCTCTTTTCTTGTAGTATTTTGGATTGCAAATGTTTTTAAAAAAAGGTTGATATGCATGCATTCATTATCATACATCTCAAGTTACACTTTATTCTTTTAAAGTTAGATCGACTTAGATGATGGAAATCACAATGTATAGGCATACGATTCTAAGCAATTATTAGACTACTTTAAGCAATTTCATTTCAATATTCTAGATATGAGAACACAGAAATAGGACTCCCCACTCAAGTTAGCAGAAAAAGAAACTCTTCGCCTAATACGTTAATTATCATTTAACTACTAATAAATACAAGAATGTGCAATTTTAAAAGACGATAATATGTATTTGACTTGAAATCTTTTATGTAGCAATCATTATTCATAATTATTAAATTGATGCGTAGATATTGCACCAAAAGTAGCCAAAATATATATATGAAGATCACGTAACATCAAAGCAATTATTATATTGCCAAAAGAGGCATCCAGTCGTACCAAGCCGCAAAAAAGGGGAAAAAAGAGGTAACTTGAAAAAAGAGAACAAAAATGCAACGAAAGCAGCTGAAAAATAACGTGCCACACGGCCTTCTTTGACGCCCCATCCCGTCAAGAGATATAACTCAGAGATTTACAGATTATATCAACCATTAAAATTCAACTTTCTTTTTTCTTTTTAATTTTTTTTGAAGTTGTCATTTTCTTTTAAATTAAATTCGTGATATTGGAGTTTATTTGCCTGCAAAAGTGGGCGAGATTTGAAGCCCCCAAATAAAGTTTGCTGGTGTCCAGATCTCAAAGGAGTAAGGGATTAAAGGTTATTCAACACTCTTTTTAATCAGACAGCTCTAATAATTGAAAGTTCGAACCTTACTTGTAGCTTACTTTAAGCGTCTCAGTGTGGAATTGAAGATGCTTCCTTCTTTGCCTATTTGTATGTGTTTCAGCACAGAAGTTGTACCATCAAGGCTCCATTAGAAAGCTTTGATATAGGGGCTAGATCCTAGAAATTAATGCAATGATCATTCTCTTGATAGTGAATTAATGAAAATCTAAGGGCTTGTTTTTTGTCATTTTTCTTGATAATATGCAATTATAAGTTGTAAAAAAATATAAGTATTGTAAGAAGTTATAAAGAACTGTAAATAAGTTCTAAGAAACTGTAAGAAAATGTAAGAAGTTGTAAGGATAAATGTAAAAAATCATTGAATTATTCAAAAGCTGTATAAATATAATTCTTAAATATGTATACATAATTGCTGCTCTTTATTGTATGATTTTTAAAATAAATTATTTCATGAAATTAAATTATGTGTAATATGTAAGTGATGTTTATATAATTAATTTTCTATCATCATTGCACAAAAAAATATTTTTGACATTATACATATAAAATTTGTTTTTCTACAATTATTATTTTGGATGAGAATAATATTGAAATAACATAACTAATGAAAATGAATCTTTAAAGAAGTCAATTAAATAACAATAAAATAAGTTCAAGCTACAAATTTATAGAACCAAATATATTCTACATTTGAGGTTTTTTTTAATTAACATTAGTTTCACCCCTATAAACAAATGAAAAATAATAATTTTTCTCAATAAAATTGAATATAACCCTTAAAATGAAATCTTATTTAAATTAAATAATTATAAATTTGATATTTTTAACATGATATTACCAAAAAAATCTTAAAAATAAACCCCTCAAAATATTAAAAAAGTATCCATGAAATATGAGAATTTTATTATCAAATTTTAAAAAAGAAAGAAATGAAAAAAATAAACGGAGACAATGGAGGCAGGTTACAAAATTAATTGAACATATCATATTAGCGAAAATATTTGGAGTACTGAAGGGAAGATGGAAATATTGGCAAGCAGAATGCCTCAAATGAGACTGAAGTAGTAGCTTGAGATAATCATTGCTTGTTATGCTCTCTACAATTTTATTATCTTGAACAAAAAGTGCATAGTAATCTTAGAAAGGGATCGAAATGTGGTTGGGCTACCAAACATTCAATTTTATAATAATAGCGACCAAATTATCATGGATAAATTTAGGGAAGAAATAGTTGAAATGCTTTCATTACTTACAGTTTGACCATTTTGATATATCATGTTGAAGTCAATCACGAATGCAATTTTTGAATTATAATTTTAAAAGCATGTTAACTCATTTTCACTACAATGGCATATATGATTCATTTTGAAACTCAAATATAATTCATGTCGTTAAATTTTATATTTATAGAAATATTATGTTGATAAGAATATATACATATTTTTCATATTGATAGTATATAAAAAACATATAAAAATATTTCTATAAGTATGAGACAAAAATAAATGAGAAGTTGAATGTTGTAAAAAATATATAAGTAGATGTAAAATTAAAGATGTAATGAAATATAAAAAGATGTAAGGAGATATCAAGGATGTAAGAGTTATGAGAAGTTATAAGAAACTATAAGAAAATACAAGATATAGCCTAAATGCTCAGTATTACAAAAAAGAACATGGCCTAAATGTTGGAAGATGATTGCTGTCAGATTTGATCCCTTGCAGTTGTATGAAAAAGGGGAAAGTTACACCATGGGGTAAAGCACTGGTTGGATGGTACAGGGTTTTGCTCACTTAGATCTCTGTGATTTTAAAGTGGCTAAGATTTAGCAATTTTCAAGGAACGATATAGGAATAGGAATTATTATTTGAATGTACTATTGATTTCCATGAAGTTGATGCTTACAAAAGTAGAGAATATTTTACTGCTTGTAACATCTGGAGATCGAACATAAGGTGTTAACAGCTAACAACACACTTATATAAATAGAGCATCCGATTAGCTGGCTGCCACTTCTTTTTGTTGGACTGACAAACCAAGCAAGACCCTTCAAAGGCTTATCAACCACTAATTTAATTTGGACAAACCACTTCATAATTGTCTTCAAACAAAACAGGCAAAAGAGGAGAACGAAGACAAAGAAAAATCGCAACTAGCTAGCTAGCCAGCTAGCGGCTTGATCGAGCCCATATTAGGCCAATATAGTCTTCCTTGTGCTTATGTCTAATGCCTTGTAAGTTTAGAGACTTTGAAAATTATTAAATGTCTTTGAGAATAATTATTCTATTCATAAGCTAATTAAGTTTTGGCCTAATAAGTAGGATTGAGACTCCGAAATCTGAATCTTTTATATGTTTAATTGTGTTATCTTATCCTTTGTAACTTGCTTGAATTAAAAATATTTTATTTATGAATCCATTCAATAATAGGTAAGTTAGAAATTTTATGAAATTCAAATTAACAATTGATGGATTCATATTTTCATTCTATCATTAATCATGAAGGTAAAAAATAAATAATAAGATACAATTTTAGGCGCAAATGAGACACATATTGAGGAAATATAACATAATTATGTACGATAATGGAGGAAGACACATGTCTTAAAAGAATTTAGGTGGTTGTGAATTTATTTTGGTTTGCTAAAGCCAGCTAGTTTAAGGTGTGATGCGTATATTTTGACAAGGCAAGTTGGTGATAAGAATAGAGAGACGCGGATCAGTTTATTGATATCAGCCGACATACACTTGCTGTCCTCGGAAATTGGTGGTGTAGTTCTCATTTTGTTGGTCCATGTATTTATGTGGGGAAGACAATTTATACAAAACTTGGACTTGTGTTTCATTATGGTTTTTAGGAGTACACGTCCTATAATTTTCTTGTTAGTGAAAAAGGATTATTATTTAGGCTCAGTTTGGACCTTGAAAATTTTGGTGGAAAGAAAAAAATTTAGAAAAATAACTTTTTTTTTATGTTTGGTTTAGAGAAAATCACAAAGAAAAAAATATTTAGGAAAGTTAAGTGGAAAAATAGTTAGAAATAAGTGGTAAAATTTTCCTTATAAAATTGTGAGGAAAGTTTGAAAAAAGTTTCCAAAAAAATACCTAACCCCATCCAACCTTGCACTGCTTAAATGATATTATTATAATTCAAGTAATTCATCAGTAATCAACTTTTTTTTATCCAAATTCTTGTATTTTTTTCTCAATCCAAATAAGAGAAAAAAACTCACTTTCTTTTTACCTGTTTTCCTTCATAATCTTTTTTTCCACCTAATTTTATGAGGACCAAACAAAGCCTAGTATTTTCTTGCCAATTTTTTTTTTTTTTGGGGTGGGTGGGGATGAGGGATTCATTCTCTCAATCATTTATCTTTAATTTGTGTCAATTTCTTGTTCACCATCTTGCGACTTTGTCTAAATACATAGCAACCCCCAAATTACCCCACTCAAAAATTAGGGGCTTGTAAGACTTGCAAAGATCGACCAGATTTCCTATTCATATCATCTTCAGGTTGAAGATGTAGAATATAGTTTGTAGTAATCTACAAACCGTCACAAAATTATATAATTAATTAGCTCTTGTTTATGTTGGGCAAAGTGTAGTACTAAACCCGTGATTATCAACTTAAAATAATAAGATTTTATTTACTATGTGATATATTCAAAAACTATTTGGTGTTATCTTGCATATGGAAGTCATAGCAAAAAGAGTTAAACATAACTTAAATTTTTTAACTAAAACATGAATCCAATAAGATGCTCTCCAAATTTGAGCTCATCTCTAACATGTGTCCCATCATTTGTATAGTTAGAAATAAGCAAAATATCATTTAAAACAAATTTAGATTGGTTAAAAATGTATGAATCAAAAAATTAACATGATCACAAAATAAATTGACATAATTTAAACAATTTGTATAGATGATCAATAGGATAATTACTTATTTCTTTTAGCAATTTCGAAATACTTTTTTTAAGGCTTAGAAATTTTTTAAATTACTCACTTACTAAATAAATAAATTGACATAATTTGATCGATCTTATGTGCCAGCTAAATCGAGGTCATTTTAAAATGGTATGTGGATCCTATGTGGTGCTTATTACTTTTTGGTGAGTTGAATGCACTACAGTACTCGTTGGTACGTTGGACATACAGCCGAGTGTTAATTTCCCACTCCCCTAATCTCACAATTTAAAAATATGGTTCAAGAAGTTAGGTCTTTTGTCATGAGCATTTGCTACATTAATAATTCCATGTTCTTTACTTGTAAATAATTTACACACAATATGCTAATTAGTCCATCTTATTAAATGGTGTATATGAGAATTAGTGTGTGGCTCACATGTTTTGGAAGTGGCTGATGAGTCGGTTATAAGAATGTGCATATTTAGGTGGAGGGGGTCAAGTGATCTATATTGTATTAGCCAAAAATGGAATTAATGAGAGTAGTACAAAATAAAAGTGAGAACGGTATTAGATGGTGCGGATTCACGTTATCATAGGTATTTTTATCTAGGAATAAAACAATGGGTATTTGTAACGGTCACTTGTTCATCCTATCAAAAAAAATATATATTTCCAATTTTCAAAGTTTTTTACATCTTATGTGATGTTTGGTTGGATATAATGTAATGACAATGTCATACAATCAACTTTGTAATGTAATCATAATTGCTTACTTTGTGTTCATCATAATTAGAAGATACTTCTTTTATTGCAATACTCTCATACAACCAAAGCAAGTAATGAAAACACAATAGCAAACTTGTTTTACATCTAACCAAACATTACATTAATGTTAGAAATAATAGCAACTACTAGCTTCTTTTTCTACCTTCACTTTATCTTACATAGAAGGTTTAGGAATCTCTTATGGGGTTGTCCAATTTCCTTTTCCTTGGACTTATTGAATTATATTTGGGCTTGGGTTTATTGGCAGGATGAGGGGTTGGCACCACACATGCAGTGCATGCCGCCTGATCCAGTCCGGTCGAGGTGTGGTGCTGCCATGGCAATGGTTCATGGGTCATGGGCTTATCTTGTCTGCTATTTTTTTTGGAGAAAATTTTCGTATTATTTCGTCCGTTGTTGTAACCGTTGTTGCTTCTCCTGTTGATTTTTCTCCCTATCCTTCACTTGGAACAACTAGTTGAAGTAATCAAATACTATGCCTTATTTCCAACCATTGTCTCTCCATGTTTGCATATTTTTCTCACTTCTCCAACAATTTGTTTTTTTTCCCTATAAATACTGGCATTCTTGCTATTACTAAACACACATAAACACACATCTCATTTCCTCTTCTTCTTCTTCTACTGTTCTCTCCTCCTTTATTCTAGGCAATTGCAATCCTACATGCTCTAAGCTTTGTGGTTGTGAGTTTACGTGTTCAAAGGTGTTGTGTAAACCTTGGTGGGCGATCAACTGCATTGATTTTCACTCCGGTTGATCCGAAACCACTTTCAAGTTAGTGATTCTCCACATCATAGCGTTTTTTCCTTACCTTCCCACTTCCATTGATTTTAAGTTATTTTTCCTACAATTTGAAATCTATTTCCGGTTAGCTACAAATCAATTGCTATCACTGTCAACAACACACTCCCTGACCTCTCAAAACTCATTGTTGAAACCTACTGGAACGTGAATAATGCCCATTGGTATTTTACGTGCACCTCCAAACAGGACCAACTATAGACGTCGGTCCCAAAAACTTCTAGTTTTCTTTGAACAATAGGAAGTGGACTATGTGTTGTTCTCTGACTTAGTTGAAGAGAGCAACGCATATGAAACCACTACTGCCTTTGTTGACGACATTGACAAAGATAAAGCTAAAACTGTTGATAAAGCAACAATGAAGAAATTTGCGAAAGACAACAAAATTGTCATGGGGACATTTGCTGAATCATATGACTATCCCTCTGTTTGATTTGTTTGTCACCTTTGCCAAGGTCATATGGGAAAAAGTAGAGATCAAGTATGGAATTGATGATGTTGGAAATAAAAAGTACGGATAAACAGCGGCGGTTCCCAATTACTCTTGACAAGCCAAGCAGCGAGCATGTTCATGTCTATGAGAAGCTGCACGTAGAAATTTTAAGACGAGGGCATGAAAATGTGTGAGATATTGCTGGCTGATATACTAATTAAGAAATTCCCACCTTCCTGGAGTGATTGCAAGAATGTGCTTAGACATAAAAAGAAATATCTCACCACACAGGAACTGATCAACCACATGGGAATTGAAAAAACTAACCGTCTCAAAGGAAAGCTAGATTCCTTTTCTTTAAACCCTTCTAAAGCTAGCCTAATTGAATTTTCTATGCTCATAACTAAGACAGGTTCAAAGGCAAAGAAAAGAAGAGCTAGAAACCAAGCCATCCGAGACAGCAGAACAAGTCCAGCAACAAGATCCAAACACTAAATGGGCTATGCTATGTCTGAGGCGTGCCAGGGCATAAATCACTTTGCAAAGGATAGTTCCAGCCAAACCAGGCCTTTAAGACAACCTGCATCTTAGGTCAACCTTGCCAAATATTATGAAATCATCTGTGTTGTGGTCGAAGAGGAAAACCTAGTGGTAAATAATGTGGAATGGATCTAAAACACTGAGCATCGAGGCACTTCTGTGCTGACAAAGAACTTATTTAGGACTTTAAAGATATTGTTGATGGTGAGTGCGTCTACATAGGAAACTCTACAAATGCTAGAGTTTTGGGTAAAGGGAAGACTCGTCTTAAATTTACTTCTAGCAAATCACGATCTTTGAGCAATGAGTTGTATGTGTCTTCCTTTCGTAGGAACCTGGCATCTAGTATACTTCTCAACAAAGCTCGACCACAAATGCTGTGAGAGATGATAAAAATTATTATATCTCATAATGGGGTTTTTGTTAGGAAGGGGTATGTGAATGGGGTACATTTGTACTTAGTCTTGCTTTTGAGACTATGAATGGAAATACTTCTAGGTCTACTTATATTGATGAGTCTGTTGATTCGTGGCATGGTAGGCTAGGTCACGTTAATTTCACTTCCATAGAACGACTAAAAAAACTGCACCTATGAATGTTGATAATTTTTCCAAGTGTTTTGTGTGGGTAGAAAAATATAACTGTTAGAACTAGTGCATTCAGACCTCGCAGATTTTAAAAACATAGTCAATAAAGCAGAGAGAAGGTAGTACACCACCTTTGTGCATGACTACTCTAGTATATGAAGATATACTTCCTTAACTCCAAAAATGAGGCTGAAGCAATGTTTTTAAAATATAAGGTAGAAGTTGAAAACCAACTGCACAGAAAAATCAAGAGAATTAGAACTGATAGGGGTGGAGAATATGAGACTAACTCTTTGATAGATTTTTGAGAGAAAAACTATATTATACATGAGTTACTGCCCCTGTATTCGCTAACAGAATAGGACAACTGAATGTAAAAACAGAACCTTTAAAGAAATTATGAGCGCTATACTTTTGAGTTCCGGACTTTATGATAATATGCGGGAAAACCTATTTCATCTACTTGCTATGTTATTTTATCTTCTCTTCTTTGCTTCCTCTGTTGTTCTCTCGTCCTTTGTTATGGATAAATCTACTATTGCATGTTCCAAACCCCTGACTGCGAGTGCACGTGTTCAGACATGTGTTGTGTAAACTTCGAGGAGAGAGCGATTACACTAATTTGGACCTGGTTGAGCCGCATTCACTTTCAAGCTAGTCATTCTAAACGCGCCACATTTTTTTTTACCTTTTCAATGCTATTGATTTTCAGTTATTTTTCCTACACTTAAAATCCTATTTTGATTTCCAAGAAATGACCATCATCCTTTCCCTAATGATTTTTACTAACTTAAAGGGTAAATTTCATAGCAAGAATTAGGGTTTGGTCCACACATTAAACTCTTCTCACCCATAAAATTTAATAAATAAATAAATAAATAAATTACTTACCATGTATTTCTTCAAACTCTCGCTATGTTTTACCAAAATTTTCGGCATCCAAGATGGCCTCATAAGTAGCTGTCCTCCTGGATTCAACCATGAAGAATAAATAAGAGTATTGTCAAAGATTTGCATTAAAATTTCGGATAATACTTTGGAAGTATTTGTTTCTTGCTATATAATTAAAGGTCCCGAAGCTAAGGGTATATCACCCTACAAGGGCGAAATAAGGTGATTGGTAAAAACTAAAGCTAAATGAAACTTCAAAGTACTTTGAAAGTAGATATGCAAAAGTTACTATAAAACAGGTTAGTAATCAAAGACTTTAAATAGAATTATAGATGTATTAATTAAAGGGTACAAAGCACGCGATGTTTTTATGATGTTAGCCATTCCAAACAGGGTTAGTCACCGTCTAAGGCTTTGCTTTCCTTAGGTTTTAAACCACTCCACTTCTTACTTACTTAAGAAGTTACAATGTAGAGTCCTAGACTCTACAATAGCTTTCTTGAGTACTTCTGACTATAGCCACTCGATCTAGAGGCACTATACTAGATTTACTACTCAACTAGGTACCTTAAGTTGAGTTCCTCACTAAGTATTATTTCACTCAACACTTAGCTACCTAAGCAAGTTTCCTAACTTACTTGTTACAAGTTTCCATACAAAGATTTAGTTCTCACAAGAGAGTACAATTACAAGCATGAGTATATATCAAATGATTATAAAAATAGGAAAATTTATCAAATGGTGTTGTTCAAATTAACACTTTTCAGTTTGTGACTTCTCTTGCTTAGAGGTGTTATTTTTGTCTAAAAGTGGGCTCCTTATGTCCATTGTCGTGTCAGCGTAGGGGGAGAGAGGGAAGTTAGTGTTCCAAAGCTGCCCCTCCCCCATTCCGTTCATTTCATTTGAAGAAGCTAGGGAGGGAGGTTGAAGGTGTGAGGAAACCCCACAAATTAACGATCAACGGTTAGGGGAGAGGTTGGAGGCCACATTGAGGGAGTGGAAGCCATTCATCTGGACAATGGAGAAGCAACGAAGGTGCAGCAATTGTTAAGTGCTGGTGGTCGGTTCATCAGGGAGGGAAGGGAGACTGCTGAGTTGCTGTACAAATCTCAAAGGTAAGGGTCTTGCTTGTTTAATTGTGTGTAATTTTGGTGGTTGTTGTTATAATATGTGGTAGAGGATGTTCAACTTTAGTTTGGAGTGGCGAATGGTGGGGAAGGGGAGGGATTGTGGTGTATGTTTGTCGTGAGCGACGAACGGAGCAGTTGGTTTGTGAAAGTGAGGAACTGGGAGAATTGGTTATAGAAGGTGGACATTGTGGGGGAAAGGCATACATTGGGTAGGTTGTTCGTAGTTTGCATAGTAGCAGTATCCCCGAAATACGTAGTGGATAACCTAGGTTGTAGACTGAGTCTTTGTGGGTGGTGGTGAGGTTAGGTAACGAAGGGGTGAAGTATGGTGTAATGTGTGTAATTAGTTGGTTGTTGTTAGTGTAGTGTTGTTGAACTAGAGTAGGCATGGTTTAAGATGTGAGGAGAGTTAAGAAGTTTGTGAATTGGCATGCCCTACTATCCTGGGAAATGCATTTGTGTAATTTAGGGTAAGTAGTATGGTAATTGGTTTGCAGTATGTGAGATTGCTGGAAGTTGCAATTGTATATCACATGTGAGACAGTAGTATGGTGGATGTGAATTGTTCCTGATATGTAAGTATCCCAGAATATGGGTTCGTATATGCCAAGGTTAAATGTGGGTATGCGACTTGTGTTTGCAAATAAATCCCAGGAATGACAAATGCAAGTCCCACAGTAAACACTAGATATGGGAATTGAGTTCCCTATGCAGTAGTACCCTAGAAGATGCAATTGTATATCCCAAGGTCTACCCTAAATACATATGTGAAATGTGTTGGAATTAGTAGTATCCCACTGTGTAGCCTTGGACATCCCAGGTTAAAAAGTAAATAATGTCAGTAATGTGAGTATGTCCAGAACCGCAATTGTATATCCAATGGTGAACCTTGAAAACATGTGTGAATTGTGTTCCCAATATATTAGTGAAAGTTGTATCCCCCATGGAGGACACTCAATGGATGAGTTGAATTTGCTAAGTACTAGTAACCCACAACATGCAATTATCACAGGGTAAACAGTAGGTATGTACAGAGCATGCATAATGTGAGTGTCCTAGAAATAGTATTTATGTAACCCAGGTGAAGAAGTGGTTAGGGTTGTCAATAGTCTGGAAAATATAGCCCCCTTCCAGGATAAGTAGGCATGTGAAATTAGTTTGCTATACATTAGTATCCCTGTAAATGCCAATGCATATCTTAGGTTAGAATAGTGGTAATGTGAATTATCTTGCATAATGAGGGTGTCCCAAAAGTTACCCTAGATATAGAGGATTGTGTAGGTTAATTGTTCCACAAATGGTTGTGTATGTGACTAACCCTAAATTTGAAAGTGTGTAACCTACGATAATCGTTTGGAAAATGTAGCCCCCTCCCAGGGTAGGCATTAATTAGTTTGTTGTACATTGGTATCCCTGTAAATGCAAATGCATATCCCAGGTTAGAATATTAGTAATGTGAATTATCTTGCATAATGAGGGTGTCCCAGAAGTTACCATGCTATAACCCTAGATGTAGAGGATGGTGTAGGTTTTCAAGTGTTCCATAAATGATTGTCTATGTGACTAACCCTGAATTTGCAAGTGTGTAACCCAGGATATATGCATTGATGGTGTGACTTAAAAATGGGTGTCACTTGGTCTGTGTCAACCATATGTTACTTGTATGCAATATGGGTGTGTATGGTTTCATGTTGTGGGTGCTGGAATGACTTATTGTGATGCTATCATGCAGGTTCATAATAAAGAGGAGTGCCGAAAAACGACAGGGGGGGGGGTAGGATCATCACGTAGTGGAAGTGCTCAACTAGGTTCCGTGATGGATGAGGAGTGGGGAATGTCATTGGGGAGTGAGTATGAACCTTCAACGATGGGGAACAATACGGAGGACACTGTGTCCATGGTCGACGAGAGTTGTGAAGCTGTTGGAGGCTCTAGTAGCGAGGGTGACGATGTGGAAGAGGTACATGCTGATAGTGCTGAGGGTAGTAGGAAGGGGAAAAGTCAGAAGAGGAGGAGGGAACCCACAGTGGAGGGTAGGTGATGGAGGCGGAAGGCAACTGGAGATGGGTTTATATTTGATAAGGAGGGAGGGGGTTTGAGGGGCGTAGTTCCAGTTAGTGTGAGGGGAAGGTGTACGTTGGAGAAGATACGCAAGTTCAACAAGACGCTGGAGCCATACCAAAAGGAAGCAATTGAGTGTACGATATTGACAACGACACTAGTAAAGGCGTGGGTGCTGCAGAGGAAAGCCTTCAGGCTTGTTGGGAGGCTCGTGCCTTTCTCGGTTTATGACATCGCCCTGTTCATATATAGGTTTGCCGGTGACCAGCAAGATAGTGAAGTTTGGTGAGGATGATTTATCTACGACTGAGCTAGTGAGGATGGTACGCCTGCGCATGACACAGTATGTGACAGAGAAGAGTGACAACATGAAGAGCGAGAAAGGGAGGAAGAGGCTAGTCTTCAGGAACTACATAAAGGTGATGAAGAAGCTATTGGACGTGAACAAAGAGCCGGAGAAGCTAGGGCTTTGGCTAAGTCTGTATGCTTAGAGGGTGATGAGTTGGGTTATGTTCCCGAGAACCCCTTATGGAGCTGCATGGTCTGTGCAGAAGTACATGGAGGATGCTCGCAGAATGGGCAAATATATGTGGGCTGAAGCCGTGTGGCACGTCCTTGTTGAAGCTATAGAGGAGATGCAGCGGAGGCTGGAGGGGCCTATTTTCGATGTGCAGATGAATGGATTCTCCCTGCTTATTCAGGTCAGAGTGGGCGAATATACATGGGCTGAAACCGTGTGGCGCGTCCTTGTTGAAGCTATAGAGGAGATACAGCGGAGGCTAGAGGGGCCTGTTTTCGATGCGCAGATGAATGGATTCTCCCTGCTTATTTAGGTCAGAGTTCATTAGGGTTGAAGGAAGTACGTTAAGTAAATGGCTGAAATTTACTTCTGTTTCTCATGTTTTACCCTTTTTTGTGTAGGTGTGGTTCTATGAGCACACAATAAGGTTGCGCAACAGGACAAGTGCAGGTTCCCTCGGTTGGTAAGTTGGGATAGCGGCAACCATGGGGGAAGGTATAATATGTTCTAGCTGGTAGAAGGAATCAAAGAGTCTGATGTACGACAACTGTTTCCTGTAGTCACTGGTTGAAGTTAATGATTATGGGCGGAAGAATTGCAAAATTTTATTTCCGTCGTTATGACTTAAGTTTGACGGCATTGTAGGTGATCCCTGTGTTGCGCCCTCGGGAGGAGGAGATGCTGGTGCCCACGGTTAGGGCTTTCATGAAGACAGATGGGTTCCGAGACTACATCCTTGATGGAGAGGTAGGTATTGTTAGATTTAACATGTATTTGTGTAACTGTATGTGTTTCGGTAATGCCCTGTTTGTGCTTGGGTGGTGTGCAGCGGACATGGGTGAGTAATGTGTGTATATGCTGATAATTGTTTGGTGTGTAATGCAGGGTGTGCTGTCATATGAGGAGCACCTAGAGCGGCCACATGAGGAGTTGCGTGCTAAGAAAGGGAAGCATGTAGATACACTGAGAGTGCTAGAATTCTGGAAGAGCCGTGCGAACGAGTTGGAGGCTAGGTTGAAGATGTGTGCGACACCCAATGAGGCCCAGGATATAGGGCATTAACCTGGAGGTGATGTCAGGGAAGATGTACAGAGTGACAGTGGATTGGAGTCTCTGGCAAGGGCAGTAACTGATTTGGGGGAAACTACTGCACATGAATTCAGTGCGGTTAAGGGTGGGAAAGAGGATGCAACCTGCCAGACAACAGCGGATATCCCGGGTGCTATTTGTGACGCTCAGAGCATGCTACCGAGGATGGTCGATGCTGCTGCCCCTGTTGATGATTGTGACGATGCAGGGGATGCTCCTCAGTGTAGTGAGCTGCATGTACAACCCTCCATTGAAGTTGAAGACGTAGGCGAAATGGTTGATGCGACGGCCATACCTTGCGGGGAAGTTGTTGTTGGTGCACAGGAGCCCGTACGTGAACAGCAGTAGTCAGAGCCAGTTGTTGGGGAATCCGGTGCACTGCCCGGGCCTCATGTTGAGGAAGAAGCGGCGAATACAGATGCTCCAGGTCCAGGCGTAAATGAGGTGTATGCGGAAGGTGATTCATTAGCAGGAGAGGGTGTTTGCAGGACACCTGTATCTTCAACGGTAAATGTGCAGGATTGTAACCTGCTGTGACGGAGGGGGTGGAGTATGAGCCGACGGTTGATCCCGGGATGGAGTCCGTGCACCATGGACCACCGATGGCAGCAGACAGCGTGGCCACTGATCATGAGGTATGTGTCCAGCCCCCGTTGGGTGAGTCCGTACAGAGGGTGATTACTCTAGAGGATGATGCACAAATAACAGGATAGACTGAGAGGACGAGTCCTGATGCGGCTGATGTGGGGTGCGAGGATGATGGTGGTGGAAAGAGTTCCAACATCGTCGCCCACATGAAAAGGAAGCCTTGGTGTTGGAAATCGACCGGAGTTCATGGCAGCCCATTCACTAACCCAACTCGTCTGATGGGTGCTCGGAAGAGCAAGAAGGAGAGGAACGAAGAGATGACGGGTGCGAACGAACCACGTGTTACCGATGACCCCGGTGAGGGAAGCGTGCACCCATCTATTCTTGACGTGCAGTCGCTTTCAGTGGAAGGGTTAGGCATCAGCCCCGGTGTGGAGGAATTGAACAAGCTGAAGTTAACGAAATAGGTATTGATGAACTTCGCCTGTGTGTACTTGGTTGTCTGTGTACTTGAAATGTGTTACTCATGGTTGCGTATTATACAGGTGTTGGCAGTTTATATTTCCACCCCCTTGTCAGCAACGGAGATGGAGTTGGTGACCAATGTCAGGAGTAGGGTTAAGGGTGTATGCCCTAATGGCAGACAGTTGTAAGTACATAGGAGGCGGGGTTGTAGTTTTATTTGCGTGACAGTGTTAGTTTACGCCTGACTTATGCGCTGACATTGACGGATAGGGAAGAGGACCTGCAGGAGTGTCTACCGAAGCTTGTGCATGCAAGTTGGTTACGGGGCCTCATCCATGTGGTTCCAAAGGCGGGAGCCGGGGACATGTATGGGAAGTACTGTATTGGTAACATCGCGATGGACTTGTTCACCAAGCTTCTCCATAGGCGGCAGCAGACCTGCCCCAACTTGTGCTGGATGTCGGTGTTTTTCAGGCACCACATGAGTGTATGAAGCCGTAACTGTGGATTTCATGCCAAACCGGCCTTCTTTATGTGCACATGTTTGCACTGAATGTCACTGACTCTTGTGTTGGTTTCATAGGTGACTTTGCACAACAAGGGGCGCATCTCGGGCATCATATGGGATAGCTTCAAAGCCACCCCTCAGCTGGACGTACGCTATGTAAGACACCACCAACTAATTTCATTAGAAATACAATGACGGAATTCTATAATGATCATGTTAGGACCAACTGATGAGTGTAGGTGTTCATGCCCCTGCTGGAGATAAGTGACGGGCACTGGTTGCTGCTTGTTGCGGATTTGGGCGAGCATTCATTCCTCGTGTACGATTCGTTGCCTAGTGCAGCGGCGAAGAGTAGGCAGGAACTTTTGGATAGCGCGATGAGTCATTTATGTGTGTTGTGGTTGGTGCTTCAAATTTGTGTTTCATTTGAACTGACGTAGGTCGGTCCATGTGCACTACCTTATTTATGTTGTTGACAATGTTCACATGTGTGAAGAGGATTACTTTCGTCCTTGCGTTTCTCTGCTCCACCACATATGCTGACGCAGGACAGTGGGATGTTGTCAGACCCAAATGCCCAGAACAAAGGAAGTATATGTACTCCACTCCCATGGCCTCCACACCATATCTGCATGATCTTATTTAACTTGGGTTAGTGACATTATTGTTTGCTTTTTTCATAGTGGACATGATTGCGGGGTGTTTGTCATGGCTTTCATGTACTTATTATCCCTAAAAGCGGATGGGTTCTAGTTCGACCAAGTTTGTGTTGCACACTACAAGGACAAGTGCTTGCTTAGATTTCTGCAAGGCCGGGTAGCTCATTTCCCACAACATCTACCAGGATCATCTCCAACTTCTCCAATCTTATGACATATCCAAAGTCGGGCACGTGATTCGTTGATGGTTGCATGTGAACTGTAGGTTTGCCTCCTCCCTAGTGGTTTTCACCTTACGCATAGGCAGCGGGTCCGTGGGGCGTAGCTTCGGTGACATAGTTTAGTGGTTGGTTTGTGGTTTGTTATTATTTGTTCTTTATTTTTCGCATCGGCCACTTTCTTGTATTCTGCTGTGGACTGCTGTACTTTGTTGGGTTGTGTGGATCTATTCGGACCAGTGGGTCACTGACCCACTAGAGTTGCAAGCCAGTTTGGTTCTGTTGTATAAGTCCATTGTTTCTACGTATGTATAACCCGGGTTAATCAGTTCCCTGGATCGGATTACTTGCAAAAGTGTTGCATTGTACTATACGATTATTTACCCATGTTTGCTGCTCATGTACATTATGGGATATTAAGGTCATTTTGTTGGACTAGTGAGAAACTCCAGCGCATCCTCATTCCTGTTTATCAATAAACATGGTTATTGACCTTAATTTTTTGGGGATATTCACAGCATACCCTGGGGTTGGTGCATGGATAACCTGGGATAGTGAGCGGGTTATATCGGGATATGAATATGGGTAACAGACTGCAGTCATCATAAAAGCAAATCAGTATTGGGGTTTCCTATTCCCACGTCACCTATATTGCATGTGACAAATACATTCGACATAAGCACCTTCTGAGGTGTACTTGGTGAGGAATTTTGTTTACCTAATACAGGCCACTTCGTAGGGCCTTGCAATGTAGTGTAGTTTCCTGTGTTTCTTATATAGATTACCCAGGTTAGTGACATTGGGGGCTGGAGAAATTGTCACCTACTTAAAGTCAGTGACTACGTGTTCCGGCGGTTGACCAGGACAACATATCCTGAACTAGCCGTATAGATATCTCGGGTTAGTTAGATGTGTATCTCGGGATATTGACATGAGGGACCTCATAATGATGTGAACACTGCGTTTATAACCTGCCTTCGAAACATATAATATACCGTGCTACGTAAATGGAACGGCAGGTGGGGTAGTAATTAGTAGGCAGACATCCCTACATTATCCATTGCCCAATGCAGAACAACAGCTGTGAAATAGGGCAAGTTATAGCGCTTTTGTTGGTGCAGTACATGTCAGAGGGTACTAGGCAGGGGTACTGAATTGGTGCACGTCAATGATCCTATTATTATCACATCCACAACCTGGGTTAGTGTCCTTTATTTGCCGGGATACTGATTTGATGCATCTCAATGATCCTGTTATTATTAATCCAACAACCCGGGTTAGTCTCCGTTATTATTTGGGTTACTGACATGTTAGACGTATATGGTGCACAGGTGGATATATACACAACCTGGGTTACTAACCTTTATTGTGTGGGATGCTGATGGGGTCCACGTTAATTATCCCGTTATTGTGACATCTACATCTTGGGTTAGTGATATATTCACAACCCAGGTTACTGATATGTTACTGTATCCCACTGGTGAAATTTATGCACCTGGGGTTAGTGAATAGGGTTGGTTGACCTCTTTCTAGGGTACTGAAATGTTATGTGATATTTATTTGTTGCACCGAAATGGTCTTATTATTGTTATACCGGCACATACATACCATTGCATTCAAATAGATAACTTGTCTTCTACACATATAATACATGGGGATGCTTACATGGAACTATCCACAAGCATTGTACGTGGGGGAGTAGTAGATACCCAACCATACACACCATTGTATAAGGTGGATGCAAAAATATGGTGAAGTTAAGGAGAAGAATAGTTGTCACATACTAGAAGTTTACGCTTAAGTGGAGTAGTAAACTTTCAGCATGTGACACAAAACATATGGTACTGTAGCCAGGGAGTACTACTATATGAACATATCCCCAATGGCTCATGTTGACGTAGTGACGGACCCAAAAAAGTCTAACCCATAATGTGGGAAATGAGATTAGATGAGGACACGTGTGAATATCATCACGTACGCGATAACCACAATAACGCATACACACAAGCTCATTAATTGACCTTTCATGCGTCGTTGAGGAGCAGCTTTACACCCATTTGGACGTCCATATACCGGTGGAGAGTAGCTGTGGTAGTCAACAAATCAGCATGCAACGATCGGTTCTCCGCTTGAAGGTTCGTAATAGAAATCTTGTCAGCCCTGGTTAGGCAATCATCCACCCACTGAAAGTGCTTGCACTTTCTCTACATCACATGAAAAATGCGGATGTAACTACAAATGACAATGCATGTGTGGACGTAATAACAATCACAAGTGTACGGAATTTTGTGGGTTGGATTGAATACCTTGTGGCACACCGTGTGCCTCCGATATTTGTCTCCCAGAGCAGGGATGATGTCAGCAGGCATACCACAGTTGCAAAATATGAGCAACTTAGTGTCTTTCTCCGAAGGCGTTGACATTAGTATGTCTGACTGGGTTGGTTGGGTTTTTAATTGCGGTTGGTATGGGTTGGGGGTACTAACGTCTGTGTGGAATGCTTAAGTGTTGGGGGGATTTTTGCTGCATTCAATGGGGTTTGGGAGTTGGTGGCAATTAAATATGATTGACCCAGAGTAGGTCAGTTCATGATGGTGGATTGTTTTGGGCGGGACATTTTCCCTCCAAAACGGGAGTGGGTATCCCGACAATCCCAAATCATGATTACTGGTGGCCCCCTCTTTTTTGGTAGACATAACATTTCAACTCTCCATTTATGAAGTAGGGACCTCCTAAAAATGTGGCTCTGCCAAACACTACTTCAATCGTATTCCAGTACACACTAACATTGATAAAGTTTGGTCAACAAAAAGGGGTTAGTCAATTTCCACCAAATTTCACTTATTTTTTTGTTGGTTAAGCACACCCCATTTACGTGCAACCTCAGGAATGACTCAATTAAGGGCGCTATGCACATAGTCACCATAATTGCAGTTCACATTTCATAATATTGATGACAAGGTTGCAAGTTTGACTACGTGCACCTTACATACGATACACATTTGGTACATACCACGTGCCAGAGGTAACAATTACATTGGATAAAACAACCCCAAAATACTATACATGTGACATGGTGGTCACGTTGCGCTCCCAAAAAACAACCGGGATGGCACGTCTTAAGTTGAAAAAAAAAGAACTGCATCTTTTACATATACATGGTTTTGCAGGTCGCGATTGCAAAAAAACAAAACAACCCCCATGTGACGACTTCAGCCCAAACACATAAGTCGGTTCTGTAGATGTAAAGGCCATCCCCAAAAAAGGCAAGCGATCATTCAACGCCCATGATCCCGTCACGCCTACGTCCAACGCGTGCAGAATGCAAGCAGGATTGCAATTGCCGCCATAGCAACTCCGACTAACTTCCGCAGCGTGTCAAGTTCTGCATGGCGTTAAGCGTCCATGCGCATGTTTTCTTCCCGACTCCAAAGCTGGGCATTGCGGTCATCTATAACTCAGTCCCTTTCGAACATATGCTCACGTACCAGGTCGTCTATCACCTTCTTCGCCCGTTCCGGGAAGTCCAGGTCTATAAAATGAAAGTAGTCACAGGCAACTTCATCCTGCACCCAACCATAGTCATTACATAACGAGCACAAAGTGAGTACGTTAGAGTGGACAGAGTTGGACAAGTGCGAAAAAACTATAGATGTATGGTAAATGTGGATTAGGACTTACCCTTTTCGGACACCGGGCATACCGTCGCCAATATTGACCGTCGCCTTCGAATATGTCTGCATCCAGTCCATATTTACATGTGTACGTCCCCATTGCACAACAATCGCATGGGAAATCCGACTCTGAGCTGTCACTTATGGAACCTAGGTTGACTGGTTAGGAGAACACAGTGGCAGATGATATATGCCTTGTACCTCAACCTCGCAATTTAGTGTAGTCCTTCAGGACTAGTTGCCATTCCACCTTTATATAACAATGTCTACCCCGTACATTATACCCTCCACCAACAAAGTAGTACATGGCATTCAATTGATGTGGTTGGATTGCATTCACTGGTTGAATTGCACTTGCTAGTGAGATAGTGTACTAACTTAATACAAACCCTCCCTTTCATTTATGGTGGTTGCTTGCAATAGTGATGTTTCACGTGGAACTCCCTTAGCCTCATGTGTTATGTTAACCCCCAATAAGATATAGTGCAATTTCCACATCCATTTCATAACTTATTTCCTACCTCCCCCCTTTGATGCTTCAAACAACATTGGTGAAACTGTGATTTGACCCTACACACACGTTTCATTAAACGACCACCACCCATATCCCATGTTTATGAGACACATAACCTGGGATACAAATTTTGCGAGTATGCCCTTTACGTCTGTTGTGTGCGACGGAAAGAAATGCATTTCAACTTTGCGGCTAGGGATACATTGGGAATCTGTAATGCAAATATCCCAGGATAGTCCCCCAATTTGCTGGGCTATCGACGGGTTCGGAACGCGGAAAATTCAATCCATACACAATAAACATTACATTATCCGTTGCATAAGTTGTTACATACATTGGAAAAAGGTAGCCCTCTACCGGTGTTTGTCATGGACTGACATTACGTCCTAATGCAACGCAAACTAGTGAAAGTTCTTCAATTACCCTGTTTGACATAGTGATGAGCACGTACGTACGATAACGAAGACCGCCGTCCACTTCCTCATAGTGGACATGTACTACTTTCCAGGCTTGCGCTGGAGACGTTTCCACGTCCGCATATGTGGGGTACTTACACTAAGCCCTGCACAACAAAGGTTGTCAACGTATGATGGACATATATGAACATCTTACTAAATGGACATACTTCCAAACCGAGTGTGAGATGGTTCACTGGGGTACATAACTTCACAATACAAGACATGTCCATGTCATGGCCAATGAAACCACACACTTCCACTTTGGAGTTGTCCCAGAGAATGGCGACCCCCCAACAAAACCAAGGGGCTCCCTGTAGTAGTAGTTGAGGTGGTGCACCTTGTCAAGGAGTCTTCGCGCATTACGACTGTCAACACGTGTGACTGTAAGTACTACTACATATGCCCTCGTAATTGATGTCATAGTGAATAGGTTTGGTCGGAAGGAAGCTCTCGCAAGCCCTCTGCAATTCCATAAGTAAATGTGTACGTCCTGACATGTCACTGGTGGTACGCGTGATGTGAAACCCAGGTGGTTTGCAATTGCCGTATTCGATACTTTATACACGACACCGTTTAACTTATTAAGGGTGGTCAGCTTAATGTTCAACTTCGCGGCTTCTCGGTCGGGTGGGAGGGCCAACAAGTACGTGCCATTTGTCCAGCCCCCATAATGGATGGTGTTCACAACCGATGTCACTTGGCTTCGAAATTTCAGAATGAATGCTGGGGCTGTCGTCGGGTCGATGTCATACGCTTCGAGCACTTTATCTTGTTCACAAATATGCTCCAAATGGAAGCAATGATGTCCATCTGCCCACAGTTGTTCTTTCCACTCCTGTGGCTAGTTTGGATCAAACTCCCTGACCAGGGGGACTTGTTCGGGGACAAGTCGACTAGATGGCAACAAACACTGAAGGTTCCGCAACTTCTTCCGCTCAGATGAATTGAAATTCTCTCATAACCGCACGGGGAAGTCCATGAAGGTTTGGAGGGAGATGTTGTCAAGGGGACAAAAGTGACCCCTTTGAACCCACCCAAGGGTTGGTAGGGATTGATTAGAACTATCAAGGTTAGCCATACTGAAGTGGTGACAATGGTTAGAAATGATTACGTATATTGTTTGTGTTATCAGTGTGGGTGTTGCATTGTGACATATGAAGGCCTTATGTAGAGGTAGATGTCATAAATGATTTCACCTACCTTTAACCACCCCGACCTACCTAGGTCCTTTTGTTAATAACTTGTATGGTGACTATGCACCTCGACATAATCAGAATTGGTACTTATAGTTACCGTCAATAGTGGCATTAGTCCGGTGCAATATGTCAATTTATGTTTTGTACGTGTTATTAGGTGGAAGTACATTGCAAATGACATTCACTGTAGGGCCTCGTCCATGATCATAATTTTAAATCTCGCACAACGTTACAACTATCCAAAGCACAACTTCACGTATTGGACAATTTTCAATCATTTTTTTTCCGGTGAGGACGTCTTCTTGTCATACATTTGCAACCAAATTTACGTATGCCTCAACATCCATTATTTGTTATGATCACTCCCACCATCATGACGGGTGACTTCCATTGAGTGTGATGTGTGTCCCCCATCCAATTAGTTGGCAGATGTTTGGTGGCATGCTTCGGTTGTTGGATGCAAATCCCCCTGCACTAACCAGTGGTTCCCTTGACAATTCCCCTGTACTGCCCCCTAAAGTAATGCGCACTCACCTTGTTCCACTAAATTCATTTCTTCCACCCAGCTTGCCCACCTAATTGTCCAGACCTTCACATTCCCACTGACCACATTAATTGCCCTCCCACCACTCCAACTACAGCAGTGTACACCCACCAATTCCCATACATAGCCTGGGATAGGTATTTAAACTGGCTAGTATGCATACCCCGCTTAACACGATACATTCCCAGGATATTCATATCATCATGTCAATACAAAGCCCCTAAGTAACCGAGGAAAAAAAAAGGAAAAACCAGAACCAGAATACACAGGTGTTGTAAATTAAACATGAGAGGTTGCTGCTTCTGTACATGAACCTCCATCAGGCAGACGATTAGGTTTGCAACCCACATGTTTCTACACTGCCAGTACGTAGGGGAAGTGAAGCTGATAAAAGCCCGACTGCATTCATATGATTCTGTCATTGGACAGCAGCCCAACTGCAACCAAAACACAAACACCTTTACCACTATACAGCGTTACAAAATAATTAGTTACGATTGCTGCTTATGTACATTAACTGGCAGAAGGCGGCCAATTATGTTGGCAACCCATATTAGTGGGACACCTATCCCGGGATATACGTAAGGAAATGACATGTTACTTTCACGTTATGCCTCCTGTACGTAGTTGCCTTCAAATAAATTCTCCATGGGTACGACAACCGTGGTCTCATCTGCATTGAAATCAGCCCGCGGATTCCTGCATGTGTTTTTGTAGTGTCTAACCTCTTTGTATTTTGAGCACTTCCGGACTTGGATGCCTTGCCTTTGAGATTCAATTCGCCTCTTTCTTGGTCTGCCTTGCGGATGTGGGTTCAATGGCGGAAGGATTCTTCGGTTTTATCTGTCATCCAATGCTTCCCCGCCTACAACCAGACCCGTGGCGTTATCCGCGGTTGCATAATCATGCGTCTCCATTGGATATACGTTGTTCATTTATATCGTATTCTGACTGCCCGCCTTGTAACAGTCGCTGACATAATCATACACTTACAACTTCTACTTGTCAATGACTACCAACCTACGATTGTTCGCGAAAAGCACACCATACTCTCCAAGGACTGTGTTAAATAGCTTCACATCGGCTATGGAACCAATGTTGCCCAGTGTCTTCCTCAGCTTCTTCTCAATTCTGTCACCTACACCATTCCTCTACTTTTCGAGCTCCGTCTTCCGCTTATCAACTTTCAATCCAAGCTTTTGTATATGCTAACTAACAAGCCACGGGATTGAAATACACCGCAATGAACACATTCAGTTGTTCTAGCTCTCCACAGTATTGTTATTCAACCTACCCCACCTCTCCTTTGTGAATTTTGATTGCGCCCAAAGTTCAGGCTCATTACGCTCCACCCAAGCTGCCAATTGCGGCTTATATTTCCTCAACTCCTCCCCTGCAACTCCATACTCAACCCCCGTTGGGGCGTACGCAATCCTGTTGAGCACCTCCTTCAGCAAGTCCTTCGATGCCTGCAGCCGGATCCCTACCTTCCCCGCGTATGTAAGAAAGTTCTCCCGCACATGCCGCAAACAGTAGCTATGATTCTAATCCCAAACACCCTCGGCACCGCAGAAAGCAACCCCTGATTCTTATCGCTTATGACACAGGTTGCATTCCGCCTAGACATTGGCGTAGTACAGTAAAAAACTAGAACCACTCATCGACGTTCTCCGCGGACACAACTGTATATGCAATGTCGAACAAGTGGTCATCCGCATCAAGTGCAACAGCTGATAGTATAGTCCCCTCATACGGCCCACTCAAAGGAGCTCCATCTACGAACAATACCTTCCTACACCCAAGGATGAAACCATTCAATGATGCACCATATGCAACAAAAATATGCTTGAACCTGGACCCCTACAGCTCACAGAATGCTCTTGAATTGGGATTAGCCCTTACAATAGCTGCACATATCCAGGGCAACATCTTATAATGGTCCTTCGGTCTTCCATTTGCTAGCAACCGCACATACTCACAGGCCCTCCAACACTGCATTATGATATCTTCATTCCCATCTCTAGCTGCAAATCCTTCAATATCTCTAAGGGTGTGTAACTATCACTTAATCGAACTTTCCCTTCAATGAGAGTACCAAGGAGACTCGCTCGCATTCGGCTTCTCCCTCACTTCCACATTTGGCACTCAGCTCCCACACTGTGCACTTGCCCCAGTTCAAACTGTTTCACACACATTCCACCTCTTTTTAGGTGGTCCCTCATACAGATGTAAAACCCACACCCTTCTGTAGTGCACTTCATAACAATTTGTTGTCGAAAATTTTGTACATGCTTATACTCAAATCGGTTCGTTATGGCATACTTCCAAATACTTATCTTCACCTCACTTGCAGAAGCAAACACCTGCCCCTTTGCTTTGATTTTGTTCTTCTATATCAGCATCCTCTTTCGGTATGCCTCAGCCTGCACCCCTGATGTTGGCCACACTACACCATCCCCTGCTTCATCGTCATCAGAGTCGGAGCTTGAATCACCAGATTCGTCCTCAGGTATATCAAACAATGCACAACTCCTTATCACCTTCGTACGTTCCTTCACGACATCTACCTTATCAACTTCCTCCATCCTATATTTCTTTACACAGCGTCCCTACAGATAAAAAAAAACCCTCACACGATCAGTCATTGTTTGTTACTACTGCAAATTACCACCCAAAGCCACATGCCTATCCACCACAACCCCTTTTACCTTACAACCCGCTCTGTTACCACTCTCCCATCCATCGCACGAGAGATGTCACCTGCAACATCGACCATTGCCCTACCCCTCCCACGGTCAGTACAGCCCCCCCTCCACTGCTCTTCACACGTTTCATTCCCGTGTACCCGTCCCACACACGAACCTTTACTCCCTGCCACATAAAGGTAAGCGTACTCATCGTTCCCCTTCATCAACTTCTTAACATCACCATCCCGTCCTAATGGCAACAACTTCAATCGGTTACACTTCAAACTATACCACATTAGCCGACCCCTTATACCCTCCCTCATTGCCTTCTCCACTATTCGCAACACTTCAAGCACACACATGTTCTACTTCACCTACACACAGTCTTTCCTCCTCCCTGGTAACATGACTTTCCCCCTAGACATTCCTCTAACAACCATCCCCAACATATATACAACGTCATCTCCCTGCACAACCACCTCCTCCAACGGCATTTTCTCTTTCCATTGTGGTGCACACTAACAATCACGTGCAAATACACACATGCTTGTCAGCACCAATTCCACACACTAGACATATAACACCTTTAAACCCTAACATACCTCATCACAACTTCACATTATGCACTCACATGGGTTACAACATATTCATTACCAAACTCAAATAACCATTGCAACTAGCACATGATATTGTCTTCCCTAGGTATGTCCTGTGAAGAGTTCAGTATCCATTGTTACCTGCCCAACAGGTAACCTAGGTTATTCATCATCCATACCCGACTTATCCACTACTATATCCTTGTTTATTTAGTACGCATTTATGAGTCACCCAATGTAACTGAAGATAGGCACCATCACCCACTTAACTACACCTGTCCTCATCAATTACAAGCATTCTACACCTAGTAGTAGAGACCATCACTTCAAACATGTTCATCCACACCTTCTCAAGTGGTTAACCATGTTTAGTCAATACATATTACTGGTTTAACTACTCTTATTTACTGGGTTATTCATTACGCATTTACGGGTTAACCATTTTTCCCATTAATAGCCGTAACTACCCCTACTGTAATTGTTATCCCGAGTTATTCAACAGACATATCCAGCATAACCAGCACACAGGAGCATATGCGTACCAAACAATTACTGTCCGATCACATGCATCACACATTCGGCACTACAAGCACACAACACTTATATACATCAACTTCATCCAAGCCCTAACTACCTACAGGTATACTACCCCCATCTCCCCAACCTCAACACCCAACCCTAACCCTTCATCAACAGTAAGCAACAGTACCCTCCCCCCCCCCAAATCTCCACTTCCCTAATTCGAAGTTGAAATCAGCACACATGTTAACACAACTAATTAGCTCACTTACTTGTGTACAATGCAGATAAGAAGTCTTCTACAGCTCACCACCCACACAACATGCACAATGCTCAATGCCCTAAACCCCTTCACTCTCTTTCGATCCTTGACAAAAATGACATCTTACATATACCAACACAAGCTCCCTTCCCAACCTTTCGTTTACATCCCACCTACACCCACCTATTCCTCCGCCATTATCGACTTGTACAAGCTCATAATATGGGTGAGTCTCCTTTGTGGGAGTCTTCTTTCGTAAGCTATCAAACCTTAACTCTTTCTTCACCTGACTTTTCCCCCCATTTTGCAAAAAGTTCATTAAGGGCAGTTAAGTCCTTATGAGCAAACAAGAAATGACAGCTTCAAAAGTTGTTCCAGACCAAAATAACACCTCTAAGCATGAAAAGCATCAAATGAAAAGTGTTAATTTGAACAACACCATTTGGTAAATTTTTCATAAAAATATGATCAAGTCTTATGTCTTGCTTCCAACTTCAACTCTTCTTTATATGGCATTCGAATCTTTTGGACCATCGGTCCAAACTTGGAATATTTTGGTGTAGTTCTGATTTAATGCTGAGTATATTGCAAAGTCATTTGCTTCCACTTTGAAACTTCCAAAAATAGCTCTCAAATGACTATTGGAAATATTCACATGGCAATTGATCTTCTTTATATTATTGTACTAGATCTTGTATCCGTTGAAATACACAGGGGAAGATCTAGAATATTCTAATTATGATATCCAAGTCTATTTCAAAAACTTCGGCCGAATTTGAAATATGAAACTCCTAGGGATAAATATGGGCGAGATCTTTGCTTAATTGTTTTCTTTCTTGCTTACATAGGTATCACCAAATAATATCAATGTCAATCTCAGAATATTCAACTATATCAATCAAATTAAGCACACAATATAATTCAACATATTTCAAAGATGCTTTCCACAAATATAGCATAGATAAATGTCTAAGCTTAAATAGTACACAATCTTTAAAGATAAAAATGATAATAATTACCAAAATATCTTATGAAATCTCTAAAGATATTGACTGAGAATAATCAAAAGATTTTATGAAAGTACTTTCCAAACAAGACTCAACACACTTTGGGAAGGAATTTGATAATCATATCAAAATCAATAACTGAAGGCAACCATTTTAAACACAAAGGTCAAGAGAATATCTCATAATATAACTAGGTATAAATCTCTCAGAAATATTATGAAATTTAACAAACAAAAATTTCAAAGTCAGCTTAAAAGAACAAATATTACAAAAACAGCTTAACCGACTTTGATAAGAAAAGACCAAACCTCATATGATATGTATAACTTTGCAACTATGGTTCTTTACATACATATGTACACTAACATAACAAGACATTCAAATTGCAATTTTTCTTTCACTCAAAAACATCAAAGAATCATTCGAAGGACTTTGGTACATAGGAGTTTGACGGAATTGGATCAAAGTTCATCTAAACTTATAAACATAATACTTTAAGCACATTTATGCAATGACATAACAAGGCTTACTTAGCATGCTTAATCACATATACCAAATACATATCAGACACACTTGGAGCATATCAATTCATTCAAGTATATAAATAATAACCTTTTTGGGTTTCGTCAAAATACATCAAATACAACCAACTCAACAATCTCTATATTTTTGATGAAAGTCAACACTGTAAATACTTAATAAGCTTACCATAAAGTTTCTCCCCTTTTTTGGTTTCATGAAAAGGGTCATTTGGGTGAGAGAAACCATAAGTATATAGTGAAAACGAAATTGGAATATATAGCTCCCCTTTAGTATAACATTTATACAATAAGCACATGAGAGCATGTAATGAAATCATATAATGGTTCACATAAAAATATAGGATGATAGACTCATATTATAGTATTTAAAAAATATCAGTATTTATGAGTAAATGATAAATTATGTCATCAAAGCATATAGAAATAAAGATAGATTTCAAGCAAGCATAAGGAGATTGGCCAACAGCTATCACTCTTCGGCTAAATCTGCAGTGTATCATTCTGACCCAAGATTTTAAAGCGTTTGAAATTGTGTCAATTTATGATTCTAAAAGTCATTTCCGAATTAGGCTTTGATATACGAGCTTTGAAGCATATCTAGGCTTTGACCTCTTGCATTTACTTAACACATTTTTTAGTAATAAGCAAGGGTCTCCCCCTTAATTCATACTAAAAATAATTTATTTCAATCTCATATGGATAGAATGAGCATTAAGAACTTCATAACATATGAAGAAATAGTGAATCACATATGCTTATCTATGTGAATGTGAAGAATGTATTACATAATAACATATATGAAAGTCTCATCTGTTGCATCACATTATGTCTTCCTAAAGAAGGAAATTCAAACAAGATAAAAGCATTAAGTAAGAACATGTAATGAATATTTCATGCCCATGTGAAGAATGAATAATGCAACAATAATGTCAAATTGTATTATAAGCATAACTCAATCATGATGAAAGCATTACACCAAAACGCGCATGAAACATGTGACAAGTTCAAATCATGAATTAAAAGAAGTCTAACATGTAAGCTATCAAAATGAGCATTGGTGATGGTAGCACATATATATACACTTCTAGAGATAAATCAAGATTTTGCTCATTTGGACAAATACAAGCTACCAAAGTCTAAAATAGTATTCATTCATTAAAAAGGGATTTGAAAAGGATGTTTAAGGTGGATGCATATTCAAGATATAGTATGCCATCAAAATATAACTAGAAGAGATTGTATGATAAAGGTAAATCAATCACGCATCTGACCATAAAAGCAAGCAAATATAGGGACTTTAGAAGTATATTATTAATCCCCTTTTTAAAGGCAGTGTAATTACATGAATATATAGCAAGCTAATCAATCATTTGGACTTAAGAAAATTAGCCATGTAAGTAAAATATCTAACTTCCCTTGTTCTCATCCAAAAATGCAAGCACATTGTCTGACCTGCTTTCAAAGTCTGAATTTTAACCTTGGATTCTTAAACTCAGTGTCAATCATGAACACACTTGTAACTTCTTATTTTCATATGATTCAAACATCTTGGCACAAAACCTCAAATCTTTGAGCTTCAAACTCGCCCCATTTATGCATGTCAACCGCAAAGTCTAACTTTGTTTCAAAGTCTTTGAAGAAGTGTCATTTCAAGAATCAAATTGTAACTTTTAAATCAAAACTATACCCAAGGTCTTTGAGATATGTTTGAGTCAATTGATTTTCTGAAATCGCTCAAGAACTTGTTAATACTAAGATAAGGATTACCCCTTAATTTTTGCATGAAGATTAAATGTCAAATGATGGCAAAAGTGAACTAGCAACATTCAGAAACAAAGCTATATAAATATCCACAGTATGTTATCAAGCTAATATAAAATTCACACTCATCTCAAAAAATATATATGATTATTGTCACCTTTTAGGAAAAATCTGCAAATGTATATTTGTCCTTGCTTTAGGCTCTTCTCAAAGTCTTTGAAAATCGAGCTTCAGGCCGTTGAGGCTGGATCACATCAGGTTTCGTGGTGACCTTGAAGTTTGGCTTTGAAATACAATTAGTATGCTTGTTTGTGCTTTGTTTGTCACAAGTGCTTCAAATTTCTCGATCTTCCAATCTTTTTAATGTCTTTTATCTCTTTGGTTAGAAGCCAAGTGTACCTATAAATTCAAACTCAAACAACTTTTCTCAAAGTTGTTTGACATCAAATTTAAGTTCTAGATTGTTAATAACAACCATATTGGTTGGTCTCATTCCTTTAGGTACTCAAACTTAAATAACTCTAGGATGGGAATAGCTTTGATATTTAGGGTGACCAAAGTTGCTTTGTCTTCTTTGATAAGGAGAGTAACTTTGATATCCAAAGTAGCTTTGTCTCCTTTGAGGAATAAAGTGACTTTGATATCTATATCCAAAGTTACTCTGTTTCTTTTGAGTGACAAAGCGATTTTGTGATTTCTCATGTGTTATCTCTATATCAAAGAAGTTCTTATAAGAATTTTTCTTATTGCTCGCGTTAACCTTCTTTGTTAAAATATATTGAGAATCAATAATATATCTAGGTTTTCTTGTCCCTTAGTAAGTTTTAAGAGAGACTTGTGAGAGTCATCGCACTTGTTTTGTAAATTAGATTTTTCAAGTTCAAGGTCTTTGACATTTGTGTGTAGACTTTCACAAGGTTTTTTTTTTGTTTTTGGTAAATTTCATTTTCTTATTTTAAGACTTTGATAATCTTTCTAAGGGATTTAATCTTAAATAAAGATTCTTGTTCATATCTAACACAATTTAACAAACCTTGTGCTAGATATTATTTTGTGAAATTAAGAAGATGTTCAAGTGTTACCTCTTCAAAAATTTTATCTTCTCCTTCCTCAAAGTCTCCCTTGCCATAAGACAGAGGTTTGCCATTTCTTCTTCCTTATCGTCACTTTCATTGCTTTTGTTGTCATTTCATGCAGCAACCATTGACTTTTTATTCCCCTTTGTAACTTTGAACTTCTTTCTTTTCATTTCTCTTCTTTACATTCCGGCAATCTTTGATGATATGCCTTAGAAGTCTGCTAACAAAACAAGCATCCAAGTTAGCATCAACTTTGGGAGAGTTTTTACCTTTGCAAGTGTTTTCATTCCTCTTTAAACTTAATCTTTTCTAAAGTCCGTGGAATTCTGGATCCTTTTGAAATATCTTCTTGAGTCCTCTGGCTATCATGGTTATGGTCTCATCCTCTTCATCATTAGATTCTTCACTTTGTGTTTCAAAGTCATTATTTGTGGACTTTAGAACAATTCCTTGCTTTGGTGCTTGCTCATTACTTTCTTCTTGCAAGTGAATTTCATGGGCTAAAAGTTTTCTAACAAAATCATTTAACTTGAGCGTATTTAGATCTTGGGCTTCTTCAATTGTTATGACTTTAGGTCCGTACTTGCTTTTTGGAAGGAATCGCATCACCTTTCTCACGACCTTCTCATTGTTGTATGTTTTCCTCAAAGAATTTAGATTGTTGATTATTTTTGTGTATTGTTTGTAGATGTAGTTGATGCATTCTCCAAGCAACACCTTAAAATGTTCATATTGATGGACATATAGAGTGATCTTTGATTCACAAACTTGACTTATTCCTTCATTAGTAGTTTCCAAAGTGTCCCAACTTCTTTGGTTGTATCACATATAGACACACGATTAAATTCATTTGAATCCAAATCATAAAATAAAATATTCAAAGCTCCATAATTTTTGAAGCTCTTTCAACCTCCTCCTTGGTGTATTCTGATCTTGACTTTCGTTCAACTTTATCTCCTTTTTTCAAAGTAGAAATAAAGTCCACATTGGAGATAATTTTTCAAAGATCATAGTCATAGTTTTTGATGAAGATCTGCATAAGTTTTTTTTCGAATGAACAAAGTTAGATCCACAAAATGAAGGAGGTCTATTGAAAGAGCGTCCTTAATCAATATTGGCAATTTCAAACAGGGTTGTCATCTTTCCCACAATACGGCTAAGTCAAAGTTAATGGACCTGCTCTGATACCAATTGAAGGTCCCAAACCAAAGGGTATATATCACCATAGAGGGGCATGAATAGGGTGATTGACAAAATTTAATATTAATTGAAACTTCAAAGTACTTTGAAAGCAGATCTACCGAAGTCACTATAAAACAGGCTAGTAATCAAAGACTTTGAACAAAATTATAAATCCAAAAATTAAAGAGAACAAAACACACACTGTTTTTATGATGTTGGCCCTTCCAAATAAGGTTATTCATTATTTAAGGCTCTTCTTTCCTTGTAATTTAAACCGCTCTACTTCTTATTCACTTAAGAAATTACAATGTTAAGTCCTCAACTCCACAATAGCTTCCATGAGTACTTCCAAAGCTAGCCACTCGATCTAGAGAGACTCTCCTACATCTACCACTCAATTAGGCATCTTAAGTTGGATTACTCACTAAGTATTGTTTCACTCAACACTGACCTATCTGAGTAAGTTCCACAACCTACTTGTTACATGTTTTTCTTACTAAGATTTAGTTCTCACAATAGAGTACAATTAAGAGCACGAGTATATATCAAATGATTATAACAATATGTTCAAGTCTTATGTGTTGCTTCCAGCTTCAGCTCCTCTTTATGTAGCATTCAAATCTTCTTGATCATTGGTCCAAACATGGTAGGTTTTGATATACTCATATTTGATATTGAGTAAATTTCAAAGTTATTGGCTTCAGATTTGAAACTTCAAAAAATAGTTCTGAAAGGAAATCTCAATTTGATGCTGGAAATCTTCACTCGGCAATTGATCTTCTTTATATCATTGTAGTAGATCTTGTATCCGTTGAAATACATATTACAAGATTTAGAGTATTCTAATTATGATACCCAAGTCTATTTGAAAAACTTTGACTGAATTTGAAATATGCAACTTCCATAGATAAACATGAACGAGATCTTTGCTTGATTGTTGCTCTTCTTGCTTAGACAGGCATCACCAAATCATATAAGTGCCAATCTTAGAATATTAGCTATATAAATCAAATTAATCACACAATATAATTCAAGATATTTCAAAGATGCTTTCCATAAATATAACACATGCAATTTCTCAGTTTAAATAGCACATAATCTTTAGAAAAATATGACAATAATAATTACCAAAAAAATCTCATGAAATCTCTAAAGGTATTAGGTGAAAGTAATCAAAAGATTTTATGAAAATACTTTTCGAAACAAGACTCATCATACTTTTGGAGAGGAATTTGATAATCATATCAAAATCAATAATTAAAGGCAAGCATTTTAAACACAAAAATCAAGACAATATCTTAGAATATTAACTAGCTATAAATCTTTCAGAAATATTATGAAATTTAATGAACAAAAATTTCAAAGTCAGCTTAAAAGAGCAAGTATTATAAAGTTAACTTAACCCACTTTGACAAGAAAAGATCAAAGCTTATGTGATATTTATAACTTTGCAACTCTGGTTCTTTGCATACATATATACACTAACATAACAAGACATTCAAATTGTAATTTTGCTTTCACTCAAAAATATCAAAGAATCATTTAAAGAACTCTGAATATTGGACTTTGAACATAGAACTTTGAACATAGGACTTTGATAGAATTAGATCAAAGTTCACATAAACTTATAAACAAGATACTTCAAACACATTATGCAATGAAAAACACGACTTTCTTAGCAGGCTTAATCACATATATCAAACACACTTTGAACATATCAATTTATTCAAGTACATACATAATATCTTTTTGACTTTCATCAAAATAAATCAAATGTAACCACCTCAACAATAATAACGAGGGCATTAAATCATTATTCACATATTGTTCATATCATAGTTTCGAGCACAAGACAATGGGATTTTTTTTTAGGATGTGGGGATCTAGAAGAATTTGAATATTTTCAAAAAACAATGTACCCATGAGAATAATTTATAAATTAATTTCAAAACTATGGTATAATTTATATTGTCCACTCATTAAGATATAACTTTTTTTTTTGGTACGGGTCGTAGTGATTTCCATGGAAATGTCTGTGCGAGCTTGCGTGGTGATTCCGTCTTCCACTCAACCCCACTGGATCTGGATCCACCACACCCTTGGATTTTTATTTCCCATCCGTACATACAAAATTAAAATTATATTATTTTGTGCTTTTAACTTTTCAGCTTGTCAATGGGGTCAATTTAAGTTGATTTTACATTTAAAATCTTGAGTGTTAGTGCTTTCTTATGAGTATCCTTCCTTCCAATCAATGTTATATATACTATACCATATCATCTGGCACGGTGTTGGTTGAAATATATTGTACCAATCAAAAAATGATACAAATTATTGTCTGGTATTATACCGGTCAATACTGTTTTGTACCGTCAAATACCGAGCGTTACTGGTATTTTCGGTCAAATGCCGAGCGATATTGGTATTTTCGGTCAAATACTGCCCGGTACACTAAAATTTTAAATTTTTTGTATTTGAATTTTTTAATTTTTTTAAAATTCAGAATGGTACGAGCTCGGTACAATGGTACATAAATTCGATATGTCTTATTCCAATAAAAAAAAACAGTACGATAATCGATATGATATTTATAACATGACTTCCAATTCCAAAATTTGGGCATTTTTACTAGCTAGCCAGCTAAGTCATTGTATGTACCTCTTAATGGGTCGAAACGTCCGATGCTTGACTTTGACATGTAGATTTTACGTGGTTTTCCCCAATAATTGTTGGGGACTTGAGGTTGACTTTGATTAAACTCCTTGATTAGAAGTGTGAGATTATTATGCTCACTTGCACTTTCTTCTTTTCCTTTGCACAAATATAACAATTGTGACTTCTATAATCTTCATCAACACTATGTGTGGATCGAATTATAGGCGACATGCATTGGATTTCGTACTTTTGAGTTATAACGTAGGTCCATTTATAAAATAAACAATGATTGCTGTTACCCTACGATCTTAAATATGTTACACGAGATATTTAGATATTGGGTGAAGTTACGTGACAAAAATGACTTCATTGTCAAATAAGAAGTAATTTTTGTTAGAAATCGATGGCATCATGATGGCTGTGTAATTTTCTCCATAACGTAACTATTTAAGTAGTACTTTTATCTAGGAAAAAAGCATTCATTCTAGAGATTAAATATAAAAGATACTCTCTTTGTCCCGTTATCAAAATTTTTATTTCCAAGAACTTTATGGCATTTTGATTGGTTGATACATGCATGATTCAAATCCAAATTTTTAGTAACAGCTTACAAAGATTTTATCAGTAGAACTAGCTGACACTCACAACACAAAAAGTGTTACACGCCAAAAGAACAATGAGTTCTAGGATTAAAATAACCTTACATGTTTCTATGTTTAATTCTTTTCTTTTTGGTGGAAAAGGTGTACACAAAGTACCATAAATACATATACTATAATTCTACAACCAAAGGAGTTACTGGAATGCAAATCTATGCATGTGGAGCATCCTATTTCTTAGAATTTAATGAGTTGTACTCGTGGGGACCTTCAAAATCACTGTTACTGTTACATGTATATATTTTTTGATCAAACAAGAAAGAATATAATATATGAAGTGATCTTATTTGACTTGGTGCTTTTTCCACGCTTCGTCTAATTTCGTGTACGTCGGCTATATACGTGACTGAAAATTGATTTTAGGGTGCCCCCACATTACATTGACCCTTCATGTAAATGTGTCGTATTTTCCAAATCACAGCTTGATTTCTTTATAGTTTTGCCAACAACTTT
>JACYFF010019584.1:103598862-103678710 GCA_017589665.1 Selenicereus undatus
CACTTGGGGTTTATAAATATTAAAACTGTGTGGTTTTTCCCTAACAAAAACCATATTCATGAGATTCTATTTCCCTATGACTTATCCAAAACCAATACCCTTGCACAAAACCCTTATACATAAGGTGCATCTTGACCTCATCAGGTGTCAAGTACACCCTATTTCTGCATTTCGCACAAGGACATCTATATTTTCCCCCATTCAGAAACTCTGTCTGTGTACGTGCAAATTGATCGAATTCGTTTACTTCATCTAGAAATTCTTGCGTATAACCACTACGATCAGATAGTAATCTATTATACATCCACCTACGATGTGGAGGACCATTCATATTCTGCTCAAATAACAATAACCACATAAGGTATTTGACAAGAATTAATTTTAATCAAAATTATAATAAGTACATAAATTAGGCAATTATATATTATGTATGCTTACTTTAAAATTTCCACATGCACCCAAAAAAAAACTTACAACTAGGTGATAAATATACTTACATTCTCACGAACATCACAAAACTAATAATTCATACATAGTTTACCACTTTATTCCACCAACATATCAAATTTAAACTTAAAATTACCAAATCTAAGTGTACATTGTGTTGGGCGAAAACTTTAAACAAATATGAGCCACAACTTCATACAAACATCACATTTGAACAAAATAATAAACTAAAGCATCTCAATCCACCAACATATCAACTTTCAAGTTCACATCACTAAACCTAAACTCTAAATTGCATTGAGCAAAATCTCCAACCAAATTTCGACAACATTATCAATTAAAACATTTCACTCCACCAACATATGAAATTTCAACTTCAAACTACCAAACCCCAACCCTAAAGCGCATTTACCAAATTCTTGTAACGAATTAGAGCAATAACCTCACACAAATAGCACATTTCAACAACATTATCAATATATAAAACCATTTCATTCCACCAATATATTAAACTTTAACTTCAAACTACCAAACCTAAACCCTAAATCGCATTTACCCTAATTTTGAACCAAATTAAACCAATAACCTCACACAAACACCACATTTCAACATAAATACGAAATAATTATGAAATTTTAACAATGTAAACCAAAAATTTGTAGAAATTTCAAGTTGTTTAGTTGAGAAAAATACCTCAATTAACTTCAAAAAGCGGGCGGTGGGGGGCAGCAGAGGGCGGCCGGCGGCGGGAGGAGGTCAGCGGCGGCGACGGGTGGGGTGGACAACTGGCGGCGGTGGCTGGGCACGGCGGGAGGCGGCTGGGCTGGTGCTGCTCGCAGCGTCCCTCTCGCTCTCTCTCTCTCCTCGACGGTTCAAAGATGCAGCAAAATGAAACCAGAAATCTAGTTTTATTCCCTTTTTTTTTAAGAAAAAATTGTAAAGCGACAGAAATTCCGTCGCCATATGTCAATTATGGTGACGGATTAACAGTTCCGTCGCCATATCTGTCGTCTAATCTGACTTTTTTGTAAAGCTATTTTTCCGTCGCCAAATCTGTCGTTAATTTTTTCCGTTGCTGAATTCCGTCGTTAATATGAACTTTTTTAGTAGTAGATATCATGCTAAATTTTGAAATAAATTAGGCAATAAACAAATAAGTCATGCATATAAGCTCAAATGATATTCCTATTTAAAATCAATTGATAATGGGTTGAGTAACTCACAAATTTATATATATGCTCAAACTATTTAATTTTATTAATATTGGATAAACTCTACGTTCACATTCGAACACGGTATTAAAAAATCCTCTTATAACTTGCAAGTTAAAGCAACATAACAGAAAATTGGCAGATAAGGGTAAATGTCAAAGCATGACACAAAATGGGCGGCATGCCAAAATAAGTAATTGAGCAACATATCATTCCATTATTTATTTCATTTCATGCTCTCCTACACTTGAACATGCATAGTGTAGGATCAATTATTATTATTATTATTATTATTAGTATGTAGGGTATTGGATGGCTAGAAGTAGACGAAACATAATCTTACAATCCCCTGCCATGGATCACGCCCCTCGTTCATTCATAGTGGGCCATTTACTAAGTTGATTGGACGTCTAGAAGAGAATATTGCGACATATGCAACTGAAAAATAATATGTTATTCGAAATAAAAAATAATTTGTTACGAGATCGAAATTAAATAATATTGTCTCCACAGTTTCCTTTTAATTATGTACGATGAAAAGCATTATGAGCTCATGTTATATCTATCATTTTAGAGGGGCGGGGGGAGAAAGAGTCTAGTTAATAAGGAAGACTCCTTTGAAAAGGTCCTAAGTAGATGTTAATGTCTGTTGAAAGAAAGCGCAGAGACTCTTATAGTCGGAGATTGGAGGGCATCATGTATGTAATATGAACCTAAAACTCTAGGGCTTATTTCTTCCAATGTAATTTGTTTAAAACTGAAAATTCTTACATATTTGATTGGAAATCCTTTTCAAAATCTATTTAACAAATTGACTTTAATTTGTTCAAGTTTATCCAGATCTTAGGTCTTACATATTCTTTTTCTTAAAATCAGATCTAATGAAATAAAAATTATAAATAAAGAAAATAATTTCCTAGCCCACATTTTGCTTCTCAAGGAGGAAAAAGCAAAAGAATATAATGTGTGCTAATTTTTAAAAATCAAAATTGAAGTACCATTTAGGTATTTCCTAAGCACTATCCATCTTGGGGCTCATAGTATTGTTTCTATCACAGCTACAGAGCAAGAGATGTTCAATGGCATATACAATGGCACTGGGTAGTCCAGTTCGAGCTAGGTAGGGACGGAGAGAGCTATGATAGACGGTAAAATATTAAAGTGTAATTCTCATGTCAGATCATCTCATATTAGATGAATCTTATCCCACACAATACCTTAAGACATTTTGGGGCCAACAAGTTATTTCAGAATATTTGTGGTGATATTCACCATCCAAATATAATCATATTTGAGTGAATAATGAATTGTTACACCCATTATTTTTAAAAGTTATCCATCCTACTGTCTCTCTCTCTCTCTCTATATATATATATGTGTCGAATAAGACAAGCTCACTTGCTGTATTATTTATGTCCAATAATTAGGGACATCGCCAGCACAACGAAGTCTACAGATGAATAGGTGGTGATATATGCAAGTGATATTAATGTTTGTAACCACTGGTCTATGCCCTATACCAAATACTCCTAGTTGTGTTGTGTCTTTTCACAGAAACCAAGAGGGGCCAAAAGGAAAGAAAAGGGCAAGAGACTACTTGCATTTGATAGTTGTCATAAATTACATTACACCATTCAAATTATTCAGCTTACAAATCGATCTGCTGTTTAGCAAATACAGCTTTTTAAGAGAGCTATCATCTGTAGCATTGCTAATTCTAGCTTCTGAGCCATTAGATCTTACATAAAAAGATTAGGCAAGATCTGTAATGTATACAAGTTTAAGGAAAGAAGAGGCAACTTCGCCCATCTTCATATTCATGTCTTCTTCTTTGCAAGGCGAAAGTGTCTGATCTGGGACTATCTTCATCACTGCTTAATTTCTATACCTTCTTTATGTACAAATAATTCCTCACCACATTCATTAAACTTGCATGAACATGGGAGGCTTCAAAAAAGATCACATCATCACATGCCAATTGATCTTTTGCAGTGAAGAACGGCTTCATGAATCGAGCTTTCTGAATCACAAGACCTCCTTGGATCACCCACGCTTGTTCTTGGTGACGCTTGTGGTGAATATGTACTATTACTCTTCACAGCCCAGATTCTGTTGTCTCCTGCTCTATGTTTATTCTTTGACAATCTGCAACATCTGATTTTCTCCAATAGTGGGCAAAGAAAGTACAAGTACTTTTCAAACATTTTCCTTGATAATAAGCTCCTACACCTTCTAAGGAAAGAACATCGAATCTTCTGATCACCAAAAGAGACCTTTCTTTTCTGAGTATCTGAGAATGGAGAGAAATCAGGACTCGAACCAGTCTTCGATAGGTCAACTAGGGGCATGAGGAGGCCATTGCAGAAGAGCTCATCCGCGTGCACAATGGCAGCTGTAGATTGCTCTGAGTACGGGAGGTTGAAATCGAAATCCTTGTTCGTTATCAGTTTCTTAAACCTCTTAGAAGGGGGCATCTTTGGATCCATGTCGATGAATGAATATTCATCGGATGAATCCAATGCAGCCCTGAAAGAGTCACTGATGCTTTCGAGGGATGGCCTTAGATTTATCAGCCAACTGTATGAGAAGCTCTCGATGGAGAGAGCCTGGGATGCGTCGACGGCTGCCATTCTAATGAGAAATCAATGATGAATTGGAAGACACAGATTATTGTTCAATATGTGCAAGTTAACTAAACACTGCATGTCATAGAACACATCTAAGGACATATATATATGCACATACCAGATGACAATAACCCATGCAATAATTTATCAAGGTCTGACAAGAGACAGTGGAATGCGTTCCAATGGCTCGCCACAATCCAGATGCAAATCCTTCAATGCCCGTTCCATCCCGAGTTTCATTTTTTTTTTCTTTTTGTGACTTTTTTCTTTTTTTCTTTTTTTCCTCAAAAATATTGTTTAGATGATTCAAAAAAAAAACCATATATTATAATATGAAGTGGGTTCAAAAAATAAAAATTTTGATAATGCGAAGGGTTATAGTTTCAAAATATGAAACTCCCGTCAACGATGTCCTAATGATTTGAAAAAGAAATAGGAAAGAGACAGAATATTGCAACCCCACATGCTGCCACAATGGATGTCCCCAAGCCAGCATCTTTAGGTTATGGTAATTGGTGAGCTTTTATAAAAAAATTTAATAACCATTTTACATTCAGTTTGCTCACGTTTCCAAGATGTTTTTCTACATTTCATAATAGCATGTAGAAGAAGGGAACATATATGAATTGGAGCACGAACATCCTACTCAACTATGTTAATCTGGCTGTTTATTCAACTTCAAGTTACACTTAACGGATACTTTGGCACAGTAACACACACTACAAGTACAAAATCATTGTGGGCAAATCTAATGATAGCATCCCTGTTGGATATTCAGTATTACAACATGGATATAGCAAAGTTTAACTAATTCATCGATATTAAGTATGGATCCTATTGCTTTTAGAATATACGAAAGTACGTAACTACTTAAGACAAACAACGAAGCTGTTCTATAGTGGAAAATTTTCCAAAAAGGAAATGTGGTTATATGAAGGGTCATATACAATACAAATCAAGTTCGTGTATTATATAGTGAACTTTGAGGTTCCAATTATAGCTCAATAAGGATAAAGCCAAATGTTTAACGGAATATGGAAGCAGGTTCATGTATGCTACAGATGATACTCAAAACTCTTTCACCCTTACAAAATCAGAAGGGACATTTGCTCAAGTTTTGTACTTTGGACCGTTCTCCTTAAAAGCAAAATTCCATCCATGTTGGACAAAGTTGTTTCAGTCATCTGCTTTTATTTTATGTTAACCATAGAATTAAGCCCCTTACATAATTTCTCAAGGAGAAGTAATTAAAGACAATTTTGAGATGATGATTTCATTAGACTGATTAAAAACCCAACCGCTGCAGCAGAACTTTGAATTGGGACGGCAAAATGCAATAAGCCTGCAAATAGTGGAGTTCTAGCTAGGTAGACTATTTAAGAATTAAGCATAACTGTTAGGATGCCACTGACATTTCATTATGCTCAACCATACACGGTACTTTAAAAAATTAAACAAGACCAAAATTTTAACTCTATCAAGAATTTAAATAGAAAAATTTCAGGCAAGTGTCATGGCAATAAATTCAAAACCATACATTTTTCAAATAAAATTTTCACAAATTTAACATCGGTATCCTTTGAACTTTTTTTAATTAGTGGATACAACAACGACGACAATAGCTTTAGATATGAGTTCCGTTTTCATGAAGTTTGAGGAAGAATACTTAACCAAATAATGAAAGCAAAGACAGATGGGCCACTGGGGGAGAAACTGTACGTGATTAGGTGGAATTTTTAGTCATCTATCACGTACCCCACAAGTGTTTCTCTGGATTTTCAAGAGTTCTCTTCAACAGCTGGAATTTGCAAATTTTCTAAAGCTGACTGTCAAATATCCAATGCACATATTATTGAAAAATAAGAAGGTACATCAACCTTATCTGGGTATGAATTGAAGTGGTTGGATTTTCACATCCACCGAGCTATTTGAGTGGTGCAGATTCGAAAGATCTAAGGCAGAAGATAGTTCTTGTAATGTATTTATTCTTCGTCATACACCGATTTTGTGGGGAATTGAAAAGGGTGAAATCAAAATTAGTTTATTTTTGGAGCACCACCTAGAACAGCAGAATCAGCAGACAGGGGTCCCTTAGTTGTCCAGGAAAGAAAAGGAATAGTGATCAAAGTTTTTGAGGACAACTAGAAGTAGAAAATGACTTGAAATATGTACACCTCTGGATGCTCCCATAAAAAATAACAGGACATTTATAGAGGATAAGTACTAGGTCATCCCTTACTCCTTCCCCACCTGGGTTTGAATCTAGGGGCTGTAGAATTTGTGCCTTATACATGGGTTTGCATGTGGGCCTTGATTTCTAGGCTTTGTCTTCAGGCTTTGACATCTCCTATCCTTTGACTTGCTGAGGCCAATGAGTATTCCTGAGATAGGGCTCAGTGAACTAGTCTGCTTACAATGGTTCTTTTTTTCAAAAAAAAAAAAAGTACTAGGTCATCAAATTCCTTGCAGAATGTCTTGGATTACGAGGGACCTGGAAGGCTAGGAGGAGGAAACTGGATTTGAATAAATGCCAAACAAATAGGGGAAGCAAACGCAAATAATCTAAGCTTTGGGAGATTTAAACGTCCAATGATCCAACCATTGCAAACAGGCCCGATGTTTGGATTTTTGAACCTATTTATTCTCAACAATCTGCAGTAAAAACCAAGCATCGTTTTTGAATTCTATTCCAGTACACTGTTAGCTAATTTTTTTCCTTAATACAAATTACTGGGAATAAATAGGTCCAAAGGTCAGAACTTCGAGGCCTATTTCTAAAGGTTGATTAATAGCATCCAAACCCTTCAAAATTTGTATTATTTGCATCCAAAAAACAAGAAATGAACAAACTAAAATATAATATGATTGGGGATTCCCATGGATAAGCAATGGCTCTACTCGTCACCAGTGGCCAATCTTGGAATTTTAACTAAGGGTGTCCCTCTCTCAACTCACTACAAATATGACATATTTTCGGGTCTTGGACCTTTCATTTCATTGGAGCCGAACTACTATCGGTTCAGTAAGAAGAGTTCTCTCATTACAAACTCTCTCCATTTATATGATACATTCAATACCACAATAATTTAACGTTCCACTCCCCATCTCATTGAGATTTGTAATTAACATTAGAACCAACTCTACTATCATTCACATCATTTTCTTCATCCTTTTTGTAGTGTTCTCACTTCAAAATTCAAATATAATATGATGAAATTGGTTTGATCCATGATTCCATATTGACATTGACACAAAAATGGAAAACTTATTCATTTAAACTTTAAAAGCCTTTAGAGGTAGCCATGCATTTAAACTTTTAGCGGCTGTTTGATGAGAGAAATAAGAATAGAACTAAAACTTAAGGGTTCAAGTTACCCCTCAACCCAAAGGGACTTGAACCTCCCATTTATGAGGGGTATCAAGTTCTCAACCCCTAAGAAATGAGGCTAGTATTCTAAAAAAATAAAAGAAAATAAATTATTTTTCATTTCTTGCCATTTGTTGCCAATCTCGTTGAATTCTCCATTCTCTCTTTCACTTCTCACTCACCCAAAACCTTAGAGAGAGAAAATCATCCGTTGTGCCCACCCGGTCAAGTCGCAGTTGAAGGCCTGCCATCCGCTGTCAACCGTGTCCGCCTCAGCAGTATACCGCCGTCGTGCAGGCATGCTGTCATCTACCTCATCTTCATCTTTTTTGACATTTTTTGTTTTGAAAATTATTCTTTTTGTTTCCCTTGATATGTTACAATTCGATCTGTGTAGGGGCTGAGGGTTCAATTTGATGTTTTTTCGATTTTTTTTTGGCTGTTATATTTCATTGAGAATGAAGCTTCAGTGACCATATTCCAAAACTGTGAAGAGTTTGCTTGGATTTTTGATTTTTTGATTTGATATCTTCAAATTAGTATTGATACATTCAAATTAATAATGAATTTTTATGGGTGATATGCTAAAATTAGTTTGTTTGGTTTAAGACTCCATGAATGATGAGTATCAAATAAAAATGAAAAAAATAAGGTCTTGAAACTTTATTTTTTAACAAACAATTAATTATAAATAAATATAACAAAATATCTCAAATGGTTAGGAAATAAGGGACCAACACTTCATTTTTAACAAAGTCAAAATAAAAAAATTAAAACAATAGCTTATAATTGCATATAACATGTTTTATACTCTTTCACTCAAACCAAACTAAGCAGGATATGCAAACATTTATATCGAAAGGATAACAAAATCTTTATCCACGCATTTCAAGATCACATTCAAGCACCATAGGAAATTTAAGTTTTGATTCAAGACATTCATTCTTACTTTTAATCATGTAACCATGTAATGATTAACCATATTTTTACGAAAAACAATCGTACAGCAGATTGGCTAGCGAACTTAGGACTCACTCTTCATTTGACAGTAGTGTGGAATCAGTTCTTACATAGAGACTTTCATTGTATCCTCGTTGAGGATAATCTAAGGAGAATTCTTGGGGAAAAGGCTACCATACTTACCTTTCTTACACACAGACAAAAAAAAAAACCCTTCAAACCAAACTAAATTTGCAACTTTTCCGAATTTAACCGTTTCCCCTGCATCAACTAATTGTTTTCGCGAAAAAAAAAAAAGCTTTTACATTCAATTTATCACATTTTCAATCTCAAAGACAATTTATCATATTTAAAAAAAAAAGCTTCAAATTTTTCTTTGTTCACGTGAGAGTCAGACAGAGAAAGCTGCTCGATTTCTACAGAAAAATTACACACTTCCGAAAACAAAATTGGCTCCCCCCCCCCCCCCCCCAAAATAAAGCTCATTTGTCAAATTGTATGTGATTAGTTAAAGCTTTGGGCTTGCTTTTATGTAGGTGCACTTGGGCCTTTGTACCTTTTTCAATGGGTGTCCTATCACAAACTATATGGGTTGGATTATACATGTTTTTTTGGGGGGGGGGGGATTTGGGGGAAGTGATACGAGTGTCATGTAAATCTGACAAAATTAATCCGAGATTTAAAATCCAAACCGAACGACCAGACCCATATCTGACCCGATATCTTAAATAAGATCACTCGAAAGTAGACCTGAAACCCGAATTGACTCAAACCGAATTATACACGACCTAAAATTTTCTACAAAGTTGCTTATTTTTGTATGATAAGCATATTGAACCAAAAGTCGGTTGACCTGAAGTCGACCCGAATCGAAGTTCACCCGATCCAAACTAAACCGACCTAAAATATCACTTAACCCGAAACATAACCCAACCCAAACTTAACATAATCCGTATCCAAACTAAATGACCCATTTACTAGGTGAATGGATACCTATGACTAAAGTGTACCTTCGCCCTTACTCACCGCAGAGGCCACATTGTATCCAGTTGTTAATAGCAACACCCTACCTTCACCGCCAGGTGGTTTGGGACATTTTACGTAATTACCTTGTAAACAAAATTTAAAACAAAAAGACAAGAACATAACATAAAGTTTAGAAACTATAGTTATGACCAATTTCATATTATACCCTTAAACTTGATACGTCCCCTGGACTCAAGCATCCTGTAAGGCATGGACAGTTGTATGGGTTTGCTGCAAGATGTGTTGGACATTTGGCAAGTGTCTTGGCGAGTGCTCAAGGGATTCCAACGCGAGAGAAGTGACACCACCTCCCATGCCTCACTGAAGATACTTTGAACAACACCGTTACCATTAGCATCATCAAGTTTACTGCATTTTGCGCAATTAGCATCGCTTACAAACCCTGTTTGAGAAATGATTCAAAATCCTTGACTGAATCTTTTCTAACTAATTCTGGTAGTCTTTTTCCTAAGTTTAAGATCATGTTATCAGCTGCTTTTCTTCAGATTATTGGAGTAGTGAATTAATTAACCTAGATTTTTTTGCTTTGTTAGTTTTATCTTAGCCTATAAATATAGATGTTTGTAGTTGGTTATTTTATCAAGTTTTATAAGCCAATTATTCAGAAGTAATAAAGCAGTAGCAGCTTTTTATTTTCCATCTCTCTGTTACTTTCTATCTTTTGAGTTTTCCTCTACACTTTTACAACAAAATGGTATTAGAGCCATTCAACAAAAAGTTAGAAGGGCACGTGCAAGCCTACTTCATTTCTTAGCAAAGGGAAAAGTAAAGTAAAAGACAGAGTGCCACCAAATTACCACAAAACAAAAAGCACCTCTTTTGAGATAGAGTCCTAATTACAGTGAGGCAAACACAAATTGCATGGAAGCCATGGCTAGCAATGGCTCGAATTCTTCAACTCAGCCTCTAATTCCCATAGTCAAAGGAGAACAAGATGAAGACTATTTTCAAATCTCAAGAGTTATGGGATTTGGTGGACAGCGGGTACACTAAGCCTGATCCGGCACCAGTTCAACCTAACCAACAACTGCAGGAGATTGGCAAGAAGCATGCCAATGCCCTATTCATCATCCAATCAACACTGGATGATGAAATTTTTCCAAGAATTGCAGCAACTACAACTTCCAATCAGGCATCGAAAATTTTGAAGCAAGAATTTTTGGGCGACAAAAAGGTAATTACTGTAAAATTACAGACTCTTCGCCGAGAATTTGAAATTGTGGCCATGAAAGAGAAAGAGTTTATTCAAGAATTCCTCTATAGAGTGTCTGGGATTGTTAGCCAAATGAGAACTTATGGTGAAAATGTTGGTAATGAAACTATTGTGAGTAACGTGATGAGAAGTTTAGCCAAAAATTTTGACTATATTGTTGTTGCAATTGAAGAATCTAAGGACTTGTCTACTTACACTTTTGATCAATTGATGAGTTCCTTGCAAGCCCATGAAGAGAAAGTGAGTAGGTCCTCTGATCAGAGTAAGGAAAAAGCTATTCAGGTGAAGGGGGAGACTCCCGAAAATTCTAGTCGTGGTCGTGGTGGAGGTGGATACCATGACAAATGTCGTGGATGAGGCCAAGGTAGAGGTCGAGGTAAAGGAAGTTCCACTGACGGAAGGAAGAACAAAAAGTTTCTCGGTAACTATTGGAAGAAGCCTGGCCACATAGAAGCGTATTGTTGGCAGAAGCAGAAGGATGACGCTAGCCAAGCAAGTTTTGCTGAGAAAACAACCGAGGATTGTAAGTTGTTCATGGCCCCTTCTTGTGAAAAAGAGTCTACTGATGTTTGGTTTTTTGATAGTGGTTGTTCCAATCATATGTCTAGATCACGATCTTCATTCAAGGAACTTGATGAGTCTCAAAAATCAGAGGTGACACTGGGAGACAACAAGAAAATTCAAGTAGAAGGCAGAGGTACTATTAGCATTACAACCAACAAAGTTAATGCTAAGATTTTGCAAGATATGATGCTTGTTCCGAGTCTGTCTCATAATTTGCTTTGCGTTGGATAGTTAATGGTTAATGGATACTCTATTTTGTTTGATGATGGACATTATTTCATTAGAGATAAATCCTCTAGCCAACTCCTTTCTAAAGTTCCAATGACTGAAAACAAAATGTTGCCACTAGAAGTTTCTATGGTTAAGAGATATGTTATGGTTGCTAGTGGTGATAGTAAAACTAGATTGTGGCATTTATGTACAGGCATCTGAATATTAATGGGCTGAAATTGTTAATTCGAAAAGAGATTGTGTTTGGACTGCCAAAACTTGATGATCTTGGCTTCTGCGAAAGTTGTGTTTATAGGAAGCAAAGTAAAAACCCTTTTCCTGTAGGAAAGCCTTGGATGGCTTCTAAATGTCTTGAGCTAATACATGCAGATTTATGTGGGCCTATGAACACTAAATCTCTTGGTGGCAGTAGATATTGTTTGTTGATTACAGATGACTATAGTCACATGAGCTGGGTCTATTTTTTGGAAAACAAGTCAAAAGCTTTTGGTAGATTCAAGAAATTCAAAGCTTGTGCGGAAAGACAAAATGGCCTTTTAATAAAGATACTACAAACAGATAGAGGTGGAGAATTCGTCTCAGCTGAGTTCACCAATTTTTGTGAAGAAAATGGAATTTACAGGGAGCTTATAGCACCGTATACACCAGAGCAGAATGGTGTAGCTGAGATGAAGAATCATATTGTGGTAGAGATGGCCAGAAGCATGATGCAAGCAAAAGGTCTTCCTACTTATTTTTGGGCTAAAGCAACGGCAGTAGACATTCCCAATCTGTCTAATACAAGAGTTATTCATAATCGGACACCATATAAAGCTTGGACAGGCAGAAGGCCAACGGTAAGCCACTTAAAATTTTTTGGTTGTGTAGCTTATGCTTTGGTTAAAACATACTCTCGGAAGTTTGATGAAGAATCTGAGAAATATATTTTTGTTGGATATTCTTCTTAATGCAAAGCATATAAGCTACACAACCCTATTAGTGCCAAGATAACTATTAGCAGGGATGTTGTGTTTAATGAGACCGCAAATTGGGATTGGAGTGAACAACAAGTGCACCAAAATATTCCTGTAGAATTGCCTTCAGTTGAAATATAGGAGTCTCCTACAAGCTCCCTTATCTCCTCACCAACTCCACCAACACCATGCAGTAATGAAGACCCTTCACAACCTTCACTGCAACTGTGAATATCAACAAGAAATAGAAGGCCTAACCCAAAATATGTTGTTAATGTTTATGCATCCTCCACCTTTGCTTTGCTTGTCTCATATCCTATTTGCTTTGAAAAAGCTGCAAACGAATCTAAATGGTGCAAGGCTATGGAGGAGGAGTTGTTGGCCATTCAGAAAAATCAAACTTGGGATTTGGTAGCCTTGTCGGAGGGAAAGAAAGCTATTGGAGTTAAATGGGTGTTCAAAACCAAATATCATGTAGATGGGAGCATCCAAAAGCATAAGGCAAGGCTTGTTGTGAAGGGATATTTACATCAAGAAGGTATTGATTATGAAGAAACTTTCTCTCCTATTGCTCGCTTTGAAATTGTGAGAACTTTTTTGGCACTTACTGCTCAATTGTCTTGGCCTATATATCAGTTCGATGTGAAATCTGCATTTTTTAATGGTGACCTAGAAGAAGAAGTTTATGTTTCACAGCCTGAAGGTTTTGTAATTTATGGCCAAGAAGAGAAAGTCTAACGGTTAAAAAAGGCATTGAATGGCTTAAAACAAGCCCTGCGAGCTTTGTATTTCAAAATAGATTCTTACTTTCAGGAGAACAGTTTTGAAAGAAGCATGAATGAGCCTACTTTGTATTTCAAGAGTAGGTGAGAATGATTTTCTGGTGGTATGCCTATATGTTGATGATATCATTTACATGGGTTCTAGTGAGTCTATTGTTGCTAAGTTCAAAGCTTGCGTGGTGAAGAAGTTTGAGATGTCGGATTTAGGTATGTTGCATTATTTTCTTAGTCTTGAAGTGAAACAAGGTGCAGATGGAATTTTTATTTCCCAAAGAAAACATGCATTGGATCTTCTAAAGAAATTTAACATGGTGAATTGCAAGATTGCTACCACGCCCATGAATGTCAATGAGAAGTTGTGTCGTTAAGATGGTGCTAAAGTGGCAGATGCTACATATTTTAGGAGTCTTGTTGGTGGTTTAAACTATTTGTCTCATACAAGGATAGATATTACTTTCTCTGTCGAAGTTGTATCTAGGTTTATGCATAATCCAAGCAAGCTTCATCTTGGAGCTGCAAAGAGAATTTTAAAGTATATTGCAGGTACAACCAATCATGGAGTTTGGTACTCGAGAGTGTCAAATTTTAAGTTAACTGGCTTTACAAACAGTGATTAGGCTAGAGATATTGACGATAGAAAGAGCGCATTGGGTTATGTGTTCAACCTTGGGTCTGGTGTGATTTCATGGTGTTCAAAGAAGTAGGAAGTGGTTGCTTTATCAACTTCAGAGGCAGAGTATATTGTTGCAACTGCAGCAACTTGTCAAGCTGTTTGGTTAAGAAGGCTTCTTTCTGATTTAAAATAGAAGCAAAGCAGTGCAACTAAAATCTTTTGTGACAACAGATCAGCTATTGCTATGACAAAGAATCCAACTTTTCATAGCAGAACCAAACACATCGACATTCGTTATCACTTCATTCGAAGTTGTGTTTCTTCTGGAGAGATTGTTTTGAAGGCATGTGATATAACTGAACAGGTTGCTGATATGTTTACAAAGTCACTTCCACAAGCACAACATGAATTCCTCAAAATGTAGCTTGGAGTTTGTAATTTTGAATCAAGGGGGAGTGTTGAGAAATGATTCAAAATCCTTGACTGAATCTTTTCTAACTAATTCTGCTAGTCTGTTTCCTAAGTTTAAGGCCCTGTTAGCAATTGTTTTTCTTTAGGAAAAAAATCAGATTATTGGAGTAGTGGGTTAATTAACCCAACTTTTATCTTAGCCTACAAATATAGGTGTTCGTAGTTGTTTATTTTATCAAGTTTTATAAGCTAATTATTCAGAAGTAATAAAGCAACAATAGCTTCTTATTTTCCATCTCTCTATTACTTTCTATCTTTTGTTTTTTCCTCTGCACTTTTACAACACAACTAGCATCGCTTACAAACACAGTTTAAGACAAAGACATGAACATATGATATAGTTTATGCCGTTAAGGTCTGAGTGGCTAGGTGTACAATCCAATCCATAAACATGGAACATTTGTTCCAAGAGCTACCTAAGATGGTGTTTGTAAGGTATCCCGAACGTTTTAAAGGGTATGTGATGTATAGGGAATGCATAAATTGTAGCATGACAGAAACTAATAGATTTCCACAATGTCTAATTTCTTCAGGTGAGTTCCCAAGTATTAGTGAATAAAAAAGAACCTAGAACTATATGAGTTACAACAAGATATTCAATAGATCTTAGTGATGGGAGATCTGTATACTCACCATATCACCAAGGATAGTACACCTCCTTTACTTCAAGAGGATAATGGGAGTACTATGACAACCCTAGATGGTGGAAACCTACCTGCTTTGGAGAATCAACACAAGAATGAGAATCATCCTTAACAGGAGGTTAGTCCACCTATTCAGAATCTCATAACTCAAAGAGATAGTGGGAGTAATTCTCCACAACTCTAGGATCCCACATCTTAAAGGAAAAGGGGGAGGGATCTTTCATTTGATGCAACAGGTAATAGAGGTCCTAAGATGCGAATGAGTAAATGTAAAAGAATTTCTCGACAATATTTCAAATTGAAAAGGAAACATTCTTGTCCAACTCTTTGAAAATAGAAGGACCTACCTCTTTTGCAAAGGCTCTTGATTACTGCACTGCAAAGAGTGACTGGTGTCATGAGGGGTGGGATAGACTCAATGTCAAGAAATGAGGTTTTAGAACTAGTTGAACTTTTTCCACAACGTAAATATATTAGAAACTAAGTTTTCAAGATAAAATGTCAAACAGATGGATCAATTGATCAGTTCAAGGCATGTATAGTAGCGAAAGGCTTTACGCAAAATGAGGGTATGAACTACGAAGAGTCATTCTCTTCTATGCAAAGATTTTCCTCTATTTACCTACTTCTAGCCCTGATTACCTATTTGAACTTAAATTTGTTTAAAATAGATGTGAAGACTGCTTTCCTCAATGGTAACCATGAGAAAGATATTTATATGGATAAGCATATTGGTTTTATATCAAAAGGCCAAGATGACAAGGTTTACCATCTTAAAAGATTTATAATGATCTCAACCAATCTTCTAGGTCATAGTACTTCAGATTCCATGAAACCATTACTTCGTTTGGTTTGTCCACAGTTTTAGAATACCAATATCTATATGTCAAAAGAACAATTGAACGAATTATGTTTCTTACTTTGTATATACATATTATTGGTTGGAACCAACACAAAGATGTTCAAAGTCACTAAGCGGTGAGTGTCCTCTATCTTTGAGATGAAGGATATGAGTTAGGCTAGGTATGTCTTAGGCATGGAAATAATAAAAAAACCATCCTAAGATGCTTCTTGGCTTGTGCTGGGAGGCATACATTGAAAAGGTCTTAGTCTCTTAGAACACTTTCAAATGCATTATTCTAAACTCATTAATACTCCAGTTGAGAAGGTCTACCCTTAACCATTAATCAATGCCCGAAACAGATAAACAATGAGAAAATAAGTAATGTTCCCTATCCTAGTGCCATAAGAACTTTAATGTATGTCATGTTTTGTAAGACATTTGTTTTGCGATTGTCTAGTAATTCGTTGCCAAAGTAAACCTGGACCTGCTCATTAGAAAGCTGCCAAGAGAATCTTATGCTACCTTCATGGTACAAGTGACATAGTCCTCTCTTACTATGGTGGGGACCTGAAGCTAATAGGATATTCGGATGCCAATTGGAGGTAACCCGCATAAGTCCAGGTCAACCTTAAGGTATGTTTGCACCCTTGGTGGGAGAGCCATATCTTGGTATAGTAAGAAGCTACACTACACAACATTATCCACAATAGAAGCTGAATATGTTGCTTGTTGCCTTACCGCTCAAGAGAAAGTATAGCTAACAAGTTTTCTTCAGGATCTCACTATCACTCATAGGGTTGATGATCCTATTGAAATGTTGAGCGACAATTTACTGTTACCATTCAGTATGGCAAGGATATGAAATTTCATAGAAAACCGACCATATTAATAGGCGTTATCATTTTGTTTGAGACGCCATAAAGAGGAAGGAAGATGCGATTAAGTACAAATTCATCAACAAGATGGTTGCTAATCCCTTAACTAAACATATCCCTAGAGATGCTTTTAAGGATCCTATGGTAAGTTTAGGTCTGCAGAGGATTTAGTTCTTATATTTATCTTGTTGTGTAGTAGACATGATTGTTTTGCATTAAGCATTTATGTGATACAGATTGATGCTTTCTTTTTTAAAAGTTTTGTTGCGTGATTAGGTAAATTAAAATGTTACTAAACTTCGGATTGACTCTGTCACACAGGTAATCGCCCTGACACTTGAGAAGCAGGTAGGGTAAGACACAAACATACTAACAATAGGTGTGTAATATTGATCCACCTTCATATTTGTGATGTATAAACAATAATTAATAGTCATCGTATAGATGAGACTTTAGTGAGTCGAATATGAAATGCCTTGATTTCATATTGAAGCCTTAAAGTCGAATCTTGAGTGTCAAGGTGAATATTAGCTATGTTGATCTAGGGGCTTACGTTAGATTTGTTCTAGACTTATGATTCACATGAATAGAGTGACATGTCCAGCTTAGCTACAGTTATGCCATGGCACATATTTCACACTGTGTGTGGTGCAAGTAAGCCAACATATGGAGTGATAATTGAGTTTCTTTTCTTTGTCACTGTGTGTTCCCTATGTGCGATGCTCTTTAACTTAGAACTAAAATATGAAGCCAAGGCTTGGTGTTGCTCCTTTAATGATTTTTTAAGGGAAATGATGCATATGTTTAAGTGAAATACATTAGAAAGAAAATAAGCAAAAGTGAACCATCATGAGTTATCAACTACCGCAAGAGCATGAGTAGCCGTAGTATAGATAAAGATATCGTTCCTCAGGGACTAATGTAACTTACCGAGTCTTATCTATCAGAATATGCTTAGTAAAATTATAATTCAAAGAGTTCGATTTAACAACTTCTAATTCACTATTATGAATCAATCAAAGAGAAAATATATATAGGAATTCTCTTAGTTATGAAAGGGCATTGGATCAAACGACAATCATGTGCTTTTCTCTAATCGATTAATCTCAAGGAATTGTAATCTATCTAGAAATTTGATCTATTCTTTCGAAATCAATCAAATTTGCCTAAACTAAGTAAAAGTCGTTCTTTCAAACTAATTTGGCTTAATTCAAGTTAAATATCTTCAATTACTTTCTAGTCTTTCTAATGTGAAAATCTCTCTTTCGAGACGAAGTTATGTCAAGTTTTATCAAGCAGTCCAACAACCAAATATTACCTTTCAGTTTTTTATCCGATTGTTTCAGGGAAGCAACCAAATTATAGCCAAAAATCCACTCACAACATGAATAACACTTCACATAATGAAATCAAACCAATCATGAAAATAAGTACAATTCTATTACATTTTCATAATTTACTGAATCCCTAGACAAACAATAAACTACTCACACATGATTAAGAATTAAATAAACTAACCAACAATCCGACAAAGTTTGAGAGAAAGGTTTGACTGAGATGGCCTTCAACCAAGGGCTTCAAACTGCCTCGAAAACCAAACACAAAACTAAAATCAAACTAGAAATCCTAAAAGAAACAACAAAATTTGAGAAGAGAAAGAAAACTATGCTAAAGCTCTAATCTATGCCAACTCTATGCTTGTGTTGGTTTTTTTTTTACTGCTACAGAACGAGGCTTTTTATAGAGGGGCTCAATTGACCTCAGCCACACAGTCGAAGGAAGACAAAGAGGTAGCAGTTTCACGCTCATCACGGTCCATGGTGGGTACCACGGTCCGACCGTGGTCTGAGCTGGAACCGGCTTTATGCTCTTTTCTTGCTCCACAGGCGTAGCAACTCATGGGTGATACATCTATTTACGGTCAAATGTTGGGTTAAAAGGCTTAAAATCCTACAAAACACATCAAACAACTATACCCAAGCATAAATCGAGAATAGGAGTATAAATAATAACATTAAGCACATAATTCTCCTCAAAATTGACACAAAATAGCCTTAAAATGATGTATACATTAAGCACTTATCAAAATCCCCCATACTTAAATTGTTGCTTGTCCCCAAGCAATGCTAAAAATGAAACTATACAAAACCTCCGCAAGATAGACATAGGTAACATTCAAATGACAAAGCTAATCCAAAGGTAGCCCAAAAAGATGAAAAAATCATTAATGAACAGATTAAGGAATGAAATTTTCGAAAACCTTTTGATAGACCACAACGTCAAACTTGAATCAATCTCCCCATAATCGTCAAATACAGTCATTCCAGCGTATGAAAAAGTAAGGCTAGTAAGGCCAGTAGAACCTCACTTTAGTTATGTGGCTCTCATCACTCATGTGTTTAATAATAATGAAGGTTATCTTAATTCTCATTCCATAGACTCAAATCTACCATAAGCCTGATAAGACTCTCAAATTCGTCATCACTAAAATATAAACACACTAGACAATCATGAGGACTTTCATATGGTCGTAACGGGGCCATGGGTAAAAGTAAGAGGGGAACAAATGTTTTAGAAATGACGAGCTAGGCGCCAAAGACTAAGAGCTAAATAATTCCAATGCATCATACTACATCCTTCTTGAACCGTTACAATTTATCAACAAAATAAATCCCAAATTGAAGAGAGAAAGAGTAAAAAATGATAAATATCTTACAATCCCAACAAGGCTAACACTTTCTTTCTTTCTTTCTTTCTTTTTTTTTTTTGCTTTTTCTTTGTTGTTCATTTCCCTGTTTTTTCAAAAAGGATAGTCAAGAGGGGATCCATAACAAACTTTAAATTTCAACTCTTCTCCAAAATTTGTACAATAAAATAAGGAATTTTCTTTTTATCAATTAAGATCTCACATGCCTTTACCCAACAGCCAAAATTCACTAAAAGATAACAATCCACCTTACCAGTGCCCTATGATACAAAAGAATGAAACACTCCTCTAGTCTTGGCTTAAAGGTAAGACAAGTATTTGGCCATGGGCTACAATAGGATGTTTAAATCAAGAAAAACGGTTATAAGCTCAAAGGGGCTAGCAAGGGATGCAATACACAACAAATGTGGCTATTTGGCCGTGGGGTTCAACAAAAAAGAAAAAATAATGCCTCAATCATATTGCTAAATGCAGATGCGAAATGTGATCTTGAATGAGAATCAAAGCAAGTTCTAGAGAAATGGATGCCAAGGAAGAGTCACACATGAAAGAATCATGAGACTAAAATGACAAATAGCCTTTAAAAGTTCAAAATCTCACAAAACATCTACCAAGGTCAAAACTAGCTCACTAGTCAACACATGCTAAAATTCATGAAAAGACTCATGGGGTAATCAATCGCACCCAACATGTGGTCAAAACATGAAATTCATTTTGAAAACTCATTCGCAAACATTTTATGCACAATTCGGGCAAATCAAAGGATCAAACTAAACCATAGAAGTCTACCAAATTCATAAAGAGCATCATCGCAGAATTTTTTTCTCTTTTAATTTGTATTTTGTGTTTTTTTATGCATGCTTCTAATAACAATGCAAACTAAAAAATGCAAAGAGACTAAAGAAAAAAAAAGAAAAAAAGACAAAAACTAAAATGCAACCTACAATAAAAAGAAAACTAAATGCACTACTTAAACAAAAGCAAAAACCTAAATCAAAAACTCCAAAAACTACCACTAACTACATATACAAAGCACAAACACACCAAACCGAAAACAGACATCAAACGCCAAATATAACAACTAACTCCCCCATGCTTGAATCACACATTGCCCTTAATGTGGGCGCATAACATAAAAAGATAAGGGGGTAGCATAGAGTAATCAGAAAGGGGGTGGTGCTGGAGGATGGGGTGGTTGTCCATAGGAGATATGCCAATCTTGTTAGGTTTCTAGAAATGCCCTATAGTTTTGGAGGTATTGTGTCAGGGAAGCAAGCAACCCACGAAGCTCATCGTGGCGCTCTTGGACAAAGTCCAGAAGAGTGGCTTTCTCGGAAGCAACAAATGTGTGGGGGGGGCAACTTGCTCCTCTTGAATGGATCTAAGGGTGTCTTGGAGGTCAACATAGTCAATAGAGGGTAGTTGAGAGGAAGAACTAGGTTCGGCTTGACTAGAGTGAGGAGCTGGATGATGGGATACAGTTCGAACAACCTCCTCATCACCAGGTACCCAATAAAGGTTAGCCTGGTAAAGCAGAGTGGTTCGATCGATATTGAGAAGCGGCAAAAGCCGGTCCCCAGGGTAAATCCAACATAAACGACCAGTCTCAATTTTACAAATGTTCATAATCTCAAAAGCAACTTGATCAAACCGCTCAGACCCGGAAACTCTATCCTCAAGATTGGGCTCAACTCCCAAAAATCTGGCAATAGTAGTTACAATACCACCAATGACTATCCTGCTTTTAGTGCTAACGGCAGCACTATGCAATTGACTGGCTAAAAAGGAACCTGGGTCAAGCTGAACATAATCAAGCATACAGGACAAAAAGTACAACTCAGACAATCTCGTGACATTCAAACTATCGTCCCGAGTAAAAAGGGAACAAACCAAAATACATTGAGCTACTCTAATGCAAGGGTTCCTAATTTGTGTGGACTTTTGTTGAACTGGTGTTGTACCTAACACTCCCCGAAAGTTCACCCAAAAATACATTTAGGTTGAATTCGCGAGGGACTTGGCGGTTTGATAAATCTATGCTAGGTGAAAAACCGAAAATACTGTTAAAGGTACTTAAGTTCAGTTCCTACAATTAACCCTGCAAATAAAACGATATGTATCCGGCTTGACATTGAGGCCCTCTAGTGACCTCGACATGGAGTGCACTTAAGAATTTTAAGGTTAGGACCCGATATATATGCTCTTCGAGTTTCAAAAAGTGTCCCATACCACCTCTTGCAAACAACTATCTAATATCATCCAACATTCCCAATCGAGCTAACAAATCCTTAGCATAATATCTAGTGGCTACAACCATTTCGTATCTAGCAATATGATCAGGATGTGTCAAACCAAGGGGGTAAGGAATGTTACCTCTAGCACGCACGGTTCGAGATGTCCTTTGAGGTTGAGGTGATGCTTGACTTGAAGATCCAACCTTCTTAATGCTTTTTTGTCTCTTGGTTGGTGCCATTATTGCAAAAAGCAAAACAAAAATCAAAACTAAAACCTAAATAAGAAAATTTGAAGAAGAAAATGAAGAAATTTAGTAAAAAGAAGAAGAAAAGGATGGGTATGGTGGATGAGATGAATTTGAAAAAAAAGATGAAGAAAGAGATGGAATTTATGGAGAAAAATGAAGGATTGAGTGAAAGGGGATGGTTTTGGGTGAAATTGAGTGAAAATGGAGAAGAAATGAAGAAGATTGAAGTTGTTAGGTATGGAGAGTTTAGAGAGAAAATGGAGGTAGAGAGAGAGAGAGTGTCGAGAGGTTGAAGATGAAGTGTGAGGGAGGTGAGTGGGCATCGCAGTCAAAAACCTAAACCTCGGACCGCAGCAGTACACCACGGACTGTGGGACTCACCACGGTCTGACCACGATGTCCACTGGTCCTCTATAATTTTTTTTTTCCGATTTTCCTGGTTGGCATCCCACGGTTGTGGTTCCGGGGATCTGGTCGTGGTGGCTAACCTTTTATTCATAGTTTTCTTTGTTTTTGTTGTTGTTGTTTTTTTGTTTTTTCCGACAAACTAAAAATAGCAAAAATAAAATCTAAGAAAGGAAAAAGAAAAAAGAGCTTGGTTTGCCTCCCCAAGGAGCGCTCTTTTAAGGTCAAGAGCTTGACCCTTCTTCAATGCTTGGTCAGGATCAGATAGTGTATGGACATTGACTTTATCTGGGACCACAAAGTCAAACTTCTTCAGTCAAAGGTACCATCGAAAAGTTCGAGTTGAAGGTCCTTCGTTTTCATGACATGGTTCCAAAGTACATTATCCGCGTACAAAAAGCACTCATGCCTTATCAGGCGGGTCACTATCAACCTGTTCAACCCCCAAATCAAAATCTACATTAAATCCTTCCATATGGGACATAAAGAGAACAGCTTGTGCGAACCTACAATAGTTGCTCATGGAAGACTTGTTAGGCATAGGGACCTTAACCTCGGGCGTGTTAGGTGGCATAGGAGCAGAAAATTCCACCTTAACATACCATTGGTCGGGGTCCTCATAAGAAATCTATTCAGAATCAGAAGGATCGTCACAATGCAAGACATCCTCCATATCAATCTCAAGAAAAAGGAGTAATACATCCAACAAAGAAGAACTAGGGGAAACCACGTCTTCCTTTGTATGAAAAACACAGCATAGCGCCCTTCTACCTCAAATGTAATTCATCCATTTCTTACATCAATGTGACAACCAATTGTAGCCAAAATGGGCTAACCTAGGATAATTTGAGCATCGTCGGTCTCATGCATGTCCAATATAATAAAGTTCTCCAATACCCAAATGTCTCCTATGTTGACTGGCATATCCTCCAATCTGCCTATGGGTTGCGTCTTAGAACCGTCAGCTAACTGTAATGAAAAGGGTGCGACTAGTAATGGTCCTAAGTGATGAACGATAAATTCACCCATTTTACGTGCCTTTTACACCCACTTTTAGCTCGTATAATAACTTAATTCTTAGGATTTCTACTTGTTTTATTTATGTTTTGCAGGAAATAACTCCAAATCAAGCAAACGTCGCGAAAAGGGACGAAGACGGGACGAAACGAAGAAAAACAGCGAAAACCGACGAAAACCGGCAAAACTGGACAAATCAGGGAGCGCACGGTCAGTTGCAGGATACGCACGGCCGTGCCTTGAAGCCAGAAGCTGCGCACGGTTGAACGCACGACCGTGCTCCTGAACCGTGCCTACCCCAGACACGCACGGGTGCCCGTGCGTAGGTGGCACGACCGTGCCTCCCCCCAGTTCGTCGAACGCCTCGGTTTCTATTTAAGCTTCGTTCGGGCGTCTGTTTGAGGGGGGTCGCTCGGGGTCGCTCGGTGCCTCTCTTTGGCGATTTTTTAGGCTAGGTTTTAGGTTAGTTTATCAAATAAAACCTCAATAGGAGGATTAGTTTAGGATGGAAGATTGTAATCTTGGATTCAACCTTTGGATTTCAAGTTCCTTCTAATCAATTCAAGACTAAGTTTTCTTCCTTTTCTCTCTTTATTTCTTATCTCATTCTTGTTTATGTTTTGCTAGTTTGATTCATGTATTTTTTTTGTTTTGTTTATTTGTTTAGTTTTCATTGTTGATTCATGTTATTTGGTTGTTTAGAATTGTTTTATTTCACTCTCTTTGTTTTGTTTTTCAAGTTTATGTTCTTAGTTGTTAGTTTAGGTTTCGATGTGTTTGTGATGTTTAGTTGTTAGATTTTGTGGCATTGGATTGTGATTAGCCTCTTGATGGCTAATTGATCTTGTAATAGGCCTCACCATACCCAATCTATGCTTAGAACCTAGAGTTTTTCCTCACGCCCGCCAAGTGTTCGATGAAATGCTTGAGAGGGCTTTCATCCATATTTTTAGGCGATTGACTTATGCTGAGAGGTGAGGTCAATTAGCTAGTGTGGGAGAGGGAATAGCCGAGTTCGGGACACGAAAGTAGTATCCGAATCGAGCTAGGTCCGGGGTTGCTAGTTTTGTGGTCTAATTCGACTAACCCCATGAAAGTAGGTGATTACGCGAATTAGACTAGCTCATGACCCTTGAAAGAGGGCTTGGGTGGTCTTTGATGGTGCAACCGACCATCTCTTGTTCATAGTGTGGTTTGGGTAGGTTACGGCTCGTCTTGGTTAGTTGGTTCATTCTTTGGTAAAATCATAAACTCAAGTCCCTTTTTGTTTATTTGTTTTAATAGTTTAATCCTTCTCCCTTCACTCTCTCTCTGGCCTAGATTGATACGCTCTAGTGAACTCTGGTAGTTGAAAGCACAATTCCCTGCGGACGACACCCCAAGTACTCAACGATACACCTTGCACTTGGGGTTTATAAATATTAAAACTGTGTGGTTTTTCCCTAACACTAAGTGAGCTTATGAAACAAAAAATATGGCATGATACTGACACTTGCACCTAGATCACACAGAGCTCTCTCAACTTCCACTTTTCCCCCAATGCGGAGGATAGAAAAACTACCTGGGTCATGGAGATTTGGGGGAAAATTTACAAGAAATTCTACAGTGTCATTCTCTTCAAATGTAGCAGTCTTGCCACCATTGTTCCGTTCCTTACTTCCAGCCATGATTATATCGCTACCTTCTTTCATTGGTACATCCTCAGGGTCAGTTAAGTTCTCTATTTCTTTCTTCAAAGTCACGCAATTGCAATACTTATGAGGGTTAGGTTTGGGCTTGCTAGGAAGTCTGTCTAGGGGCACAGATGAAAAAGTAACTTTTTGGGCAATCTGGGCTTCTAACATCCTATTATGAGTTATAAGCACATCAATCTTTGAGGCTAATTGCTTAATATACTCATCCTATTTTTATTGCACCATAAGCATACTTTCTATTATCGGCTCTAAATTGGAGTTTTGGGGCATTTGAGAAGGGAACGGGGGTCTTTGAAAACCAAGGGGTAGTTTAGCATTCATAAGGGACATATTTGATGGGTTTAGATTATACCAATAGGAGAAATTCGGATTATTCTTCTAACCCAGATTTTATGTATTAGAGTAAGGGTCATTGGCCGGTCTAGGGTTGAAGTTTTGAACATAATTAATTTCATTAGGGTCTTAGAAAAAAGGACTCCCTACTTGACAGTTCAAAGTTACATGCTTAATAGAACTACAAATTTCACAAGGGAAAGGAGCACCAAAATTCACAGCATTAACATTCATTCGGTCCAGTCTAAGAGTCATAACATATACTTTAGTAGAAAGTAAAGTAAGCGCATCAACTTCAAGCCTACCTCCAACCCGTTTGGGTTGGCCTCATTCGGTGGACCATTGAAAATTATTGAGTGCTATTTCTTCAATCAAATTATAGGCTTCATCATCTGTTTTGCTCATCATAGTCCCTCCTACCGCCCCATCAATGGTGGACCTCACAGACTGGGTCACACCATTATAAAAGGCTTGGATAATCATCCAACGTTGAAGACCATGGTGGGGGCATAGGTGTAGCAAACCTTTAAATCGCTCCCAAGCTTTGTAGAGTGTCTCTTCATCCTTTTGCATGAAATTAGTGATCTAATTTCTCAAGCTTGCTGTTTTGCTCGGAGGGAAAAACTTGGCGAGGAAGGCTTTTGTCAACTCATCCCAAGTGGTAATGCATCTAGATGGCAAGGAGTGTAACCAAGCCCTTACTTTATCCCTCAAGGAGAAAGGAAATAGGCGCAGCCGAATTGCGTCAGTGGAGACCCCATTAAGTTTTAACGTATCGCACACCTCTGAAAAGACCGAGATGTGTAGATTCGGGTCTTCCAAAGGCGTTCCTCCGAACTGGGATTGCCCCACCATCAAAATGAGTGCCGGTTTGAGCTCGAAATTATTGGCATCAACAGTAGGGCGAGCAATGCTTGAGGCGATCCCTTAGACTCCAGGAGTAACGAAATCTCGAAGAGCTCTCCTTTGGTCATCTCCTCCACCCACCATGCTTGTCAAATTCCTTCTAGCCTCGTGTCTTTGTTCTTCAATCCTTTGCTTCTTCCTCATTAAGCAAAAGGTCCTTTCAATCTCAGGATCTGGTTCGTACAAGATCGGACTTGGCATAAACAGGAAAATTTCCTGCATGCACTATCACCAACACTACCGGCGCAATTAAACAAGAAAAGAAAATAACAATAAAAGATAATAAAATACTTAGTCATTTTCGCAAGACTAACTCAATAGTTAACAGTTTAGTCCCAGCAACGGCGCCAAAAACTTGATCAACTACCGCAAGCACACGAGTAGCTATAGTATAGACAAAGATATTGTTCCTCAGGGACTTATGTAACTTACCAAGTCTTATCTATCAGAATGTGCTTAGTAAAATTATAATTCAAAGGGTCACTTCTAATTCACTATTCTGAATCAATTAAAGAGAAAATATGTCTAGGAATTCTCGTAGTTATGAAAGGATATTGGATCAAAACAACAATCATGTGCTTTTCTCTAATCGGTTAAGCTCGAGGAATTGTAATCTATCCAGAAATTTGATCTATTCTTTCGAAATCAATCAAATTTGCCTAAACTAAAGAAAAGTCGTTCTTTCAAACTAATTTACCTTAATTCAAGTTAAATATCTTTAATTACTTTCTAGTCCTCCTAATATGCAAATCTCTCTTTCAAGACGAAGTTATATTAGGTTTTATCAAGCAGTCCAACAACCAAATGTCACCTTCCACTTTTTAATCCGATTGTTTCAAGTAAGCAAACAAATTTTGGCCAAAAATCCACTCACAACATGAATAACACTTGACAGAACGAAATCAAACCAATCATAAAAATAAGCACAATTCTATAAATTAAAACATGATCCAACTACACTTTCATGAACTACTAAATCCCTAGACAAAAACTAAGTTACTCGTACATGATTAAGAATTAAACAAACTAACCAACAATCCAGCGAAGTCTGAGAGAAAGGTTTGACTGAGTGGCCTTCAACCAAGGGCTTCAAACCGCCTCGAAAACCAATCACATACACTCAAGATTTCTCACCAAAACTAAAATCAAATGAGAAATCTTAAAAGAAACAACAAAATTTGAGAAGAGAAAGAAAACTATGCTAAAGCTCTAATTTATGCTAACTCTATGCTTGTGTTGTTTTTTTTACTGCTGCGAACAGGGCCTTTTATAGAGGGGCTCGATTGATCTCAGCTACACAATCGAAGGAAGACGAAGAAGCAGCAGTTTCATGCTCACCACAGTCTGGGGCAGGTACCATGGTCCGACTGTGATTTGGGTTGGAACCAGCTTTCTGCTCTTTTCTTGCTCCATGGGCATAGCAACTCATGGGTGTCTATGAGGGAGGTCAAAATACATCTATTTATGGTCAAATGTTGGGTAAAAATGCTTAAAATCCTGCAAAACACATCAAACAACTATACCCAAGTATAAATCGAGAATAGAAGCGTAAATAATAACATTAAGCACATAATTATCCTAAAAATTGACACAAAATAGCCTTGAAATGATGTATACATTAAACACTTATCAATGAGTGTCTATGGAAGAACCATTACATCTTCACTACATTATCTCGGGCGATTGTATTTGCTATATAATCAAGTGATATAGCTATAAGCATAAAGAGACAGTATATGCTATTGGTTATGTTTGGAAGATTTAGGATATTGTTAAATTTGAAAACATTATGTTAGTCAAGTGCTTATTGAATATAATACTACTTGTTACTTTTTGGTTGCACACCTCATTCCTAGTATGAGATACATATAGGGCAAAGAAATATATTACTAATGACCTGTGTGATCAAGTGGGAGATGTTGACCAGGTCAAGTGACGGCCACTTTACATTTAGTGCCAGCTGGTTACTAATTAACCCCCCTAATCTCTCCTTAAGTTTAGCAGTTAAGTGCCTACTTAAGGAGCAGTTAAACGGAGGTTTCAACTATTATCTTTGCCTCTCCCATTCATTGTTGTACACCACCAATAGGACTTGGTTTGGGGTATGCTTGATTTCAGCAACTCTAGCAGTTGCTTGATTTCTGGTTATCAAGACTTTGTTCTTGATGGGCTTCAGGTTGAACGCATTAAATCAATAACCTAGTAGACGACATTCTAATCTTATCACTTCCGCCCTAAGGTCACACCTCATATTTCGTATAATGGTAACTAAGCCTAAAGATTTCATTAAATCCTTTGTTCTTGTCCCTAGTTTTTCTTTCAAAAAAAAGTTGGATTAGATAATTTCAATTTTCAATTTAACAATAAGATTGGATGACTTCGAATTTGAATTTAATGATGATGAACTAACTGCAAGCTGAAAGCTTAAGAAAAGGTACTGGTGCAAGCCAAACCCAATTGGTTCAAGTATTCTTACAACACCCCTTCCCTCCCCCCAAACCAAAAAAAAAAAGAAAAACGGTCAATAAAACATTAATAAGGTTGGTTCTCTATCTTTTCTCACCGTGTGATCTAGAAGGAGCCAAGGTCCAAGAGGCAGGATGAATAGAGATTTTCCAGCTACAATAGTCAATAACCCAACCCAGCTAGCCCTAAATTCTGATCTATTATACTTATTTAACTATCCTATGCATATCTTATGCTGTGCAATTAACAAAGTCGCTTCATGTGACGCGCAGTTAATCTATTTCTTGGTCCCCCGATTTGGAGAGATGCCATGATTATGGTCTGACATAATATTTATTAGTTAAGTATATGGGGGACACCGGGACAGTGTATAATTTTGTCAAACTAATCATTCATAGAGCAACTAAACTGTTGAAACATTGCCATTATAGTGAAGCATTTGTAATTGCAGCTCACTATGTGCTTTAAATGCTTGGTTAGCAGCGAACGAAAACACGTTGCATTGTCAAAATGGTGGGCTCTTCAGTATGTGATAGGATCTAGCTAATAATTATGGATTTCATATCATGTGAGCTGTATGTGGCTAAATCATACACATATAAGCGTCAGGTTTTGATAGGTCTAAGATAATCAAAGTGGGGCAGAGGGATTCATTATTCGAGATTATTCAAGTAGGTGCCTATATGCGGGTGTGTCTAATATGGGTAAATCTATTCTAGTTGCTAAGGCAGCAATCATGAAATAGGGAGTCTATAAGGCCATCCAATACGAGTATAAGGATGTTATCGTTGAGGGAGATAATAAGATCCTTATCTAACTAGTACTTGGTGAAATTAGCGTACCATGGGTAATTCACACTTTGGTTCGAGATATTTAGATTCTTCCAAGGCAAGCAACTAGCTTTGAAATTCAGCATGTGTACCGTGAAGGCAATATAGTGACAAATTGGTTAGTGAAGACTGACCTTCTTTTACCTTTTTATAGTTCCCGTCTCTATCTTCCTCCGCATTCTACTAAGTTTCTTCAAATCTTAGCGGATGATAATATAGACAGATTTCTTGAGAGAATGGTTTTTTAATGTTTTGATTATATACTTACCCTTTTCAAAAAAATAAAAAAATAAAAAAATATTAAGTGTTGGGTCACTAGTATTGTATGTAAATATGACTAAGGATACATATGCAGATGAAAAGTTAATATAATAGAACTTCGTTAATTTGTTACTAATGAACAAGTAATATTGCAATTGAATATTAGTGGACATATATTTATCTTTTTAAGGTTTGCCTCAGTGTAAGCTTAAGTTTAAATTAAAGTCTACTTATATAGAGAATAGTTACCACTTCAATCGTGAGATTGTCAATGATTAGTTACCAGTTCAAATTTTATACAAATTTATATTTTTAATATAATTGTACTAATTCCATACAAGTTATACCCAAAAAAACAAAGCTCCAAATTCAAGCTCATATCGCCTGAGTAACTTGATTTGATTTATTTTTTAAAAAATAGCATCCACTTAATTCTTTTTTAAAAGAAATCCACCAACATGATAACTCGCAAGCAACATTCACAGTCCTTTAACTAGCTAATCAATCACATCATTCACCAATTATTATTGTGGGAGAATACACCGGAATCCTACGTAAAGTTGGACGGTTCATTTCTAATTGAAGCTCAAACTTCACACGGTAATGTTAACAAGTAGTCGGAGGACACCTAAACTAGAAACTCAATCCAAAGCCATAAGGATCACCTCACAGTCGCTTTCACCTCAACTGTTCCCAGCATGTAAGCCTCGTTTGGAACAGTAATCATGCCTCTGGTGTGAAAACTCGAGCCAAGACGACCTACTACTGTTTATAACCAAAATTTGGTACAACTCAAGCCGCGTTTGCCAAACAATTCCTATTACTAGCAAATACAGTATTTTTGATAAAATTAAAAATCCTTGGCATTTTTAATTACCCCGTATAAAGCTGAACACGTGGCCCAAAAGGCCCATGAATTTAGGCTTGGGCCGACCATATCCGCCTTCAATGTGATTTTCTCCACATTTCAGCTCACCCACCACGAGTCCACGTGTCCAAAACCCACTGCCCGCCCCACTGTCTCTCTCCAAAATTCTCACGTTGTTGGCCTTTGTTATAGGCAAAAGGGTCCAGAATGAGCTGACCTTCAACTTAATGTTCAATGGCTACTTGGTTCAATTTTCTGCCTTCAAAGTCCCTCTTACTGCTATTCTGGTTAGTAGCGATAATGTCTTTTGAGTTAGGGGATTGTCAAATTATGCGGGGTTCTCGATTGGCAGCTAGAGAAAATAAAGCTTGGGTGTCAGAAAAGGGGACTTTTGCATTTGGGTTTACTCCGGTGGGTTCAAGTGATGATGGGTTGTTGCAGCTGGGGATTTCGTATTATCAGCTTCCTGGAGATAGAGTTGTTGTCTGGTCTCCTAATCGGTACGTATCAATTCTTTTAAATGAATGCGCCATTTAGGTCTTTTCTTGTGCATACTTTTTGGCATGTAATATTGGTAAATTTATCGTGTACTCTATTGAGCAAAGTTATAAGAGTTAACATGAAATTTAGATATCAATTCTACTTGGTTCACTAGAGCTGTATGCTTTCATTAGCCATAAAATATTTTTTTGTATGCTGATTTTTAACTAAATAATTAATAGATTTATTTGAGTCACCTCACCATTGTATTGACGTAGTGATGTGAATTAATGGAAGTCAGGTAACTAACATAATCTAAGGATTTTGATATATGTTACGCAGCTGGGAGTCTTTGTTTGACTGACAACATTATATATAGTTGATTCGTAACAAGATATGCATAACATAATTAAATTTAGTTGGGTCACCCATCATTATGTAATCAGCGAGCTTAGATTTTGTAATGGTGCCAGCATAAAGTCAAATTTGTAAACATTAACTATTACACATTTCTTGGCATATAAAAAGATCCATTCAAGAAATATATGGGATTTTGGGAGTGGGGGGAGGGGGTATCGCTTCCGAGCCCAAGAAATAAAAAGAAAAATAAACTATAACATTTGTACTAGCTCCATGATTGATCCGTAGCGATCAATTTTACATGCATGAAGCTCGTGCAATTGCAGGGCGATGATCATGACACATATTTTCTTTCTCTCTCCAAATACTCCAGAGACACCCCGGTCACCAAAAACGCTGTGCTGAACTTCGACACCACTGGAAACCTCATCCTCACTGAGGGGCGGGCCACCATTTGGTCTTCAAACACTTCAGAAACAGGGGTGGAATCAGCAGTTATGTCAGAATCCGGCAGTTTAATCCTCTACAACGCGGACCACCAACCCATTTGGCAGAGCTTCTCCTATCCATCTGATACCCTCTTACCTGGCCAACCCTTGAATGTATCGATGGAGCTCACCTCATCCAAGAACTCCCCTCACCATGGGGGCTATTACACCTTAAAAATGCTCCAAGAACCCACTTCTCTTAGCCTAGCATTGACTTACAACTTACCCGAATTAGTCTCAGTCTCAAATTACTCATATTGGACCGGGCCGGATATATCCAATGCCACAGGGGACGTCGTCGCTATTTTAGATCAAAATGGGTCGTTTGGGGTCGTATACGGGCCAGGCTCGTCTACTGGGGCGGTCTATGTCTACAAGAACGACCAAGACAATACCGGGTTGGTACCCCACTACAATGGGTCGGGTAGTGGGTCCAGGTCGTCAGTCCTACGGCGGTTGGTGCTCGAGGATCATGGCAATCTACGGCTCTACAAGTGGGAAGATGTAAACGGCTCAGCCCGGTGGGTTGTAGAGTGGGCCGCAGTATCCGACCCGTGTGATATTGCGGGTATTTGTGGAAATGGCATTTGTGTTCTGGACAAGACCAAGACCAACTCTTCATGCTCCTGTTTACCCGGAACTGTTCGGGCTGGACCCCATGATGACCGGTGTTACGAGAACTCAACCTTAACGGGAAAATGTGACAGGAATCATAAAAACCTCACCTCGGAATTCAAGATAACCTCCATACAGCAGACTAACTACCATTTTTCGGATGAGTCGGTGATCGCAAATTATAGTGATATCCACATGGTGTCTAAGTGTGGAGATGCTTGTTTAGCTGATTGTGAGTGTATTGCTTCCATTTATGGGTTAAATGACGAGAAGCCTTATTGTTGGGTGCTTAGGAGCTTGGACTTTGGCGGGTTTCAAGACCCGAGTTCGACCCTTTTCGTTAAGGTGCAGGCAAACCATTCGGATCTAACCGGGTCCCGGGACAGCAGGGGAGGTCATTCGGGTCATGGGGCAGGTAGGAGTGCGCATGAGAAGGCTGTGGTGATCCCAATTGTCTTAGGTATGGGGGTGCTCATTGGGCTGCTTAGCTTCCTGCTTTACTATAATGTTCGTAGGAAGAGGTCTCTAAAGAGAGCTATGGAGAGTTCTTTGATTTTCTCGGGTGCTCCAATTAATTTCAGCTACAGAGATTTGCAGCATTGTACCTCCAATTTCTCCCAGCTTCTTGGAGCAGGTAATCCTTGACTCATTGTTTTTGTGTGTTTGAAACAGAGGACTCTGTTTTTAGTTGCATAGTAGTAACTTGGTTATAAATCCGAATGGACCTGACTCAAATCTAACATACCTGTATTTGTTATGACAGGTGGGTTTGGGACTGTGTACAAAGGAACATTAGGAGATGGGACTTTGATTGCTGTGAAGAAGCTTCAGAGGGTTTTACCTCAAGGAGAGAAGGAATTTATCACTGAAGTGAACACCATTGGCTCAATGCATCACATGAATTTGGTTCGTCTTTGTGGCTATTGCTCTGAGGGATCTCACAGGTACAATTCCGTCTCTTTAAGATTTTGGAGTACTTATTATCTACTAAGAACACTAACAAGATATGATCTTTTTTCAGGCTGTTAGTTTATGAATTCATGAAAAATGGGTCACTTGACAAATGGATATTCGCGCCAAATCACTGCAAAGATAGGGTACTCGAGTGGCCAACACGCTACAACATAGCCTTGGGCACTGCTCAAGGGATTGCCTACTTCCACGAGCAATGTAGGAACCGCATAATACACTGCGATATCAAGCCGGAGAACATCTTACTGGATGAGAACTTTTGCCCCAAAGTATCAGATTTCGGACTAGCAAAGTTGATGGGAAGAGAGCACTCTCATGTGGTCACAATGGTCAGAGGGACCAGAGGCTATTTGGCGCCAGAGTGGATTAGTAGTCGTCCTATAACTGTTAAAGCTGATGTTTATAGTTATGGGATGCTTTTGTTGGAGATTATCAGTGGAAGGAGGAATCTTGACATGTCCTATGATTCAGAGTGCTTCTTCTATCCCGGATGGGCTTTCAAGGTATCAAATTGATCTCAATATGACCTATTATGCTATTGATTTTGTTTCGTTTAAAATCTACCATTTGAAGTGAAGATATGTTGTACACACACACACAAACACACACACAATTGTGATTAATGTAGAAGGCAATTTGAACGCAGGAAATGATGAAGGAGAAGCCTATGGTGGTTGTAGACAAGAGACTAGAAGGAGGAGTTGACGAGGAAGAGTTGAAGAGGGCTTTGAAAGTTGCATTTTGGTGCATCCAAGACGAGGTTGCGATGAGGCCTTCAATGGGGGAGGTGGTGAAGATGTTGGAAGGCACAATGGGTGTCAATATGCCACCAATACCTCAAACAGTTCATGAGTTGGTTGAAGAAGGCTTAGACCATGTCTACAAGGCCATGAGAAGGGAGGCTGAACATGCTAGTTCTTTCACAATCAACACCAATCCGTCGTCTCGAGCTACTTGTAGTTACTCTTCTATATCTCCTCGTTGACAACCCACAATCACAAAAGTTTGTTTATGTCTTTAGCTTCCAATGATGAATTGTAACAAAGAAGTTTAAGAGTAAAGAATTTTTGGTTTGTCATAGTGAGCAACATTCTTTGAGGTACTATAATTCTATAAATACATTTGTTTAAGATAATAATGTTGGTGAATACAAAGAGGAAGCTTCTAAGTTGAATCAAGATAAACAATTACAAGGAAAGAGGGGAAACCCAATAGGGGAAAAGGAATGACAAAAAAATGGAGGAAAGGGAAGACACTAGGGCGTTAATTATAGCATCAACCAATTGTGGATTTTTAAGCTATTTATTTTTATTTTTACTATAAAGTTTTGCCTCCCAACATACAAATAAATCATGAAAAATAACATTTTTAAAAATTATAGCATCAACAAATTGTGGGTTCTTCCCCTCATGACTCGTGGGTAGCAAGTAATCTAAGAGCACATGCAATGGTAATCCATAATTTTATATCACAAATAGGGGTCCACACTCTCCACATCATCTCACAAGTCAACTTTTTCTGTTTTCTCTACATCCTATGGATCACCAAATAAAATGATATTTTATGGACCACACCACTAACATATTATTGGGTTTTAAACTTTTAAGAACTTAATTGACAAAAAAAGAAAAAGAGAAAATATGTGGGGGGCGAATCAGGACCGTGAGCTGAACCGTAGGCGAGCGAAACAGATCACTGATGTATGATGTCTTTTAGACCGTGAGCCAAAATTTTGACTTATGAGTCTTACATTGCTGGTGCTCTAAAAATACTCTTAAAGGCAATCAACTATTTTGAAGTTATTTTTTCGAGGTGAGGATCACTCATATTTATGTGTAACTCATCAAGGCATTGAAAAAGTTAATAGCTATGTATGTTGCCTTACTCTAGAGACTCAACATGACAGACTTTACCAGGACTCACAAGACACCCATAATCTAATAGTACAATACATGTTTTACTGGTTGCAAACTTTTTGGGAAATCAAAGAACATTCTTGAGAAAAGATGTAATTTCATTGAAGAGCAGTGATTGAAATTAGAAACGCTATATTATTTTTAGAAGTCCTAGATAAGTCGACCTGAACAATACATTAGGTAGACACCGCCTATTGAGGGGTGAATGATTTTCTTAACACCAATAGGGCAGCGTGCAATACCCCTAGGCTTGCATATGGCTGTGGCAACCTCAAGGATCATTGGGGAAATTTTAGTGAAGCTTTTATAGAAAATTATGGGGTCTACAACTGTTTTAGGGATGAAATCCGTGCATTAATGAGAGGTTGGAAATGACAACTGTTATGAATATTTGCGCTGTTGTATTTTGTTTCTATTTTTGTTCTTGTTTATTAGATGTCTGGAGTAAACAGTGAATGTGGCGGAGGCCAAACGGTTAGGAATGGTATGGATAGAGGAGCACCACAACCGATCCCACAGCATGATCCTGCTAAAAACTATGAAACAAACACCTTTAGTGCAATGTTTGGAGGTTTTCTTGATCCAACTCAACCGTTTGAAAATTATTTTGGTAGCATGAATGAGCAACCATATATGCAACCACCTTTTTTTGGTGCGGGTATGCAGTCACCTATTCAACCCAATAATCCCTACATCGGTGGTACTTCAGCTACCCCATTAGTTTATCAACAGTTTGACACTGTTAGCCCACATTACAACAATAATCAGATTATTGGTCAGCTTAGAATGTCAAGCCACTCAGTCCACAACGAAGGGGTCCAAAATGAAGGAGTAGGAAGAGATAGACAAAATCCTGCACCTGATAGTGAAACTGCAAGTACAAATAATAAGATATATTTACAACCTGATGGTGATACGTAAATTCATTATAAATTTTCTAACTTCTTCAGCAATCATATTCTTTTAATTGCTACAGTAATTAATTTTAACGAACTTTTTTTTTTGGTTCTTAGTTTTGTTCCATATCAGGGCGTGGTTCAAAAAATTGTTGAAAGCATTGCAGGTAAGTACCCACGTCCTTTGACCACGTGGGAGAAAGTTCCACAATCTCAACGAGACATATGGTTTAATGAGTTCAAGGTTAATTTCCTGTACAATGAATTTGAAAGTCGTAATTAGATTGTTTGAAATGTTTACTAATATACTTCAACTATGTTATAGAAACACTACTACTGACATCCAGACAATGAAATGCAGATACGGCGTAACTTTGAGTACAGAGGTGCAACTCGACTTAGGGACATTCTTGGATATGCCAGGAAATATAACAAAAAGTCGAAGTGGTTACCACCTAGTGTTTGGAATAAGATGCTCAAACATTGGAGTGAGGATGACAAGTTTAAGAAATTTAGTCAACAAAATAAAAAGAATAGATTGAGTGATGCAGAAGGTTTTGGTCCTTCATTACATACATGTGGCTCAATTCCGATTAGTGAAAGAAAGAGGTGTCCGGTAAGTAATGTGCTTATTAATAAGTGTATTTTCGATATGCAATGTATCGCAAGGATTGAGGTTTTAGTCCTTCTTTACATTTGATCACTTGTTATATTTTATTTTTTGTAGGCCAAAGCATTAGGTAGGGAATCCACATGTGAGGAGCTGTTTAAGGACACTCACTACAAGGCCAAAGACAAAGTTTTCGTTAATAAAAAATCTGCAAAAAAATATGTGAGTTTGGCATGTTTTATTTAGACATTATTCATATGTTATAATTATCGCTTTAGTATGTAATAGTTTTATTTTTGACAACTTTTAGGAGGATCATCACAATAAATGGGAGGAGTACACTCGAGCTGCAACTCAAGGGGGGTCCCAACTGTCCCCTATGACCCCAGAAGAGTTGTGGGTTAAAGAAAATCTAAACAAAAAAGGCCGTGTATACGGTTTTGGCACGGAGGGGGTCAAGTTGAAAAAATCAGTTACAATTACAGTTGCACGTCACTCATCAGCTGAGCATTTTGATTAAAGAGAGAAAGCACAACTCCTCAATCAGAGCATTACCAAGCAAGTTGAGACTACAAGTCAAATTGCCAAGAAACAGGGAAAGACAGAGCACATTATGAAAAAAGTTTTGAGATTTCTTAAAGGACAAAGTGCAGGTTCTTCCAGTCAATCAACTTGAGCACTGATGATGAGCAGGGCTCCCAAAATGACAACGGTGATCCCACAAATTTATCTAAATCTGATTAATTTATGTGATCTGCCCAAACAATTGTGGATGTTACGATTACTTTTTAATTTAGCACATTTTATTTTCAGATATAAAAATTTATATTTGGCAATTATTACATATGTCGTATGTGGTGATCGTAATATATTTAAGCTCTTTATTTATTTTTTTGGAGCAAAAAAATATTTTTTTTTTGGAGGGGGGGAGATCTCCGCCGTAAATTCCGACTGAGATCTCTCCCCCTCTGCAAATTGCCTGCAACCCCAAATGCTGACTGACGGAATTTTCGACAAGACGATTCCGTCGAGAATCTCGTCGGATTACGTCATACTCCGTCGGATAACTTTCTGCGACGAGCTAATTCCCAACGGGGGATTTGGCATTGTATTTTCTATCGGAAATGTTATTTTCCGTCGGGAATGTGATTTTCGGTTGGAAAATCATACTTTTTCCGTCAGTAATTCTGTCGCAGATCTAAGGTATTTTTGTAGAAACATGACATTTCACAAATTACTGTGAACTTGGACCCCTTAACTTTGATCACTCTTCTAAAGAAGGAACTCCTAGGGGTCATCCTTATTTTAGTCTATAATAGAGTGGTGCAAAGGATTACTATTTAAAATTGGTTGGAATCTCAAGTTAAACCACTGCTTCCGTGAGGATAATAGAACGGCTAACTAGTGAATAGAGGCGTAGTTCAGTCTCCATGCCTAGTCTACTTCGAAGAGGCCTCCTATGAGCTAAGTAGAGTTCTTTTTGAAGATTACATGGACTTTACAATAGTTTGAAACGTTAATGTTATGGTATCACTTTTGTTGTCTTAGGGGGTTCATCCTCTCTTTTGCACAAATGAAAACAAGAAAAGAAATAAGGTAATGAAATGGCTTGCTAAATTAGTATTATGACTTCGAATCATCATCACAAAATATGACAATTTGTTAGTTATTGGAACACTAATTAATAAACGGAAAATATCATGCGAAATTGAAAATCCAATGAGAGACCCAAACTATCCGTTAACATATTTTAAGAATTTTAGATGTAAATTTCATTTATCAGAAAATAATAGCAAATTATCACATAAATTAATTTCACAATACTTTTTCATGAATCAAACTTTCACTATAAGAAAAATAATATTTAAATAAAAAATCTTTTAACAATTGTAGGATGGCCTTCCAAAAGATTTGCATTTTTTAAAGAGAATTATAAAAACGCATTGCAAATTTTTTGTATTTTTTACAATAAAAATATATAATCCCTCTGTCCTCCATCTCCATCTTTTTTTTTATCTTCTAAGCTAGAAATAAATCTCCCAAAATATCCTTTAAAAGTGATTATTAAACACACTCTCAATAAATGATCTCGTGACTTTTTCCAAGAAACTATTTATCTATTGATTACTAGTAGTAATAATTTTTTTCTAAACCAAAAAATGAATGTGATAAATTTTTTTTTCAATGGTAAAAAAGATGAGCTTAAATTCACTGCCAATTACCATGACAGCAGCAGTAAACTATAAAATCGTAACTACATTATTCACATCTTACAGTTTCCGTATTTACAATTTATGGATACCAAAGAGTTTAAGGTACATACCTATATACCATGCTAATATACACATTAATATAAGGAGGCAACATATAAGTAGGCCCAACAAGAAAGCGTGCACCCAATTCCCCCATGCCTGCCCATCTTGTAGTTGGACCTTCTTTGTTTGAATTTGCGCGGCCCACTGTACTAACTTGTACATCCTGAAAAACAAAAATACTTAACCTTCAAATTTGACCTTAGACTCGTTGCATGTACAGGAAAACTTTTGAGGAACATTAGCGATACAAAACACTATATACAAGATCATTACACGAAATTCATTCTGAAAATTAGCAAGAATACGTACTTAAATCAATGGATTTTGAGGAGCATATTGCAGCTGAAATAGAAAAATTGCTCATTGAAGAGTTACAGATGCTAGGAGTTGATACTACAGTTATGTATGATTGATAAAATTCCCCAAAGAAACAATTATATATCAAAATTCAATGAAAGCATATCTACCAAGTGCAAACTTTTAAATTGCAAAATCGTTGCACATAACATGTTCGATAAAATTCTCCAAAGACACGATTGTACCACCATAAGCTGATAAAAAGGATACATTAATCTAGTCAAAAGGTTCACTCCAGTGTACAAAAGTTTCGTTGCATTGTTGAAAAGATCCACCAAAAATTATCAACTAATAACAATCTCAAATTGTCTTATTCATAAAATAACTATAAGTAAAATGAATATAACAATTACTAACATTATTATCATATTGCAGGTCCCCATAATCAAGAACCCAATTAACAAGAATATGATCCTCATGCACTATTACTAGAAGAAGCGATAGTTACGCATGATTTACACTACAAAAATTCAGTGCAATGTCATCTAGCTAGTGTAGTTTCCAAATTAGAAAATGTGGATTCTACTATTGATTCTTATTGGCTGATGGTGGATTCTTGGTGATTTTACATGATAATTTTGCTCCAATGAATCTTTCATAATATGTAGTGTACTTTTTCTCAATTGCAGTGAATCTTTGGAGCATTGCTTCAGTAATTTTTCTGTTTCATCTAGTATCTCTCCCTCAAAATACATTGATGAATATAATGAATTCTGACATTATTGACAACCTAAATTGCAACTCCTCAACATCAAAAACCCATCGAACAAGAATATACTGAGAATCATGAACTTGAATTGATTGGACAAAGTGTCAAATTTGAGCAAGAAGCATATGATTTACATAACATTTATGATCTAAGAGTGGGGTTCAGCATTCGTAGGGATTCACAACGAACTTAAGCTGATTAAAGTGGCATAACAACAAAGAGATATTGTTGTTCAAAGCAAGGTACAAAGAGAAATGCAACTAGGAAAAATGAAGAGCAATAGTGCATATTGGCAGAAGGTTAAAGAAAAAGAGTACCTTGAGCTGGTTGCAAAGCAATGGTTCAATTTTCAATAGATATAAATGATGTGTGGACTATTACAAGGCATGATAAGGTCCATAACCATCCATTTTATGATCTTAGCAAACGTCATCTGTTGATCTCTCAGTGAACAATCACAGAATAACAATTGGAACTGATGAAACTTATGCAATCATGTAGATCAAATTGTTCGATACTATGAGAATGTTAAAGAAAGAGGTAGGTGGTTCATCAACCCACGGGCTCACCAACAATTATGCGTGTAATGCGCTTGCATTTGATAAAAGGAAGAATTTAGATGGCAGTAACAGTAACACTTTTATGGGAAAGTCGAATCAAAGGAAAATTGAATACCATGACTTTTACTTCGCTTTTGAATTTGATGAAAGAGCAAGTCTTGCTAGCATATTTTGGAGAGATAACATAACGAAAGATGATTATAATCTCTTTGGAGACATGGTTATCTTTGATACCACTTATAGGACCAACAAATACAACATGATTTTTGCATCATTTGTTGGCATGAATCATCATAACAAGAATATTGCAACACTCGGGATTTTATTCCCTTCGTCAAGCTGATTTATATCGTTATAAATTGAACTAATATCGACGTAGCCTGCTTGAGTGCTGATTTTATCGAAAAGAATATTATTATTCTCATTATTATTAGTTTTACTAGTATTAAGGATTATTATTGGGTACCACATTGAGTAGATTCCCGAATACGACTAGAATGTCGGACCTTGAGAATAATCCTGTAATTTATTGAATCGAACCTTAATGTAATCAAAAGCGAATAAACCGACCGATGATTATATTAATGATTACGGTTTAAAGATGGAGGTCGGGAATTGGATAAACGGTACAGTGGGTTGGTGTTTTATCAGTAACTGATTAGAAACAAAAAAATATATATATGCAAAAGGGGCCAGGGCCCCTTCGTTCATTCGGGAAGGGTCGCGAAAGGGGGGGTTCCTTGACCCCCCAGCCCACGACCCCCACATACACTCACGCCGAGAGAGAGAGAGATAAGAGGGGAGGTGGGCAGCCGGTGACCGGCCGACATGCGCAGGGTCGTCCCACACCATGGCCGTCCCTCGACTGGCCAGCGAGAGAGGAAGGAATGGATCAAGGGAGGGGGGAGGTCGCCGCTTGTGTTCTCGACGGCTCCTCCAGGATCGTCGGCGTCACGACGACAAGCAAGGCGACAGAGGAAGAGAAAGGGGCAGCGGGACAACAAAGGGCGGGAATCGAGCCCACACTGAATCAACCCAAATCAAGCCCTAAAACGGGTCCTTTAGCTTAGATTTGATGTGAGTTTCCTTTTCCTCCTATTTATTGTTAATTTCGATGAAAGTTTATCGATTATAGTTCGTTCAGGTTGAACTGGAACTGATTATTAGTGATTTGAGAAAATTGTAGCGTAAACTGAACGATGCCTAATATATATATATCTTGATCGTACTGAACAAAAGTTTATCGATTATATATAGTTTATCGATTATATGAAATTTAGTCGATTATATATGGTTCGTCGATTATAATCTGTTATATGAGGGTTATTCGATTATATAACATTTATCGATTTATATGAAGTTTAATGATTTACCAATTTATATGAAATTTAGTGATTTATCGATTTATATGAAGTTCAATGATTAAATATAGTCTATCAATTATATGAAGTTTCGATTATATAACATGTATCGATTTATATGAAGTTTAGTGATTTATCGATTTATATGAAGTTTAGTGATTTATCAATTATATGAAGTTTAGTGATTAAATATAGTCTATCGATTATATAACGTTTATCGATTTATATGAAGTTTAGTGATTTATCGATTTATATGAAGTTTAGTGACTTATCGATGATATGAAGTTTAGTGATTAGATATAGTCTATCGATTATATGGAGTTTATTAACTATATATATAGCTTACCGATTATATAAAATTATCAATTATATCAAGTTTAATGATTATATGTCGTTTATCGATTATAGAAAGTTTATTGATTATATAAAGTTTATCGATTTATATGTGGTTTATTGATTATCTAAAGCTTATTGATTTATATGTAGTATATTAATGTTTATATAGTTTATCGATTATATAAAGCTATCGACTATATAAAGTTTAGCGATTATATATAGTTCATCGATTACATGTATTCATCGTTTATAGTGATTACATAGAAATGGTATAGTTATGAATACTCATTTACCTGATTCATAAGTGCTTCTAAATGCTTTATCGATCACCTGTTTGAATTGACAAGTTATTGGCAACGAAATAACCCTAAGTCATCGGATTGATCAACTGAATGAGTCAGGTGACTAGTCGATAAGTTTATGCAACCTTTTAAAAAGAAATTAAGTAATAAGCATGGCTTACATTGCATCAATTGGATTCTTAGCGCAACCAACTCAGTACCTCCCTTTTAAAGTTTGCATAGAACTTCATTTCAGTGTTTTAAAGTTCAGTGTTTCATAGTCCTGCCAATAGGCAGAAGTTTCAAAGTTCAAAGTTCATAGTTCTGCCAACAGGCAGAAGATCCAAAGTTCAATGTTCATAGCTCAGCCAGCTGACATATCATTCAAAGTCCAATGTTTCATAGTTCTACCGGTAGGCAGGAGACTCAAGTTCAATGTTTTATAGTTTTACCCATAGGTAGAAGATTTGAAGTCCATAAATCATATAGTTTCACCAATGGGCCATAGAGTCAAAGTCATACGTGACAAACCCCGTCAACTGGTATAGAAATAAGGTCAAAGGAAACTCCCAATTCACATGATGGTTTGTAAAACGGTATACTTTAAGAAACAAACACGTAAAGTTCAAATGTCATATTGTTGTTTACTAATCAAACGACATAGTTATATGCTTCACCTTATGATTCTCGTTCCGTGTTTTAACGAGGAAATTTACTCCTGTATATAACTTGTTACTGTATAGTGTAGTGAAATCATTAGTTTAGTGATTGCATTGTATTGGGCACAATGATAGTTTTAGTATAGTTGTTGGGTTCATATGGCCCACTATCTAACGGAATCTTTATGAATCTTAATGACTATGTACGACATAAATTATAAGAATTGAAATCAATGTTATTGATGTACTGAGCATCACGTATAAAGTTTTATGCGATGGATGAGCCTTTTGTAACAGAAATCCCAGCAAGTAGTGTTTATGGGTTAGACCCCATTTGTTTTCATTGAATTTATGAGTTCATATGAATGACTTATGGTAAGATCATTGGGCATAGTTATTCTTAAGTTTAAGTTGTTGGTGCAAATGCTATATCTCTTGTATTGTGATTGGGACACACTATGCGCCAGGTGAGTTCTTCAACGATAGGTGAGTTCTTCAAAGGAAAGGAGTTACGAACAACGGTTGTAAGTTATTATTGCATCGAATTTATTGGTTTAGGAGAGGGGGTTATTCACTTAGTGATAATTTCTCATTCTCATGTATTTTTGTTCTTGTCCTAGGTTTTTGAAATAACAGGTAAAGGTCGGCCCAAAGCCGAGATGGACTCATCGCTGGTCTAGGAGTTAGCGATGTGCTTGTATGTGAGCTGCAAAATATATTCTGATGTAATGGGTTGTTATTTAAGTTCTTGTATGTCTGTATTGTATATAATTTAGAGTCGCTCTGTATAGTCGTGTGAGCCACCATCTAAACTATCTAGGGTTGTACTTTTCATTGTTCATTTGTTTAAGCATTAAACTGCATTGGTTGTGATGCTCTGGGCAGGTGACCCGTAGAGCTGTGAACTCCGGCGGGTAGCCGTTGAGTTAGTTAGCCAGTTATTGGTATTTTTCAGTGCAGGAAAATTATTGTAAAGCTTTGAGCCTGGAAAATAGTCAGTTTTCAGGGAAAACTCTGTTCGTTTTATCCCAGGATTTAACGAAAAACCCTAACACTCCTAGCCTTAGGGTTGGGGGTGTAACAAATATAATGCTTGGATGTGGGTTTATTTTGAATGAAAGAATAGAATCATTCATATGGATTTTTCAGACTTTCATGACATCAATGGGTGGAAAGTATCGAAAGACTATAATGACAAACCAAGAACCTTCAATTGCAGCTGTTATGAGAACAGTCTTTCCACAAGCAAAGTATAGATTGTGTATTTGACATACTATTGAAAATTCCAGAATTCACATCAAAATGTTAAGAAACCAACATCGATTTATAGACAAATTCAACAAGATTCTCATGCATTGTGATATTGAAGTAGAGTTCAATCATCGTTGAACCAAGTCAGTTTTCGTTACTATTTAACTTTGCTTTCATAATGAAGAAAACATGCACTGCAATAAATAAAAAATTCACTACAAAATATCAAAGATTCACTGCAATAGGTAAAAGATCTACTGAAAACATCTTCTTGTCCTTGCATTTCTTTATGTTGATTACATAATACAATTGTGTTGAGAATGATTGGCTAAAACAGCTTTACAAAAAGCAGAGAAAATTGGTCTCCTGCATTCAATAAAGATTACTTTTCTGCGAAAATTTTGTCTTCACAAAGGGTTGAATCAACCAACCATTCAATCTCTTAGAGATTTTATGCAACGACTGATTGTGCAAATTTTATGAGAGTCGACTTGATGTTGTTGCTAAATGGAGGAGTAAGGAGAATGGAAACGACTATGACTCTTAGGGTGGAAGGACAAAAATGAGTTTTGCAAATGTGAGTATGTTGAATCATGCAACGAAGGTATACACAACTAAACTTTATCATATTTTTCCAGAAGAGTACAAAAAAAGGACAACCTGTGTCCAGGAGAAGGTGTAAGAGACCGATTCAAGCATGGTATATAAAGTGTGACGGGACAATGTTGATGACTTTTGCCATGTTGTCACTATTAATTGGTCAACTCAAAAAGCTTCTTGCACATGCAAAAAAATTGAAGAGATGGGAATTTTGTGCTTTCATATCCAAGGATGTTCAATATGTTTTGTGTTAAAAAAATTCTCGAGAAGTACATATTAGATAGATGGACGAAAAATATCAAGGGATATGAAGACGTCGATAATGCAAGATCTTTTGACATATATGCTGACACTTCTTTTTATCGGTTTAGCGATTGCAAATGCTGGGAAAATTCACTACACTCATCACTGCGTTAGCCACAAATGCAAGAACAAGAGCTTTATGTGAAGAATTATTTCAAAAGGATAAAGAAGCTATTGAGATAAACATAGGCCCTATATACCATTCTTGATCAGAAGATGAAAATGTAAACTCAAGCCAAATAGTCCAGACTTCCATTGGATTAAGAGAAAAAGGCAAAAGAATAAGATAAAAGCAAGCATCGCCAAAAAGAAAAGCAATCAAGTAAAGGCAAGAAAGAAGAATGTTGCAAGACAAGCAACAAACAGATTCAGCCCTCTCAACATCAGCCCGATCATCTCTGCATTCCAGGTATCATTATACTAAAATTGCTATAATTTAATTTAACAAATAGTGCAAAAGTTTTATTTTTACATTATAATTAAAGGAATAACTTTTGAAAAATGTGAAGGCAACAAGTAGTGTAAGGCCTCTAGAAGATTCCAGCATGTGCAATACCAATGTTGGAATAGCAATTATTGAGGTAAGAAACTATGAAATTACTCTATATTTTAAAAAATATAGATAGAAAATTTTTACAATTGAAGGACATAATGTTTGTTAATGCAGGGGGCATGTACCATGGCATTTGTTGAAGATGGTGCCCCTATAGGAATTTGGTGAAACTATGAATGTCACAATCGATAGCAGGAGGACACTATCATTTCTTTGAGCACAATTTATTATTTTGTTATTAAAATTATATGTGAAGGATATTGGTTCTCATTGAATCTGTGGATATTAAAATTATACGTGACGGATATTGGTGCATGCTACTATTGACTCTTATTTTGTGATGGTGCATTCTTGGTAATTTTACATCTTAATTTTGCTCCAATGAATCTTTTATGTTATTATGTGGGTTTCTTTGAAACAGCCTCTCTATGGGCAGGAATGCCGGTAGGGGTAAGGTTACTTACAGTTGGATCTCCCCAAACCCCGCGAAAGCGAGACCCACACTGGGAGGTGTTGTTGTTGAATCTTTTATGTTATGCAGTAAACGTTTTTCCAACTGCAGTGAACATTTTCCCAATTACAGTGAACCTTTTATGCACTACTTTAGGAATCATAAATCTATAAATTGCAATGAACAATTTGGTTTGCAGTGAAACTTTACTGACTTGAAAAGTACCTTTACTCCACTGCACTATAACTTTAATAGCAAAATATCAGTAGCTATTTAACACAACTGTTTACATGGAATTGAAGCTTCTGACCATGCCTTTTGCACAACCCCTAAGCACAGGAGCTAGCTGCTTTACGCACAACTATTTTAATCGAAAAAGTACAAACTATTCACAACTGTTCGAACAAAAAATAGTGCATTAATATCAAACTTTATCTTTCAACCTTTGGCTTTGCCTTGTAATGCGAGAACCTTCCTTCAACTTCTACAACTGAGAACCACCAGTCTCTTTTTTTCTGACGCTACTATGATAAGCTTTAATCCTATCAACAATTTGAGAATCAATTATATTCTCCTAACTAGTGATAATGTTGTAGCAATATTTCGCCCTCAGCTTCGTCAACAATGCTGCTTGTTGAGAGCAAAAAGATACACAAAAAACTTATCAAATTTGTGATAATATAATTCACTTAATTATTACATGAAAAGAAAAAAGTTAACTGACATTAAACTTCTTAAACCCAGTATTCCATTTCTCAATATCTCCCATGTACATCTCCAAGTGTCGCATTGTAGACATCGTAGAGTTAGGATAAGCTTCTTTTGAAACTTCCATCCAAGGTAGTTTTAGTTACTTCAATGGAAAACTCTCCACAAAAATAGCTTTAACCCTTCTTGACTTGGGATTTTATCAGGAAAACACTTCAAAAAACATCAAACCTACAAAAAAGCAAGATACATTTATTACCCATATCAAACTCACAAGAATCTTTACACTTTGATCATAATCTAAATATTAGAGGATTAGAATATCAAATAAGGAAAACGTAAGATAGAAAATTACCAAGAGCTTGACAGAGAAAGGAATAACATCATTTTCCACATTGTTATGACTAACATAGTGGATAATCTCCACCTTCTTTGCCAAGAAATTGAAGCGCACAACAAAGTAATCTTCACTACGAAACACTGGAAAGAATATATGTATATCAATACAGCTATAAGCATATTTGCACTGTTAAATGGAGGATAAAGGTCAAGGTCAAAAAACTTTACTTCGAAAATGCACGTTTTCTATGACTATCGTACATAAAAAAAAAATCCCAAGTTTGAGAAAACTTACTATAAAATTGGACTAGCAAAGATCTAGGGCTAGAATGAGTTTTGATTTGGAGAGTTGTCAAGGCTTCGATAAAGGGGTTGAAGAGGACAGAATTAAGGCACCGGCAACACCAACTGTATACATTCAAGGAGATGATGAAGATATTATGGCGAAAAAGGTTCTATTTATACACTCCAAGGTTCTCTAAGTGAACCTGTTTTGCTCATTTGGTGTACCTTTTGTCTATTGCAGTGCATCTTTTATCTTCTTTAATATATGTCTACTACTTCAGTCTGATATCAGTGTGATTCATGCTGCCTGTCTTTTTACTTTGTGATGGGATAGTGCTCGGGTAAGTTTAATGTATGGTTTTATTTGGAAGATTTTAGTGATAAATTTCTAATATTAAAATTTGGAAAAATCAGTGGAGGGGCAAAATCAGGAAGCTATTAGTGATAATAAAGATATCAATGTAGATATTATAGGCAAAAGTATGTTTTCTAATAAATTAAGATTGCATTGAACATTTATATGTGTGAATAACAAGCTTTTTTTAATTTTGTTGATTGCAAAGGGTGACTCCGAGCAACAACCAAAAGGTCATCAAGCTACGGAACTTGATGCCTCCAAACTAAGGACAAGAATGTCTCCTCCTTGAATATATAGCTTTCTTTCTAGTGCATTGGATGAGCATAAGAAAGATACAATTGAGCTTGGGTTTCAATTTTTGTTGACTTTGAGAATTGATAAAACCACCTCAAGGCTAGCTAGATGGCCTGTTCAGAACTTCCATACTTGCCAGCAATCAGTAAAGTTGGCTGGTGATGATGAGTTGAAAATTATAGAAGAAGGCGTGTATTTGACAATGGGGTTTATGAGGGGACCTAAATATATCAAAGAAGCAAAGAAGAGTGACAAAGGAGATTAAGCATGTGCTTGATGAGCACAAGGATTAATGGGGAACTTCATTGCCTAAGACACATCAAGTTCTTGCACGAATGAGGAATCAAAGGCAGGGGGGTGATCTTTTTAAGAGAAACTTTGTTGTGCATGTTGTTTCTACTCTTATCAAGGGACAACAAAGTATGACGGTCAATCATATTGTGCTGAAAAGTTTAGTGAATGTGAAAGAGGTTAATGATCTCAATTGGTGTGAGTTTACATTGGATAGCTTGATTTCTTGCACGGACAAGTGGAAGAGGAACCAAAAAGGTTCATATAGAGGCCCTATTTTATTCTTGATGGTAACAGCTTAACTTATATTTTTAAAAATAGTATTATTTTATTCTTATCTTTATTGATGTTTACGCAATAATGAATCCTTTTTTGCTTTTTATGTTTTGTTATAGTTGTGCTATGTGGATCGTGTCTTGTGCAATGAAAGAAAGATTGGTAGAGAATTTACTATTGTATCAAATTGGACTAGCAAAGATCTACGGGCTAGAATGAGTTGGAGAGTTGTCAAGGCTCCTGTAAAGGGATTGAAGAGGATAGAATTAAAGCACCTGAGACACCAACTGTATGCATTCAAGAAGAAGATGAAGACATTAGGGCGAAAAAGGTTGTATTTATATACTTTAAGTTTTTTTTAGTGAACCTTTTTTGCTCATTTAGTGTACCTTTTGTTTGTTCCAGAGCATTCTTTATCTTCTTTAATGTCTCTCTACTACTTCTGTCTGATATCGTTTGTGATTTTTGCTGCCTGTCTTTTTACTTTGTGATGGGACAGTGCTGGGGTAACCTATGTGCTGTTTAATGTATGGGTTTTATTTGGAGGATTTCCGAATTATTAGAGAATTGTATTAGGGATGGCGTTGATGATAGTTTATGCAAATCTATTTGACCATCAATTAATGTTTGGCTAAGTGAAGGGCAAATTACATGTCCTGGTTCACATCCGCATATTGGATTTTGATCTCAGAAAGTGTAGAGCGGATATGTTGGCCAAACGGTGTTGTACAGATGGCAAAACAGAATACAATTAAATCTTACTTCAGTGGAATCTCTCAAAGTAAGACCTTATTACAAAATATGACCTAAAAGTGTTGTGTGTATCTACTGTATCTATAGTGTATCTTTTGCTTCATGCAGTACATCTTTTCTTACCAGCAGTGTATCTTTTCCTTGCCTGCAGTGTATCTTTTCTTTCCTGCAGTGTACCTTCTTCCTTTTTAGTGTTTTGATGATCTATTTTATCTTTTGAACTAATTGTGATAAAAGCATGTGTGCAAAAGATTTCAAGATCGTTGAAGAACTTTGCACGCTCTGTAATTGAGGTTGTGGATGCTATAGGTGAGGCACAACAGATATTCCATGGACAAAGTTCAAGGTGTTTTGATGGAGATATTGAGTAATTGCTCGAAGTTGGGAACTTTCAAGGACACAACTGGTCCATCCCAAACACAACCTGGAAATGCTGATGGTGGTCATGACGAAACTCCGTCTAGTTAAGATGATGGATTATTTGTAAGTCATCCATCATTTTGGGATGGCTGTGTGGAATTGGCAAAGACTTATGAGAGGACGGGTGGGATTGCTTGCCTAGACAACTTCAAACCACAAGGGTTTGACTTGGGGTTTGGTTTTAGGCTTTCTCAATCAATACAAACTGACAGTCCCAAACAAGGTGCAAGTGGGGATGCAATGGAAAATAGTACTGAATCTGGTAGCCAATTTGCACCTAGCACTCCTACGTAAAAGAGTAGAGCCCAATTGGAGATTCGCCTGGAGATGTACATGGCTTACAGCTGAGGAAAAAGATGCCAGCCGCTCATTTTAGATATCCTTTTTTTGTAAGACAAATTGATGTCTTAAATTCCTTGACTAGTAGAGAAAAGCAAGTCTCTGATTTGGTTTTTCTTCCTTTTTTGCGTGAAGTTCATTATGACAGGGAATCTTACAAGCTTTATTTTATATTTTATCATTTTATATTTGTTTATTGTTTTGTGTTTTTAAGTTTTCCTGTTTTTAATGCTTTTTTTTGTTGTTGTAGTGAGCTATTATTTGCATATGTGAATTTCAACATCAGTAAATCCATAATTAGGACTCTTGATTGTGGAGATCAATTACATTCTAATGTTGTTGACCTATTCGTTTACTTGTTAAATCATTCGGAAAAGCTGAAGGATTCTCAACAATCATCGTGAAGGTTCTCTTTTTTCTTGTAATGCGTGCGTAAGTAATTTTTTCTTTTTATAATATTTAGCTTAAATATTTAAATTACATCTTCTTCTTTCTCTAAACTTTTTTTTGATTTTTGATTATGTAGATTGAGCTATTAGATGGGGGTGTTGAATTTTTGTGCAAAATTATGAAAAGTAAACGAATAGGTCAACAACACTAGAATGCAATTGATCTCCACAATCAAGAGTCCTAATTATAGATTTGCTGATGTTGACATTCACATATGCAAATAATAGCTCACTACAACAACAAAAAAAGCATTAAAAACAACAAAACTTAAAAACATAAAGCAATAAACAAATATAAAATGATAAAATATAAAATAAAGCTCGTAAGATTACCTGTCATAATGAACTTCACCCAAAGGAAGAAAAACCAAATCGGAGACTTGCTTTTCTCTAGTGGTCAAGGACTTTAAGAAATCGAGGTGTCTTACAAAAAAAGGATATCTAAAATGAGTGACTGGCATCTTCTTTCTCAGCTATAAGCCATGTACATCTCCGGGTGAATCTCCAATTGGGCTCTCCGAGTCTAGATGGAGACTCTTTTCCATAGGAGTGGTAGGTGCAAATTGGCTACTAGATTCAATACTATTTTCCCTTGCATCCCCACTTCCACCTTGTTTAGGACTGTCAGTTTGTACTAATTGAGAAAGCCTAAAACCAAACCCCAAGTCAAACACTTGTGGTGTGAAGTTGTCTAGGCAAGCAACCCCACCAGTCCTCTCATAAGTATTAGCCAATTCCCCACAACCATCCCAAAATGATGGATGACTTACAAATAATCCATCATCTTAACTAGACGGAGTTTCGTCATGACCACCATCAGCATTTCCAGATTGTGTTTGGGATGGACCAGTTGTGTCCTTGAAAGTTCCCAACTTCGAGCAATTACTCAATATCTCCATCAAAACACCTTGAACTTTGTCCATGGAATATCTGTTGTGCCTCACCTATAGCATCCACAACCTCAATTATAGAGCGTGCAAAGTTCTTCAACGATCTTGAAATATTTTGCACACATGCTTGAATCACAATTAGTTCAAAAGATAAAACAAATTATCAAAACACTAAAAAGGAAAATGGTACACTGTAGGGAAGAAAAGATAAACTGCAGCAATCAAAATGTACACTACAGGCAAGGAAAAGATACATTGCAGGCAAGAAAAGATATACTACATGAAGCAAAAGATACATTACAGATACAGTAGATACACACAACACTTTTAGGTCATATTTTGTAATAAGGTCTTACTTTGAGAGATTCCACTGAAGTAAGATTTAACTAGATTCTGTTTTGCCATCTGTACAACACTGTTTGGCCAACACATTCGCTCTACACTCTCTAAGATCAAAATCCAATATGTGGATGTGAACCAGGACATGTAAGTTGCCCTTCACTTAGCCAAACATTAATTAATGGTCAAATAGAGTTGCCCAAACTATCATCAACGCCATCCCTAATACAATTCTCTAATAAAAACCCATACATTAAACAGCACATAGGTTGCCCCAGCACTGTCCCATCACAAAGTAAAATGACAAGCAGCAAGAATCACAAACGATATCAGACTGAAGTAGTAGACAGACATTGAAGAAGATAAAGAATGCACTGGAACAAACAAAAGGTACACTAAATGAGCAAAAAAGGTTCACTAAAAAAAACTTGAAGTATATAAATAGAACCTTTTTCGCCCTAATATCTCCATCTTCTTCTTAAATGCATACAGTTGGAGCCTCAGGTGCTTTAATTTTGTCCTCTTCAATCCCCTTACCGAAGCCTTGACAACTCTCCAACTCAAAACTCATTCTAGCTTGTAGATCTTTGCTAGTCCAATTTGATAAAATAGTAAATTCTCTACCAATCTTTCTTTTCTTGCACAAGACACAATTCACATAGCACAACTATAACAAAGCATAAAAAGCAAAAAAGAATTCATTAATGCATAAACATCAATAAAGATAAGAATAAAATAATACTATTTTCAAAAATATATAAGTTAAACTATTACCATCAAGAATAAAATAGGGCCTCTATATGAACCTTTTCGGTTCCTCTTCCAGTTGTCCGTGCAAGAAATCAAGCTATCCAATGTAAACTCACACCAATTGAGATCATTAACCTATTTCACATGCACTAAACTTTCCAGCACAATATGATTGACCTTCATACTTTGTTGTCCCTCGATAAGAGTAGAAACAACATACACAACAAAGTTTCTCTTAAAAAGATCACCTCCTTGCCTTTGATTCATCTTTCATGCAAGAACTTGATGTGTCTTAGGCAATGAACCTCCCCATTAATCCTTTCGCTCATCAAGCACATGCTTATAATCTCCCTTGTTACTCTTCTTTGCTTCTTTGATATATTTAGATCCCTTCATAAACCCCATTGTCAAATACACACCTTCTTTGCAACCAACTTTACTGATTGCCTGCAAGTATGAAAGTCCTCAACAAGCCATCTAGCTAGACTTGAGGGGGTTTTATCAATTCTCAAAGTCAACAAAAATTGAAACCCAAGCTCAACTGTATCTTTCTTCTACTCATTCGATACACTAGAAACAAAGCTACATATTCAAGGAGGAGACATTCTTGTCCTTAGTTTGGTAGCATCAAGTTCCGTAGCTTGTTGACCTTTTGGTTGTTGCGCGGAGTCACCCTCTACAATCAACAAAATGAAAAAAAAGCTTGTTAGTCACACATATAAATATTCAACACAATTTTAAGTTATTAGAAAACATACTTGTGACCGTATCATCTGCATTAATATCTTCATTATCACTAATAGCTTCCTAATTTTACTCCACTTATTTTTCCAAATTTTAATATCAGAAAACTATCACTAAAATATATGACGCATAGTAATATATAAAATCTTGTGACTGCAATTTTGACAACCCTTTGATAATGAAGATGCCACATGTTAGGAGCATACTAACATCATCTCTTCTTTTTGATATCTCAGATGGCACATGTTTGATCCGCTTCTTCCTTCTATCATTGTTATCAATGAGAAAAATTAAAAAGCAATTCAACTAAAAATAAACTTTAATCTTATTGTTAGGATCATCATTAAGAGATTCATTGCAAAACGGAGAAAACATACACAACATGACATCAAAGGTTCACGGTAGCAAACAAAAGAAGCAACAAACTTTGAATCAAGGCCTTTAGTAATATGCATGAGTCATGAGCCCCATTTTCATTTATGTAAGTGTATTGAATAATGCAACTCACAAATATATAACTTACAAATAAATACCCGTGAAATAAAGTGTATTGAAACTTGTTACTCTCATAGTTTTTGATAAAATGTCCATCAATTAAGCGATAAAACTTGAATAATGCAAACAAAGGAGTAACACTAGCATTACACTCAGCAGCTGATGTATTATAAACAAACGACCTTCCTATTGTCATAACGTGTCTTATTTCACAAGCCCTTGTAAGTGGATCCTTTACCCTGTGCTTATCTCCCAAGGTCTAACTAATAATATATTAAGGTGATGGCTTCATAATGAGACCTAAGCTATTGTGTGCTATAAAACCAAAATATTTCCAATCTATTTTTTGCGTTGAACTCTTCTTTTCACCTCAACCTCACATACGTGGATACCGGCATTAGAGTTTATGCTTCATTTCAAACCCAAAACAAAAGTTTTCAAAAATAAGAAAGTGCTTAGTAGTCAAGTCCGACAAAGGTTAAACAGGTGTCAACATGGAATAATGGTTTTGGTAGATACTCCAAACAAAAACAGAAAGTACGTACTGTTTCCACATGATATCTCCTGACTGCAGGGTATGTAACGACTAAATAAACAAAGGTCCTGTTCTATTTCGCATTTTTTAGGATTTAGCTAAGAGCTTACATATCCTTACAGCTTCTTATATCTTCTTACATCTCATTACATCTTCTTACATCTTCTTACATCTCATAGATTTTCTATAACATTCATTTATTTTAGTTACAGAAATATGTATATTTTTTAATGATACTACCAATATACAAAATTTATAAATATCTTATGAACACAACATTTACATAAACAAAAAAAATAATATAACGACGTAAATTATATTTGAGTTTCGACATAAAATATATATTATTATAGATGACCATACATTTATTTATATTAAACATTATTTGCTTAAAATAAAAATTCATTTGAAGAGTTGTATTCAATTTTGTCAAAAAAAATTTGTTTTTTTTTTGTTATACTTTGCTTATCCGGTGAAACTAATGTTCATATAAAAAATCAACTCAAGTGGACGAAATTTTATTCACCAAATTTATGGGGATTAATATATTTTATTGTTGTATAATTAACTTAATTATTTATTTATTTTCAATAAGTATATTATTTTAATATTATTATTTTTCATCCAAAACATTTATTGTAAAACAAATTATACTATACAACTCTTCTACCATTCAACAACTCATTATATCTATCTTTATAGCTCCTCACAGCTTTTTACATCTTCTTACAGCTCCTTACATCTCCTTAGAGCTCCTTACATCTCCTTACATCTATCTATTTATCTAAAACGCGAAATAGAACAGGCCCAAAATATTGTCCAGTTCCTCTCAAGTACTAGTAGAAAATATGCTACTCCAGACTAGCCAGCCAGCCGAGCCTTTATGAGCTGAGCTAGCTCATCCCTTAAGCAAGCTGAATAGAGTAAGACCAGACAATTAGGTAGATCTCCACCTCCGGCCCCCCCCCCCCCCCCTCTTCTTTTCAACAAAAGGTATAACAGGGACAACTAAGCTTAAATGCTCCTCAGTTGGCTCTCCTTAGGACGATCTTACATCGAGTCAGACGACATATTTGGCTACCACAATTCTCGATTATCTAAACTCCAAGAGAAACCTCAATATTTGAGGGCATTGAAGCTGTCAATCATTTACGCAACATAGGAGCATGCATACTGACAACTCACTACAAAATTGTCATACAAAGCATCATAACTAATGGACTAAGAAGACGTGAAATAGGACAAGTAATGTGAAACAACCATCTAGGAAACTAAGCACTTCGGACCACAAACTCATCACTTAGGGCCTGTTTTTTTTGTTGGAAAATACAGATTGGTAAATAAATAAAATTGGTTGAGATTGATAGAAGTGGGTTGAAGTGGGTATTTTTTTTATTAAACTAAATTGAAGTAGGTTATAGTTGGTTGAAGTAGGTTGAAATTGGTTGAAAATAGTTGAAATGTGTTGAATTTTTTTTTTTTGTATGATGGGAGAAGTTGGTTAAAATAATGGGAAGTGACTTGAAGTTGATTGAAGTTTGTTGAAATTTGTATTTTTTTTATTGAAATTCGTTAAATGGGTTGAAGTAGGTTGATGTGGATTGAAATGGTTGAGGTTGGTAAATTTGGATTTACCAATAAAAAGAACAAGGGCCTTAATGGGTTAAAATATTGTACTGTAAGACCTGCTTGTTTAACAACGTTAAAAGCCTTCCTTTAAGTAGATGTCGATGGCCCTATGCAATCCATCACGGACTGCTCTTGGTGAGTTGAGTATCAAACTAGACAGTTCAATGAAGCTAGCTAGGGGCAGGTTTGGATCAGATACAAGATACACATTAACCAGTCGACTGACATTCAACCAATATTGATCTCTTAAGAGTCAAGATTGTATCAGTGTCATCCTTCTCATTCTTACCATGAACACTGGCATCCCAAGAACCTTTATCATGCTCTACAAATCTTAGCTCAGCATCATAAACAATGACATCCTAGGAACTACTTCCTACAATTGTCACATACTCTGGCAAAGCAGATAGTCACACTCAAAGCACTCATAAAATCAACTACACCATACAGAATTTTACTCAATATTCCAAGATTTTCAAAATTAGTCTACTATTATCAGTCAAAGAATGACGTCAATACAACATAGTACCAAGCATAATAAAGCAATCAACAAACTAAAATTGAAAACCAAACAATAAAGAAAATGATGATGAAAAGGCAAAATGCAATATCCACAATTCGAAACCTAGAAAACACAAATCATAAAATCTAAAAACCACCAAAACTATATTTTCAAGTAGTAAACACCATAATAAACCAAAAAAGTAACAAAATTAAAGTAAAATTAGAAACAAAAAATACTTATTAGCAACATTTTTGTCGAAATCCCATGTAACCATATTGTTTCAAAAAATATAAAATTACAATGAATAAAATTTGAAAAATTCAGCAGACATGCATTAATAACGATGATAAGTTAACTGAGAATATGTGAACATTACCTTTATTAAAGAAAAAAATGAGCTAAATTGAAACCTAGGAAAGAGAAAATGGCAGTGAGTGAAAGAAGAAGAAAATGGCGAGCAAAAGCAAGGAGAGAGAGAGAAAAGCAATGCCAGCCCATGTCTGGGAACAAATCGAAATTTCAGGGAGGGACTTCTTTTTTATTATTTGACTCAGCAAGAGGCATGCGCGTGAAACAGGCTGTATGTGGCACGCGCACGCGCCCCGTATGTACCTTTTATAACATAAAATTTTTGTACGGGCGCCTCCCTCCCCCGCCAACCCTTCTCCGGCGTGCCATTGCTGAGCGGCAACTGGCAAGTTCTCCATTTTGCCAAGATCATCCAACTCCAACCCAGCTACACCTTTCTCATCCATGACTGATCGAATTCCCTAAATCGTTGAAAGGTACTGATCAATTTATCCTAAAGCTATAAACCCTAGAATCAGTAGGCTTCATACAAGTTCGTTCTTGATTTCTGCTCGTAATTCCCACAAATTTTTAGTGCTTTCCTTTCTTTATTCATTTCTTTATGCCTTGTCCTATTTGTTTGAAGTCATGGCAGCGATAGAGAACAAGCGATTAATCTAAATTCCGATTTCCTGGTTCTTAATCCGTGGAATTTTTGTGTAATTTTGCGATTAATCGAAATGCGATTAATGTTATCACTGGTTTGTAGCCAATATGCAGTGGTTAGGAAGTAATTGGATTTTGAGTTTGAATTGTTGAAGCAGATGGAAAATATGCAGTATGCTGAGGAGCTGGTGCGAGAGTTTCTGGCATTCAGAGGGTTTACAAGCACTTTGCAAGCTTTTGAGACTGACTTGAATACTGATGTTGGGAAAGGGTTCCAAGTAGACAAGATTTTGGATTTGATTTTCTCGATATATGTACCTAAGTTTCAGGCGGAGAAATTGATCGGCCTTCTTAGCTTTTTCAAGCAGTGTTTTTCGCCTTCTGAGACAGTCTATTACGCTACATTGTCGAAACTAGAGGTCTCTATTCTTCGTTACTATGTAGTTCATGCTGTACGTTCAGGAAGGAAAGACAAAGTTATGGAGCTTTTCGGAATGTTAGGGGATGAACTGCAGCAGAAAGGCGACGATTGGACTCCTTGGTTTGGTTAGCTCTCCAATCTTGCCTTATGCATATCCAACTTAATTCCTAACTAGTTTGTTTAAATTCAGTGTTTCTCTGATGGTGCTTCCATGATCTTGTTTAACTCTGTGCTTCTTATGCAGCTATTCCATATTTAAGGAATCCGAGTATAGATCCTCAGTTTCGCATTTATTTTTCCAAGGAATGGTTTGATGCCTTGCATCTTTCAGTGAGGAATTTTCTGAGTCAGATGTTCAATGGTTCTCATATCCTTTATTGTTTGTCCTGTATTCACTTATACTGGTTGTGTGGTTAACTATGTGTTTGCCGCCTCGATGCTGTTTCTCCCATGAAATTTTGCCAGTTCTTTGGGCTTCTGCTTGTAGTATGATGTGAACATTTCGCATATAGATTTCGTCCCTATTCAGAAATTTAACTTCTATCCCTGGGGTTGAAGTTGGTTTGTTGTAAGATCATTGGTCTAGCTGCCCTAGTTGCACCTGATTATTTTCATTAGTAGTTTGTATACATGATTACAGCGGCGACCTGTGACACAATTGAATATGCTGTTACATACGGTAACTAATCCAGGTTCTGGATCTTGATGGCACTTGTTTATGAACATTTGAAAAGTGCAACCAAATTTGATCACTGTTAGAGAATTAAACTGCAGTCTCACTGAATTGAAATATGAGTCTGGAACCGGGGAACAAAGAACTTTAGGAAGAACCTTTCTGTTTTGCAGTATCACTTGTTTGCCTCTGTGATCAGAGTCTGATTTGACCTGTGAAGAAAATTGCCAGCATGTGTGCTAATCTTTATTGGTGTTGTCTACACCTGCTGTAAATGATGATTTTTAAGGATACCATAGACGATGTTCTTTCTCTTTGATAGAGAACAATGCTATGATATGCTGCATTTGACCATGAAGAATGTGCTGGTTTTCAAAGATTGTTTCCTTAACTTCTCCACGCATCCCTGCCTTGCTGAAGATCAGTACAGAGAAGAATACTATCAATCGTCTCAGAAAAGACATTAAACAGCTTAATGCGAAGTTATCAGAGCTGCAAGTTGTCTTGGAGGAAAGGGAGGCTCAGTTGCGTCAACTCAGGAGGTGAGAATCGTAGAAGATTGTGTTATTGCTCAATATTTCTTGTGTGTTTTTCCTTACCCGTTCGTAGAACAGAGCTTCCTCCATTGGAAAGGCTCTGTACCAGCCCCCAAATGGACCTGAATGCTTGTATTGCTGTCAGTTGTTTATTTGTTTTCCCATGGGCACATGATGGTTTCTCCTAGCTGATTAAATGCAACTGTTTATAAATGCTTCTAGGGTAATTATCTTCTGTGTCTGTTGACATTATTTAAATCAAGTATCACATTGTGGTATTCATTTGATTCTGTGGAATATGGACTTTTCAGTTAGGTTGATTATGTGCAAGAGGCAATGCTAGTAGGTATATAAAGAAATAGCATAACGAGCTAATTTTAAATTGGGACATGAAACTGTTGTTTACTTCTCTTAAATTAGTTGTTTATAGAGACTTCTAATCAAAAAATGTCTTTCTAAGTGTGCAGAAAATTGTCAGGCTACCTTTTGAATGGTACCGGACTTGGCACCAAGAAAAGGGAAGTTCTAGAATTTGGATACCTCTGGTATATGTTTGATTATAAATAGTTTCCTGCATAATTTGCTTCCTTGTGGAATTGATGTTGCTTTTTCTAGAAATCTGAGCAATACTTATCTAGTCAACTGATAAGCAAATCTCCTTTCACTTGAGGAAGAGATAGACCAGCAACAACAATAATAATTACCTCTAGTGAGGCTTGAGCCGAAGTGGGTTTGTGGGGAAGTAATTAGCTCACAGCTTGTAAATAGCTTACAGGCTCTTTTTTAATCCTCTTTTCCTCAGATAGGAAGGGGAAAGCATGAGAATATTGACTAGGGTGCTCTTTTCTCATAGTGGTGCTGTGTCAACTAGACAAGAAGACAGCTCGCTACACCCAGCTTCTTTGATTTCTGGAGAGACAAGTCCATTGAAGGATTCCTATGAAAATCTTGCCACAACTGGATGTGGGATAGAAACTGGAACCAGGGCCTATGATATGGCTGCATCTTCCATGAAATTGTCCAATACCACCACCTATGGTGTGGTTCATGACTCAAGTTCGTCAGTAAATGTTGCAGTCAGGGACGATTGCAGTGGTGACCCATCCCAAGTTTCCAAATATGAGACATACAATGGCAGTAATTTTCTCATCTTCAGTTAATATCTTTGCAACTCCATAATAGTTTTCCAAAGAGTGACCCGTGTTACTTTTGCCAAAATTTGTGTTGAGAATTCCTTGGATCATAGTGCAGCATTGGGGATGTTTAATGCCTGTGACTACGGTCAATATTCTAAATTCTAGCCAATAAGGAACTGACTTTTTATTATAGTAAAAGTAATCATTTGAGGATCTCATCCAGATAATATAATTGTGCGAACTTAATTACAGCTGGAACTTGGAAGTGACGCTAGATATTTTTGGAACTTTATCATCTGTATTTGAAGGTTTTTCATGCATACTTTTGTGAGTACAATGTCTCTGTATAAAGCAATGCTATATTGTCTCATGGAAGTGATCTTAGTAATGGTTTATATGACTGAAACAAAGAAAAGCAATAAGTTGTCAATTCAAACCTGAGCATGGAAAATGCTCTCAAGGGAGCCAACAGTTTTCCTTTTTTTGTTGGGGGGGTGGGGGTGGTTTATTAAAAGATTTTACCTGTAACTGGATGCAAATAGATGGAAATATGTTCAACTATACAATTTAAGGGTAACATGAAAACAAAAAGTTGGGTGGAAGTGATCTTGTCTCTCGGGGACCTATCCTTGAATGACAAAAATGTGAATGAAGTTCCATGCATAAGGAAAAGAGTCCTGTGTTTTGGTTCTTATCAAGAGAATGGAAGTACTTACCAGTTCCAAGCAAGATGTGCATAGTCCATAGTCACTTTTTTTCTTTCTTTTCTTTTTTTCTTTTTTTCTTTTGGTTTTACCCCCTCTAAAAGGTGCTATCACCAATTTGTATGCAACAAGAAATGCTCTTGTGTATCATTGTCGCATCTCTCTTTGTTAGGATATGTATACTTCAGGGTTGCTCATTCTATTGAGCTGAATGTAGACAAATGGTATATATCTCATTAGAGGTGCATCTGTCTTGAGCTTGTTCAAGATGTCTTATGAGGGGCTGATCTCTTAATGTGTTGTGACAGGAACTACGGCTGTGATGCTAGGCGAAGAAGAGTTTTCAGAAGTAAAAGTGCAATTTCAGGTGTTGCTTTCTTTCTGGGACATTCTCTTTGTTTTCCCCATCTGATGCATGTGCTGTTAAACATTGATCTTATATATGTGTATGATTGCTTTTGTTGACTGTGCTTTCTCTATTTTTTTTCGCTGAGTTGATGTAATGATGGCAATTGTTACAGGAGACATTCCTTGGACATACAAGTGCTATAAGTAGGTCACGCTTTTCTGCATCTGGGGATAATATTGCAAGCGCTTCTGTCGATGGAACAGTGAGGTATATAGTTTGTTTCTAGGTTTTTGAATGATTGATTCTGAAGCCTACTGACTACCATCTGCCAGAAATGATGGAATGATGCTTCTGTTATCCGTTTGAGACGTTACAATTCTGCGCTGAGTTCATTTGCTGAGATCCATAAGATTTGTGTATCAGAACTTTTGCCCTTGTCGTTGATGAGATAGATGTGCTGCTTGTCTGATCATATCTGTTTCCACTATAGGGACTTACATTATAAGAGAGAATTTGATGGGAATGGAAGGAAAAAAGTCAGAGAGAGAGTTTGAGATGTTACTTCAAAGATCAAAATTCGTGTGTTAAACTCTTGACTAACCACATTTGAAGAAGGAAAAAAGAACAATATTAGTTTGTGGTTTACAGATTGAGCTTCGATTTGCTAATCTGCATGCTTTGTTGGCTGGCTATTATTTAACACGACTTCTTTTCTAGATATTTCATATCTTCTGTGGAAACTTCTAGCTCATTTTAGAATCCTGCTATAAGTTTTATAGTTACTTACTAGTAGAGTTGCAGAAAATTTCTGATCCAGTAGAAAGCTTTAAGAATGTACCAGCGATGGACAAACCATTTCAGAGCTCTATTAAAATTTTAGATCCCCACGGAAAACTACAAACTCTTCTTAATTTCTGTCTTACAAAGTTTTGGTTTTCTGCAGTGAATTTCTTAGCGGATCATATTAGATTAGACAAGGATATGAACATGACAGTTGTATTTAGATAGAGTTCCATATAGAGATAAAATTGTTGTTGCATTTTTTCCTCACCTAATATATGATGCTTGATCAGTGTGCGCACCTCTAGGTGTCCTGATAAGATGCTTCTTATCTTTTTTTGGGGGGGGGGAGAAGAATTCTATCATTTAGTTCATAAACTTATTTGTGTAGTTAATGGGGAGAATATCCAATGGAAACTAGTGGAACTTTATGAATTCTCTTAGTGTGAAGCTCTGTATTTTTCGAACTGATATTGAGTTTTTAGTTTGTCTTTTGGTGATGAAGGATATGGACGTATGACCCTTCTATGCCGGGATCAAGAAATGCTACCATATACTGTGGAGCAGAAATTTTGTCACTTGACTGGGACTGTAAATCTGACCGCTTGGTATGCTTTGGAATTACTTTCCTGTGGTTTGTCGTATTTGAGATTCTTTGCTTTCTGAATTGGATTTCATCTCAAATACATATTTCTTTTTCCTTGAAAAAAGCTTCTCATAGGTACGGCTGAGGGAGGCATCAAAGCATGGAATGCTGATGCGAAAAGAGTTGTTTGTGATCTCAGCACAGGTCAATCGTTTCGAAGGTCGTTTCCTTATTAAGCCTTTCAATTATGCCCTTGTTTGTTCAATGTATTCATGGTGTTGGGCTTCTGCTCCAGGGTATTGGATGTGAAATGTAGCCCTGTGGAACCCATTTTTGTTTCTGCAGCTGCATCTGAAGGGTAATTTTCTCTTTCTTTTACTCTTTACCTTTTTCCTTGAGAAGTAGCCATTTTTCAGATAGGTGTTGGTCTGGTGTTTCTTTGTATTGCACACCATTTACTTGATATGCGTTCCCCAAATGAATTAAGATATGGAGGTTAATCTTTGTATAAACCTACAGCTTTCTGCTTTTCAGGTTTTTGTAATCTAGAAATCATATAACTTAAATTGCTGTTCTTTTCCCTTGATGCTCTGTTTTAACTATGCATATATGAAAGAATTCAGTAATGGCTTTTTGGGTAAATAGCTGCTAGTTATTGCCTTTAGGTCATGATCATAGTTGTACCTTCTGCACCTGTTTCTGTCTTTTTTCTTTCTTTCTTTTTTTTGTTGCAATCTTCTTTGCCTCCAGATGATTGTACCACATTTGATTTTTCACTGATGAGAATATGAGTTCCCTACATAAGTTTCTAGGTTTTTTGTGTCCCTCAAGTCTTTTGTTTCTGTAGCTTGATGGAAATCCTGGGGGTTATTAATTTTTTTTTAAAAAAATCTATCTTTGCAGGGATGAAGCACGTTATGAGAAGACAATGGGATTTGCTTCACTAACTGTTTGGAACATGAAAACTTGGAAGCCTATGGTATGTGTTGGTTTACCAGAGCATCTTAGAACCTGCAGCACTGAGTTTTTCACTATCCATGTTTGATGACATGTTGATTTGTGAAGACAGTCCTTCCCCTTGGTGAAGACCCCCCCGCAATAACTTCTCTCAGTTTCAATCACAATGGAAAGATTTTAGCAGCTTCTGCTGTTGATGGGATGATTCACATGTTTGGTATCCTTTGTTTTTGTATCTGTTAGCCGTCACATTTCTGATGGCTGGTTTAACTATTGATCTTATATCATGTATGCTGCTAGTCGCTCTGACGAGCGACGTGGTCTTTAGGACATGGCCCCACAACCATGCTTTATCTCAGTTGGAGTTTTCTAGTACCCTACTATTGTTCTCAAAACAGAGACAATTTTAGGTAATCTGCGCTTCCAATCCAACACTAAAGGTGCTGTTTGCACGATCCTTATTATTGTTACTTTTTTTTTCTTGCATATTGATCTTGTTCAAGATACTGGATAAAATAAATGGAAAATGGTGAAAATTGGTTCCCTTCTTTCCTTCTGGTGGATGTGCTTTTGTGCTTTTGAACAAGTACGCCTTGACCACTGTAAGACATGTCTGCTGGTCTGCAAATTACTGGTTGGCCTGCTCATGACTCTCCCATCAGCTTTATTCTCTTTGGGCATGATGAGACAAGCATTTTCACTTTGGGGTCAGACGGGAAGGCAAGTACTCCAAGCATTTGTAGAGATTTGATATTGACAAAACATTGTCTATCCTTGCTCCATCTATCAAGTTGTTCAGAAAATAACAGAATATTTGTGGGTTCAGATATTTGAGTGGAGTTTGCACAAGCAAGGTCAAGTCCTTTGGTCAACAGATTGCAGCAGGTAATTGAGATTTGCTTCTTGATATGGTGATTCTTGAATATTTTTCCACTCATTACTTTGTAGGGGGACACATGATCCCTAGCATACATCAAGGGATTTCATTGTGTAACCCTGTTCTATAGCTGCATGCACTTACTCCCGTCCCTCCCTTTAAAGAAACCTCCCTTAAGAGGCTCTCTCTGGTACTCTCTCTCTCTCTCTCTCTCTCGCACCTGTGTTTTTTTGGGGGGGGGGTAAGATGAGTCATTTAGGGCCCTGTTGGTGATGGTAACACCTTGGTGTAGGAAGATTTGGGAGAGAAGGGAGGAAGTCTTTTGCCTATCACCGTAGTGCAACTTAAACTTCACACTTCTTTAGTAGGAGGAGGGTCAACTAACATTATACTTGCTCTGATCTTTAGCTCCCTTGACGTGCATGCTTGGCTTCAATAGGATTGTGGGCAGTAGGTGAGGTGCCATTTTCTAAGGCTTAAGGCATCAGAGCTACTCTATAAGATTTAGGCTGTCTTATGTGCGTTATAGAGGTGCCTAGTTCAGTTATATATTTCAAAATTAGAAAATATACTGTGTCAGATTTAGCATTAGAACCTGAGTGCATTCCTAACTTTCTGAAAACTATTTTTGTTTGGTGCCTGTTCTAGGTGACAAACAGTATACTTGACCCCTAGCTTTGTGATCGTATGTTACATTATTGACATATGCCTAACTTTTCTTTTCTTTTTTTTAAATAAAGACATATGTCCATCTGATAAATTATCTACTGCGCTCTAGATTGACTTGTTGGAAGAAGACCTTTTGCATTTATGGAGCAATTTTGTTGACGTGTTTGTTACATTCTCTAGGTTCTGCAGTCTTGATGTCTCGAAAGACCGCCTCCATGAAATGGCTTTGGATGCTACTGGAAAGAGACTGCTGTTGACATCTGATTTAGTACGATCACCCATTTATCAGGTGCACATCTGTGACTTTGTTGCTTAGTTGCTACACCAATTCCATTTGTCTTACATTCGTCCAATATCAACTTTGCTCAAACAGAAATTAGTTCTGTTGCACATGTTCCATTCATAATGAGCAAGTAGATTACCTGCCTGTTTGTAAAAGTCATACTTGTGTGGTTTGCTACACCTCCATGTTGATAGAAGGGCTTTAAAATTTAAACACTTGCACTTCCGTTGCAAGAAGCGTAATTACACTTGGCCTTCCATGGCACAAAGAGTTTAAGAATTACTGTAGATTGATACACTTGGCTCTGTGTCATAATGGTTCGTGGTTATTTTCAGGTTGGAGGTTTCACAAATGGATTGAAAACTCTACCACATAGTGCTACTATAACTACTGTTGATTGGCATCCAACTCTGCCTATTTATCTTACTGGATCTGCTGATAATTCTGTACGTGTTACATCCATTTTGTAAGACATTATCCAACTTTAGCTGTACATTACAGGTTATTGCGAGCCCTTGAGTATGATAAATTTTTTGTTAGAGTTTTATTGTTCCAATTTTTTCTCCTCAATGTTGTATTGTCTCTGGGTGCGGTCTTTATCTTGGTGAGTGTGTATGGGCCTTCTGCTAGAAACATGATTGCAGCTGCATGTTGTAGTTTGAAGTAAAAGATGCTCATTGATCAAATGACAATCTTAATCGATTCTGCATAGTTATTTTAAACCGCTTGTTTTTTCTGGAATTTGAACCATGGAGTGTACCACTTACAATATATTGTTGCAATTTGAACCAACGCATGTTCCGAAGTTTCAGAATATCTACAGAGAAACGAATGTAATGAACTGCCACGATAATGCTGTTTACTTTTATATATGAGAATCACTTGGTTTATTGTATTGTTTTCTTGCTTTAAAGAGCTTGCCAAACCTGTTGATGCTTCTTGGTTCTTTGTACTATTCCAATTTCCAACGTCAACGGTACTCATTGGTTATCTTTCATGCGAATGCTCGTGGGAGTCCCATCATAGGACCTGGGCCTTGGGGAAGGGGTATTTATTTATAGAGATACATGTACGGATCTATGTTCTTGTGTGTAGTCTCCAAGTTGGAAACTCATTGGCTAATTGTGCATAGAGTTGTAGAAGACAATGGCTCCCCTGTAGATGGTACTTGACAGAGGTTTTCACCAAGTCACCGTAGACTTGGACTTTTGCATGATGGGATGTGTGCGCTCATTGATTTTGGAATTTGGATGTTAAAATTTTAGAGGTTCGGCAGTAGAGTAGCCTTCACCTTTCTTTGGGGGCTTAGTGGGAAGACGTTTGGATGACTTCTCTGATAGTTTTTACCATTTGAGTTCGACAGAGTTATAGTTATTTGATTAAGTCAACCAGTATTCAAGTTATTATTACATTCCAATTGCAAGGTATGGAACTGGAGTCCTACATCGGTCATATAGGGGCTGATGTGGGATTTATATGGGCTTTGGGTTCTCTTAACTCTTGAGCTACTTTTTGGAATGAACTCTTCCGAAGTCTTGAATCAATTGGTATGAGAGCCATCATCATGTTTATGCACCCTAAGCGTCTGTTCTTTTTATGGGTAAAAGGGTGAAGCGGATTGAGGTGGGTTGAATTTTTTTTATGTGGTAAATTGAACTTTGTTAAAATAGTGGAAGTAAGTTGAAGTGGGTTGAAGTAGATTGAGGTTTGTATTTTAGAATTTACCCATGAAAAGAATAGGCCCTAAGTCACAAAAAGGGCTACCTAAGAAGAGAGCTGCATGGTGCAGAAGAGTTAAGCCATCTCAAGGGGAAATGGGTTATACCTAGTTGCTAGAGTGAAGCAATTGGACGATGGTTGCGGAGTGTGGTGGATTGTTATATTTCAATTTCAAAGTATGAGACTTGAGCCCCGCATCGGTCATACGGGGTCTAATGTGAGGTTTATATAGGTTTTGGATTCTCCTAACCTTTGAGGTAGTTTTTTGAGATATGCTATTCCAAAGTCCTCTATCAAATGTCTAGTAAAATAGCGTTTTGCGACAACTATCAACTTAAGAAGTCATTTTTGAAAAGTTGGTTTCAGTAACTTTTTCAGGTATTTTTGTTAAAACCACTAATGCAATTGGTTGATAAAAATGGTCAATACAAACAATTATCTAATATGCAGCTATTGTAAATAGCTAACAATTGTTGGTAAAATACAAACAATGAAGGCGATTCCAAATGAAATTTTGTGATCAATAGATGGATATATATACATTGGCCATTTATTGTTCATTGACTATAATAGAAGGCATATCCCACTTAGCCTTTTTAGCGACGTTGAACTTGGCTGAGAACACTGTCTGGAAAGATACCGATAGGGACTCAAATAGAAGGCTTCAAGTTCAATGCTTCAGTATTCGAAGGCAATCCTAGGCTCTGCAGGGTACTTGGCAATGGATGTGGCGAAAATGTTGGTGGCGGTGCAACTCATGGTGGCTTTGAAGGTGGTGGCGATGATGGGAAAGAGGAGCATTTGGGAATTTACAGCAGTATTGTACTAGGATATATTACAGGGTTTGAGGGGTGTTTGTGGAGCCTTGGTGTTGAAATGGTCTGCTGGATTCATGTACATGACAGGCTCTATCTGATTGTTGCTCTCCAGCCTCTCCTGGTGGCTAGAAGACTATTGATTGTGTTTAATCCACTAGATCCCAAGTTTGAATATAAGCTGATTCATGGTTTTGGGTTATTGGTGATAGTAAAGTGATGTATTAAGTCTACGGGCTTTCATGGTATTTGTCAGGTGTTCCTGGTAATGTATTGAATCTAAGCCTATTGTTAGGCCTTTCTGGCAAGTTTTCCGAAGCAGTCGGTTGGACGATGGACAGGACTTGGTTGGGTCGGGTTAGGGTCACCTGTTTACAAAGTGGACAGAGGCAGGTCATTGCCGGTATTGTTGGGTTGGGACATGAGCGGCCTATTGTTGGTCCGATTTAAAATGGAACAAACTTGTAAAAAAATTGTGTATAATAAGTATTGTTATGTATAAAATATTGGTAATATGCTTAACTAATTGTAATATGTAAATTAGCATGGCAATTAGGCTGAAAAAGTAACAGGTCACTAAACAGGCTGGTAATGGGTCGACATGATGCGGCCTGTTAACATGCTTTAATACACTGGTCTACTATTGGCTCTGTCTATTATTGACTTGATCTTTTATGGATCCTATTTTAAATGAGCCGATTTGCCTAATCCAAAAGATACCCGGTTCATTGCTCACTCCTACTAAGCAGTGTCACACTTTAACTTGAAGCCCAAGGCTTTCTCCCATAGTGAAGGCTTCATGCATGAATCAGAAGGATTCAGGACTTGAACCCCGTATGGTTGGATGATGCTATTTCTAATGTTCGTTTAATCTGCAGCTCAACCTTTCAATACTTTTTTTTCCAAATAAACATAGAAGAAATCTCAAATTCAAAAAAAAAAAGATTATTTATAAACTCCCATATTTGACTTTTAAGAGCACCTCCAACGGAGGTCTCATGGGCCAAAAAATCAGGTCCTGGGCGAGCAGGCGGCTGTCCCGGGCTCCAGCGGTCGCTCCGTGCGCGAGAAAGGGGCAAGCGGCCCTCCCCCAATTTCTACCTTCATTTTTTTTTTACTGTTTGTGAACCAAAAAAAAGGAAAAAGCTTAAATTTGTTTTATTTATTTTAGATGAATTGGGAATTCAACTCCTTTTTTTTTACTGTTTGAGAACCCAATTTCCGCCCGTTTCTTTTTCTTTTTTTTTATTCAACTCTTGTGTTAATTTTATTATTAATGGAAACTTGTGTTGTCTTTTTTTAATACAAATTATGACCCTGTAATTAATTAATTATGATATTAAAATATTATGTGCAAGTTATTTTTTGCAAAAAAATAAAGTCATATAACAAACCAACACAAAAAAACTAAATTAATTAAATATGATTAGATGTGGCGTCCGTAGGTATTATTTTATTTGGTGAGCCAAAGTGGTGAGCCTTACATGAAAAAGAGTGAGAATTGTGAACCAAAAAGTTGAAGACAATATTGATGTGGTAGTAGCAGGCCCCCCACTGGTGAGCCAAAAAATTGGCTCACCACTGGATTTGCTTTAAATTCCCAAATTCATCCACCTCAACTCCTAATTAGCTATCTCCAAAATAATATTATGAAATCCAACATAGTTCAAGCCTAATTTCCCAATTCCCAAATTTATCTCCGAATTGGGCTCCATAATTTAACATTGCACTAAATTAGTAACCACTGAAATTTGAGGAAAACCAAGAGCAACACAGTGGATACGTCCATCTAGGGCTCAAAATTCTAAGCAACATGTACCCATTCGCAATTAAATAGTATTGCCTTTGTCTCTAAATTTTTTTCTTTGAATTTGGAAAAATATTAACAAAAATTTTAATCTTACTAACAAAAATTATGCTAAAGGTATACTGACACTGACACATTATTATTGATTAATTTTAATTTTTATCATTAAGATCTCCCTATTATGGTGATATTTTTTATTTAGTTGCACCACATCATGTTAGCAAAAACTCGATCTCTATGTTGTAAGTATACTTAGAGCATATACAATGGCAGCCTCGCGCGAGGAGAGAGAGAGGCGAGCGAGGGAGGGTGCAGCTCAAGCAGCTGCAGTGGACGGCTTGGCTCGGGGAGGAGGCGAGGCAGCGCGGGGGCGTGAGCTGCTCACAACAGGCCAGTTTTGCTTTTTTTTAATTGTTTTTTCATTTTTTTAAATATTTTAATTTGGTTTTAGATTATTTTTTTGACTTTAAAAATAAAGTTGTGTGTTGTAGAGTGGGTCCGTGAGTATTATTTTATTTGATGAGGCAAAATGATGAGCCTTCCACTGGAGAGAGTGAGGATTGTGAGGTAAAAAAATAGAGAGAAAGTTGATGTGGCAATGATAGGCCCCACCGGTGAGCCAAAAAATTAGATCACCACTGGTTTTGCTCTTAGAATTATTGAAATATTATTAAAGCAAGCCCAAAAAAAGGGTATGCAATTATTACTTTATCCAAACAGTCCATTGTCTTTAATATAAAATTAACTTTTTATTTCATATTTAACTTGCTTATTCAATTTTAATTAAGGATAAAAGTAGACAATCAAATTAAATTATAATGACAAAAAGGAAAGTATGATAGTTAAAGTGAGACAAACCAGAATAAAAAGGAGGACAATTATTCAGAGACAGAGGGGGCGGAAAGCATATTAGACTAAACAAACAACCAAACTCAAATGCACCGTTAGAAGACAAATATAATCCTACTATATATTATAATTTTGAATTATTATCATTTACTACTCTATATTTATGTAAATCTTATTTGTAGTCCACTAATTTTGAATTTATTATTTAATTTCTCTTCTTAAAATTTGTTATCATATATAGGAAAATTCTTATTATTTAACCCCCCCTCAACTGAAAATTTTTTACTAAAAATGAGGCCGCCAGATAACAATTGTTAAGGTGGGGGGTTAAGAAAGAGGTGCATGATAATAATTCTTATACTTTTTTTTCCTTAATGTCTCTTTTTTTTGGGGGGGGGGGGGGAATAGCACGGTAAATTTGTTGGGCTTAATGTAGGATACTGCTTGCATTCAAAAGGATAGTTGGTGATAAACTTCTATCTTGACCTCATTTTAGCCCCTAGTTGACTCCTTTTTTCATTGTTTTTATGTTTGATCTTGATGAGAAAGGATCAAGTTGGCCTCCTTTGGTTTGAATTACGCGCATGCAATGGTTTTTCGTATTTTCAGGAGTTTCTGCTAAGAAACGAGAAATTTGCTGATGTTAGTAGAAAGGAAGGCTAAGGAGATGAGTTTCAAGTCGAAGAAAAGGTTGATTGAAGCTTCAAGGGAATCCCAACGATTTGGCATGGGTACCCCATGCCGCCTAGTGCGCCCATGCCATGTCCAAGATTTCAGCGAGCATGACCAGAGATATGGCACAGGTACCCCGTGTCAGGTGGCATGGCCTTGCCACCCTTCCGCCGTGACTCAATTCTTTCATTGGGGAAGTTTAGGGGGAGTTTTTAGTTTTTACTTGAAGAGCACTTTTTTTGTAGCCGATTTCTAGGGTTTTGTTAGGGTAGCTTCTCAACACTTTTGGATTGAACTGCTAGCATTGAGGATTGTTCTACCTTTTCTCGCACGATTAATTCAAGTTTGTTCTCTTAATTCTCTCTTCTCTCATCTTTGTTATTTTAGGGTTTTGCGTTTATCATGTTTATTGAATTGGGTTTTGTGATTGTTGTTATACATATGATTCTAGGCTAAATTTCCCAACTTCAGTTGGGATTGACGCTGATTATGTGTAGTTAAATCATAATTTAGTCCCAAACCCTTACTTTCCCCTTGTTTGTGTTTATGATTTCTACTATGCACACATGTTCGATGAATTGCTTGAGAGATGATTCATTCATTGTTATCAGGGTTTAGGGGAGCGTTGAAAAACGAAACCTTTACCTAGCGTCACTTAGTAGACAATTAAAATTTTAACATGAAAATCATAAGGTTCTAATTGCGATTCGAGATTGTCGACCTTGTAATCCTCAAATTTTTAGTCCCATAAGAATAGGTGATGATAATTCTAGGATTAGTCTTTAACACTTGAGAGAGGGAGGAGATGGACCTAATTGACGATCTATCTACCATAATACATGCTTGGGTTTGTCCAATGGGGTTAGTAATTAATTCGCTAGCATAATTGTATTGTTAATTCCAACCTTAGTGTTTTATTATTCTGCTATCATATTCAATTCTTTAGTTGTTATTATTCTCTTAGTTTATATCCAAACCTACAACTTCGATTTTCCTAGATTGAGTAGATTGATTAGGTCTGGTAGTTGAAAGCAAGTTCCCTGCGGATACGACATGTACTTGTTGATTGCTATCTACAATTACACAATGCACTTGCGGTAATTTAAATGTAATAGTTGGCTGTCTCAATTCCTTCATAGACTTGTTGGAGTCACTCTGTTTGATGAATAAATCTCGGTCTATTTCGTAAGTGTTCAAAATTGTTTGAAATTGTTGTAGGACAGTTGTTACCTAATCAATATTGATTTTAAACAAGGAATGTGAAATTAGACCTTATTATGCTGAAAACCTCTTTCGTCCCACCTTTTGGCTCAGATATTAATCGAGGGCGTTTAAGGCATAGATTGGTCTAGAATGATCAAAGAACCAGTGTAGTCTTTTTGCAGTTTTATTTAGGGTCAAAGCCCCCTCAATTGCACCAAAAATAAGAAAACGTCATTTTCCTTGTTCAAAATCAATGATGATCAAATATCTAATGTAGATAAAACCTTTATAAGATGCTGTTACATGAGATAACTTACAGAAGATATCAATGGATTTAATTGATTTATAAATCTTAGAAAGCAAATTAATGAGAATTGTGAAAAGGAAAATGGAAGTGTGAAATGGGAAATATGTCATTTTTACTGTTGGTTAGAGGTCGGTTGTGGCGAGGGGCAATGGAAGTTTGAGTGCCCTGTGCCCCAACGCTGGTTCTCTCACTTCTCCTCAGTGTCAATGGCTCAACCCCATCACACCTCAAAGAAGCCCACTACACCCCTCTCTCTCTCACTGACCTCCTTCCTCTTCCTCTCTCTCCTCTGCTTCGCCTCTCTCTTCCTCGCTTTCTCTCTCTTCAAATCCTCGCTCACATCTTCTCCTCCTCGGGACAACATCCAATTCGAATCAAACACGAGCCCAGAGCCCTGCGATTTTACCCATGGCAACTGGGTTTTCGACCCTTCTCCCAGATCCATACGATACGATCATACTTGCAAGGAGATATTCAAGGGCTGGAACTGCATTCTCAACAACAAGACCAATGCTTTGCAGATTTCCCAATGGAAATGGAAGCCCAATAACTGTGATCTTCCCCCCTTCGATCCTGTTCGCTTTCTTGAACGATTTAGGGACACTAGCATAGGTAAAAATATAGCTTCTGCCCTCTTTGTTTTTTCTCCCTACCATTTAGATTTGCTTGCTTTGATTCTACAGATGATGGCCATTGCTGAATTTTTGAGCTGTCATTTGAGTGCCCTCCTGATAGACATAGTTTTGGGATTCCCTTCCGTTTTGGTGATTGGATTGGAGGGTAAAGTTCATTTTTTTGAAGCTAAATATTTTACCAAATAAATGTGCATTGAGGTAATTTCAGTGGATTTCATTGCCTTGACAATTGGGACTGAATCACACAAATGGGCATGACCTTATTCGCTGAAATTCATGTCATGTTGTTGTTGGTTCTGTGGAATTTTGTTGCAATGCAATTAGTAGAAATTACACAGCAAATAGGCTGGGCAAATATTATTTTTGGGTTGCTATTGTCATTGGGAGTGATTAGGCTGATCATATGATGTCTTGGAAAGTGTAGGGTTCATTGGTGATTCTCTGAACAGAAATATGTTTGTTTCTCTGTTCTGCATATTGAGGCGAGCATCCAGTGATATGAAGAAGTGGCGTCCAGCTAAAGCAGATCGTGGGTTTACTTTTCTTCAGTACAATCTTACCATTGCTTATCATCGGACAAATCTATTAGCAAGATATGGTAGGTAAGCTATACCTTATTTTTAGCGAATTCAATGATTGGAAATTGTTGCTTTTCTACAGTGTGAGAGCTTATTTATCATTTGAGGATGAGCAAAATCAAACCAGAAGATAGTATCTTGGAAATTCGTTTTTAGTAGTGTGAGAGCTCATTCTAGTTCTGCCCTTTTCAAGTGTGTGGGTTTGGATATGTGTAGTGTAAGTTATAGAGCTTACATATATTTTAGAAGATGGTTGCTTTTGAATTTTGATACTTTGGTGGTTTTTCATCTTGTCCAAGTTTCTAGATTGTTAAGTAGTTTGATGGCTCAGCATCAACCATGTTTTCCTAGAACAATGGATTCGAGCGTAGTTCCTTTCTGGTAATTAATTGAATGGTTGTGCATAACTCTCAACGGGAATAATGGTCATAAGCCATTAAAAGCCTCCCATTTGACTTCCTTGTAACCAAAAGTTTATCCTCGCCTGTCTTCTCATATTTAGGATTGGGGTGTCAAGTTCTGTCAGCTGCTTTCAAGAATGATTTGTTGCAGCTTGTTAAACTTGGCAGAACGCAGAATATTGTTTTTCATGGAATGCCTTGAGTGTCCTCTTGGACCTATAGTAAAACAAACCAAACCAGGCGAAAAAGCTGAAGTTCTGTTCTGGGGAGGTGTAGAAGCTTCAAAATTTGCATACTTTCCTCTACAATGAGTTGTAGAGAAGCGGGTAGATCCTTGTTGCCTATGTTCTTACATACGGGTACAAAATATCCAAGAAATGAAATAACCTAATTTGATAGAGGCGCCAGGAAATTAGATTGTACTTTTCTTACTCGCTTTTGATGAACAAACCCAATATTTCTCTTGCTGTGTGAATGACAAATTTCCAAGTCGGCAAAGCCAATTCACTTTCTCTTTTGTATTGATTGTCTGCTGGAATGCAGAATAACACTTTAATGAATAACAGGCAGCTTGCTTCACATTTTCAGCAGAATTGGCCAAAAAATTGTCGTTCTTATTGCCCAGAATAATATCACTCAAATGAACTTGTTAGATGTCAATTTGAAAATGTGGATATGACAGACAGATTTACATCTCTGTCTCTTTGGATAGGTGGTCACCTAACGCTAATGGTGGGGTGCTAGAATCTCTGGGATACAAAGATGGCTACAGAGTTGATGTTGATGTCCCTGACAGCAATTGGGCTGAAGCTCCTAGCTTCCATGATGTTGTGATACTGAATACTGGACATTGGTAATGAGTCTGTAGTACAAAATATCTGGCATCCTCTGTTCTTTGATGGCTTCGGCCCCCCCCCCCCCCCCGCCCCCCGGATTTGCTTTGATTGTCTTACAAGGTGTTCTTTTAAAACAAAATTGCTTTTCATAATTAACTTTTCCCTGTGCTCTGAGTCACCATATGCCCATTTTCCTTGCATCTGCTTCCTTCACTCACTTTTTTTTTCTCCTTTCTCAACATATGAAGACTTGTCCATTTGCTTGTAGCTCTGGGCTCTGGCATGTTCCCAAATTGATTTCAGAGCGAAACAACTCCCATGTGCATTGGCCGTATAATGTTTTAGCCATATTTGTTCTTGCAATCATTAATTCATTATAAATAAATTAGGATAGATGGAAATGTACAAGCTTCATTTGGCTTCCATATTAACTTGGTTATATCCTTTATTATAGACGCTAAACAGATTAATTTATTATGTTTATTAAGTAGTTTGGAAGTCACTGAAAGTTGACAATAATGTTGTTTATCTTGCTGGTTTTGCAGGTGGTGGGCTCCTTCAAAATTTGATCCTGTCAAATCCCCCATGCTCTTTTTTGAGAATGGGATACCAATGGTGCCCCCAAAAGCTCCTGATGCTGGTCTGGATATGGTTTTGAACCACATGGTAATGTATTAATTAAAGCTTCTGGGTGTAAAAAAATTTTAATAATTGAAAAATTGAGTATTGGACAAGACCACTTTTTGGAAAGTAGGAGTGAATTTTGGGGCAATTTTTTGAAGTTTGTATTATAGTGAACTTTAGAAAAATGCCTCTCTGAACAGTCATTTGCTTCCTGTTTATTGAGCACACACAGCATAGACACACAGACTTATCGTCCATAGATGGGATTCTGGGGTTATTCTTTTGGAAAGAGAGTATTTGAGTATCAAAATCTCATCTACTGATGTTAGGCTGCTTTCATGTCCAAAGCATGAACTGGCTGCTAGTTTTCTCTCTTTTTGTAAAGTAAGTTGCTTGTCATTACTGAATCACATTTCACACGATTACTCCAAGCATCCCCTGAGGGGCTTACATTTGAAAACTCCCCAGTGATCTCTATACTCCACTTTTTCTTTCTACAAATGCCATCTGATCTTAGTAAGTCCATGGCCCTCTATATCCAATGACTCCACCTACTTATCTTTTGTGCACCTGTTCAAAAAATGCATCTGAGTTTGATTCTTGTTGCTTTAATTCTTTGAAAATGTCTTATCCGGGTCTGTTGTCAACCACCTCGCTGTTAGTCTTGAACAGTTAGCATAAAGACTTGAGACCGTGTAAATCTTAACCTTCTCAAAGTTTACCGAGGGCGGCATCACGTTAGGGTATTGTTGTAGAGATGGATGAAGAGCATTGTTCAATCACTAAAGTATGCTGAAGCGTATGAATAATGTTGTCTTGTCTTGAAGTTTGTACTGAGCAACAGTGTGGCCGTTAAAAATTAGAACATCAAATTTTCACAGTGAAAGGGATGATAATTGCAGGTTTAGCCCCATGTCATGGGAAGGTAGGTAGGCCTGATAATCAGGGTGCAGAATTTGAAAAATCTTGAGTGGCTTTTGAGGGACTGAATTTGGTGCTTGATTATCCAGATGCAAAAGTTGCTGATTATCGTAGTTTGTGTTATCCCATGGATCAGTCTGCTTATACATGAAAACAGCTATCAGGCAATTGCATTTTGCAGGAGGATCCCTCATGCTTTTGCATCTCTGCCCTTGTTATTGCTATGTTATTTCTTGGATTCATTGGCTGTTTAGTGATTCCTGTTGTTCTGCTGTGGTTCCAGACATCATTCATAGAAAGAAAAATGCGACCTGGTGGAATAAGAATTTTCCGTACACAATCTCCAAGACACTTTGAAGGAGGCGACTGGAACCAAGGGGGTTCTTGTCCACGTTTGAAGCCTTTGCTGCCAGAGGAAGTAGGTGTTCGTTCTAGCTATTTACTGTCATCCATAGGCTTGTAGGATCATTTATTCAGTGCATTCAACTTGGTAATACTTAGATGTTGATAGTTCTCAATTTACGTGTTTTTGCTCGTGGCATCTAGAAAACTTTGTCTTGCACAGAGTTTCATAGTAGTTGGGGAAGATTATCTGCAAAACTTGACATGGGTTGATGTGTTCAGGTTGAAGAACTCTTTGCTGTGGAGAACAATGGAACGAATGTCGAGACACGCCTGGTCAACCAGCACCTACAAAAGGCCCTCAAGGGATCTAGCTTCCGTATTTTGAACATAACCCACATGAGCGAGTTTAGAGCAGAAGCTCATCCATGCAAAACTGGTGGAAAGAAGCATGATGATTGCATGCATTGGTGCTTACCTGGAATTACAGACACTTGGAATGATTTACTTGTTGCACAGTTGGATAACATCAAAGGTCAAAACTGAATCAATTGAATATTTTTGTACTCAAAATATGTTCCTTTTTCTCCAGCTCGATTGATCGATCTCCAGCAGGCGACATTACGTAGGTTATAAGTAGATTTTCTCTTAAAGCTTCTAGTAGTTGGTAATACGATCCAATTATGCCCCCTTAATGCTTGTTCTTCGAGTCAAAATATGAAGTGGCTTTGTGCAATCAGTAATCACAGGTTGCGGTGAGATATGCTTGTATTCATCCCTTCGTGATACTGAAGACGTTTCAAGTTGGTTTAATTTTGAACATTGTGGCTGAAGCAAAAACAAGTGCACGGCTCACATTAGTAAATAACTTCAGGCCAGTTGAGCCTGGGCATGTCAAGTCACATTTGCAATCATAATTAAATTATCTTACGTAGCTATTCATCAGTGACCACTTCAAAAATAAAAATCTAATAGGTGCGGTTTTCCACAAGTTTAATGGCACTCAAGGCGGAAGAGGATTCTAATATTCTTCCAATAAACAGAAGAACGAAAAGAAAACCTCATGTTACTACCTGACATTAAATGTCGCTCAGCAAGGTACATCTTACAAATGATCTGACAATTCTGCTCTCATTTACAACTATTCTATATATCAGCTCCTTAGAAAGCCAAAGTTAATTTACAAGAAAAGCATGTTTTACCAAGGCCTAATCATCATCATCAAAATCCATCACCACTCTAAGCCGCCTTCTCTTCGCAGAACTCTTGGGTGATGCGCTAATATGGCTGGCCAATTGTTCATCCCCTGAATCTTCCAGTTCAGTATATTTGTCAGCATTTTCGGTTCTGCCACCAGACCCATCCTGATCGGAGTCTTCATTCCATGAATCAGCCGGCTCTTCAAACTTTTGCTGATTGAGCAAGCTGGAGCCTCTCTCACCCTGAATGCTAGCCCCATTGGCATCATCTTCTGAACTGCTAGTTGGGATTTTAGCAGTATTTTCTGTATCTTCTGTTCGACTTGTTTCATATCTACAAAACACAAAACTTTCATATACAACTCAAAAATAATCATGAAAGACAAACAACAATTTAGCAGCATCATGACAACCTCCATGCATCGCACGTATGTATAAGACTAAAAAGAATTTAGCAGCTTCTTTGATTGGGCGTATGTATGTATAAATGTCCTCTATTAGAAACCGTACTCTGGTATGTAAAGAGGTGGTTCCAATCCACATGATCCACCAAAACATTTCCATGTGTGGAAAGGAAATTTATAAAGTAAATAAAATTAGTGGAAACCAACTTGGAGGATGCTAAAAGAACTGCATATTTAAAAAGGGGACTTACGATGCAGACGGATTCGGGCAACACAGATGTGTGTGTTTTTTTTTTTTTGGGGGGGGGGGGGGGGGGGGGG
>JACYFF010019584.1:103678810-103690815 GCA_017589665.1 Selenicereus undatus
CCCCCCCCCCCCCCCCCCCCCCCCCCCCCCCCCCCCCCCCGGAATGTAAGTTGCTCAAGTGAGATAACGCAGAGCTATACAAGCGGTAAACAAGGCGACTGAAGCTAGAGGAAAAGAAACTTCCTAGCTATGCTTATTGATATGGATCCTAGATCTTGCCACAAAAGCCCTAAGAGAGGTCCAGTTGAACTGGTAAACACATGTATGCAAGAAATCAGACACCACCGGACAAAATCCAGGGTCGTCTTGTTGTGGCAAAAATTACAATGCATTATGACAGAACTTGGCAACATAACACTTCACCCAAAATGTACAGATGAACTGCATTCGAATGATGCTGCTATTAACTCAATCGCATTTATAATTTATTTATTGAAAGCTGTGATGTGAATATTATTTTAAACCACGAAGATGGTGGTGCAAAGCATCATTACCTGTCTCCCAAACCTATTTTATTTGTGTGGTCCTGCCCTGTAATAGGCTGCTTAATTGAAGTGTTCACGTGCTTATCCTCTCCTGTTGAGTGACTTCTGGATTTCCTGTTCCACAGATTTAGAATGGCAAAGTTTAAAAAGAAAAAATGGAGGTAGATAACTCACTAAGAAATGTGGAGTTGACTTTTGACGCAAGGCAGAAAGGATGAAATTATTCTAAGCACCATTCAGAAGGAAGTTTTGTTATGAAAATGAAGCTTGAGATACAGCAAAGAAAGATTAAAGACAATTTGAAGATTCGTTTACAGGGTAACACAATGCCTTCTGAACAACTTCTGATGATTATCATGGAATGCAGAATTATCAGTCCAAGAAACCCCCCCGCAGCATGTTCAGAGTACAACCCCTGAGGCCGGCATATTGGCTGTTATATTTTATAGCTTATCTTGGACATGTTAAAGTAGGGGAACTGTAAGTAGCTTTGCAAGAGGTTTCAATTTATTTCAACCACACTTCATTGGCTAACCTATAGATTAACTGACCCTGTATTGTGTGGAAATGCCACCGGTCAGTCTTAATCTGTGGAGATGATCTTATATAGTGCACTGCAATCTGCCAAGCAAAGTCCTTTGACCTTAGGAGCATAAACCAAAGTCCGTATGATGCTGCGCATAGATAGCAAATCTCTGTTTGTATGCGATATTAACAAAAAGTTTTATCTGGCGATTTCAGTTGATTTTTGGGTACTTTGGACTATGATCAGCAATGTAAAGCCCTTTAGCCCTTACCCGCCATTATCTGAGTGTACAAAGCCACACTACAATCGTCAGCGAAACACAACTAAAATGGTTCACTGAACCAAACTCTATCCTCATGCATTTATCTACCTACCAGTCTATCTTTTTCAAGTCCAAAATTCAAACAATCAGCTGCATTCATGGAACTTCTGAAACTCAAAAAATATCCCCCCCCCTCCTCACCAAAAAAATATACTCCGCAAATATATTCACATAATGTGTATGACCAATCTGCATTATGACAGTGTTACACCCATAACTCAAAAACTACCAAATGACACAAAAAAATATTGTACTGATGCTTTATATCACCATAAAGAAAATGCTTGCATATCCATTAAGAGGTTTTATATTTATCCCTTGAACTATTGTGCGTGCAGAAGCCAGAAAAGAGAGTTTTGGAACACTTACTTCAAAACGGAGCTCAGTAGTTCATCATCTGAACTATCCCCGGATGATTGAATATCACTTGGCTTTCCCAAAACCTTGCTAGATAATAGCACATCATCATTTTTAACCCTGAGATTTGATTCAAAAACCATGCTTGTAAATAAAGTCGCTGAAATTAAACGAGCAACGAAGTTTGATAAAACTTTTTCCAGGAAAATAAACTTCTCAAAGATTTAGCACAACTTGGTAATGATGTAATACTTGCTTTCACCATCATAATGTATCAGACAGGATTCCAAGATTTCCTTCATAGCCTCGCTTTTGGCTGACACATAAGGTACCCACCACCACAATGTAGGACGCAAGAAGAAAACTAAATTTTCTGATCGTTAATTTCTTTTACATAGAATTAAACAAGGACAATGCCACAGTGATTACCTTTTCCTGAATGAGGACAAGGTTAGGTTGTCCGAGTCCTCTCCATCTGTAGAAGCATCACCCTCTTTGATTCTGTTCCTGTTTGATTCAGTTCTCATTCTAGAAGTATGTAGACCAAGTTTCTTGAGTTTTCGGGAGACTTGGGCTGCTGTCACTGCTCCATCAGGGTCAAGTTCTTTTGCTATCAAGTGGCTACACCGCTTATGATCTTTGAACCTACCAAGATACATTTAACATGTTAACAAAATGCTTCAAAAAAAAATAAATTGCAATTTCCTGGTTTACTTTGAAGATGCATTCAGTTATGCATCTGTTGGTCTGAATGATATGGTTATCAGTCTGAATATAGAACAACTACTTACTGCTCAAACAGAGTTCTAATCTTCTGCTCTTGATTCTTATCCAAAGCACGGACTCTCTTCCTAGAATTTCTGGGAAGCAATAATGAGAACTTGAGTCAGACAAATTCTACTAATTGTCTTCTTTCCTATTTTGAAAGACATTTGACAGTATCCACACTACTAAGAAAATTCAAGACATTGTCCAAAACAATTGGAAGAAAAGAAGAACAAGAAAGTGAATTAATATGCTTACGTAGGTTTTCTCAGAAAACCAGGACCATCTGGACAATTTGAATTAGGAAGGCTGCCATCGGTTTCCATTGCACCATTGTTATATTGATCATTGCCAACGAAAGAATGGGCCGGATTGATGCTATCTTTTGACGGAAGTTGTAGTCCTAATTTTTTGCATTTGCGGGACACTTGAGCTGGTGAGATATTCCCATCTGGATCAAGAGCTTCTGCTATGAGCTGAGTACAGTTAAGATTGTCCTTGTACCTGTAATGTTTCCCAAAATATAAATAGATCAGCAAAAGCTGTCCATACAAAGTCAAACCATATACACCCACATCATAACGAGGATGGCTTTGATTTGGTAAAGGAATCATTGCCCAGATGCATCTGCTGCAATGAGTTAGTCAGTAGAGTGAATAGAATTGCATAAAGAATTTACTTCGATGTTGATATCTTTTTTTAAGTTTCAAAATCGTGTTCTTTTCAAAGTTAAAATAGCATGAATTAAGCATTCACTGCAAGGAAGCTCCCTCAGTTCACATGCCAATAACAAGCATATAGTTACTTGATGTAGTTTTTGAAATTTTGATTGACAAATTACTAATAGCCAAGCTTGCATAGTAAAATATCCTGTTCAAAATTTAACCTAAAGTTGAGCTACAGAGTAAAAACGCAAACGGAATTTCTTTGATGTTGAAGGTAGAACAAATGAAACTCAACCATGCTTTAAACTGGCATGCTAAGACCAAAACTTGAACCAAGCACACTTACATCTCATACAGACTTCGAATCTTTTCCTCTAGCTTGTCATTTAGGACTAGTCTTCTCTTCCTTTTTATGCCTCCGATAAGATCACCTTTAAGGTGATGCCCTTCTCTACAAGAATGGGAAATCTCGATTAAAAGAGATGGCAATGCAAAAGTAACTATTCCTGAACATGGTTTTAGCCATAGAAATCATACATTTTGTTATCCTGATTACCACTAGTTTGGAGGACCTTCTCTCCTGCAACATCATCAAGGTCACCGTACCTATGGATGAAGGAAAATCGTTAGTCAAGGTAACAGTATTCAACAACTATGTGAACGGACAGTACAAAAACAGGATGAAGTGATCGACAAACAAGTTGGATGTTTTACTTTTCAAACTGAGACTCATTGGGGATAACAACATCATATTCGTCATCACCTAGTGCATCTGCTAAACATTTCCGAGTGCATCCCTTGCTTCCTGATAGATCACCTCCTCCAACAGAACCCCAGTTTTTAACTTCTTTTTGCATTTCACCAACCTCATGCTGTATGGACTCAACATTAATGTAATGGCAGTCCTTCCGAGTCTTACAAAATAATACATCAACAAAGAGAAGGGGCTGATTCTTCATTTTCCTCAGCATTCTTCGAATCAGACTAGTCAGGAACTGAACAATGCTCTCATATTCTTTATGAGGGCATGCCTTTTGCTCATTCAAGATATCATAAAATATGACAAGGCAGGATAGCTGTCACATTTTCCAGAAGACAAGCACTCATGAGATGAATTTCCAATATAATAGTTAATGCCATCACAAAATCTAGGTTGTTCTTTTGAGATTATCACCTGATATAACATGGGAGCAAGATCCAAATCATCACATATCCTCCTCAGCAAGCACAAGACGTAGTGATTTGTACTACTAGAATTGCTCTTATAAAACTTGAGTAACCAGCAAAGCTTACTGACGATAGTGCTGCTTGCCAAAGGGAGTAGCAAAGAAGTTATCTTGAAGTCAACTTCTTCGGTTACGGCAAGCTGTTCATCCGAAGAGAAATCACAATCATCTTCTCCAGTAATCAAATTGTTGTGATTTTCATTAGATACCTCCTGAAGGACCTGAACTGCTGGTGGGAGACTTCCATCTGCATTTTGTCCCTTAACCTTGGAAGTCTCAACCTCACTAATTTGAATAGGAACGTTGACATCTTCTTCATTCCTGTCGGACACTGTTTGAGTTGGGATTTCTTTCTCATTACTGCCCACATCAGGAACGTCATTCTGAATGATGGCAGCATCTTCAACAGCCTTATTTTCTAAATTCTTCATATCACCATTTTTCCTCCTCCTAGCCTTTCTGGATTTTCTTGCAACCTTAGAAAGAGATAGTCAAGGCATTGCCAATAATCAGTTCAAATGATTCATTTAAATTGCGGATGTCCGCAATGGGTGCGAAGCAGAATGAAAACCTAGAGTCCAACATTATGAGTTGCAAGGTTATCGGTCCCGACATACAAACAGCAGAAGGAGAGGACATGTAGCTTTTACTCTTCAGGCATTTTGCCTAGCCAAGAGAGCAAGATTGGAAAGGACATAAAGGTAAACACAAGGAGCTAAAAAGGTGAGACATCCCTTGGAGAGATGATAGGATCGAGTGGAAGGATGCAACGGAATAGTGGAAACTATGACAGGAAAAATGTTATTTACAAAGATATTGAAATCCCAAAGATATCCCAAATGATTCTCGCATTAGACTTATATTTTCCGTTGGCCATAAATAGGTGCAAACCAAATTATGCCAATGAATTTGGGCACCCATGCATCCGGGGTCCTATCAATAGCAACCAGTTTATGCAACAAAAAGTTAAGCAAAGGCTGGGAGATTTTTGGAGAACCTTGGTGAAGTTGGTATTGTGCTTGTTTTTGCATGTTGTCAAGGTCCCGTTGATGTATAAAACTTTGGGATTTGTACGATTATTCATAATACAAGTACATGATCTATGGGAAGAGGCAAACAGTTTAATATCGCACCTTTCATGCTGAATAGGAATTTTCTTCGAATTCCTATTTCTATTTTAACCTACAGCTTTTCTGACTACCACTTATGTCAACACCTGACATGGTAGTTGATAGAAAGAATTCAGAAGGCACCCCCTCCTGCCTTCACTTAAAAAGGGGCCAAAATCACACATCCATCATGTTCAGACAATACTACAAAAAAACCTCACCAAAACAAATGGCAGCAAAACAAATGGCAGACAATCGAGAAATCAAAAACAATATCCATATTCAGATCCCTCTATAGCATAATACATATTCAAAGCACCACTATCACTGTAAAGTACATGAACTTCACCGTATACTACAAATACAGATCAAATAGACCATCAAACTTATTAATAGGGAAGGGGCTTTCAGTCTGAAAATTGAACCGTAAAATGGAGATCAGTATGCATAGTATCATAATGGCTTACCCTCAATGCACCATGCACTTGCAGTTTCTCCATGAGCCGTATAACTACATATATTATCTCCACTAAATCTGCAAGATCACTGTTATAAGCATGGAGTAGCATCAGTAAATTGTATCCATCCAAAGATAGAGGGATCACTTGTAAAAGTCGGATCACAAATCATGACTGAGTTGACTGTCAATAAACTACTTATATTTCCACAGGAAACAAGGATGTTGTAAATTAAATGACTTGCTTATTTCAATGAATTTGTTCACCCTGAACTCCTGAATTTTTTAAACCATTCAATTGCAAGTAAGCATTACTAGACACGCAAATCAGTTTTTGGTTGACTGTTGATAAATTCAAGAAAATAACGTGAAAAACATTTGATGAAATAATATATCCCATGGCACTTCCATAAGTATACAAATACGAATGGCGTCGCCAGATGGAAGAATTATGAAAAGTCTTACAATTTAAAGAATAGAAACATGACAAAGTGACAACCTGAAAGTCAGCCACCTAATCGTTCTAATTTTTTTTGGGGGGGGGGGCGTCGTTCACATTTAAAAAGAAGATTTCAAAACTCAAATATACAGATAAGAAGGGAACTTCCAAGAGTGCAAAAATGCACTTTTTACGGGACAAGCATTCACTGAATTCCATCTCTTTCCAATTTAGGCCGGATTGGATGCCTTGTATTTAAACCATGAAACACATTCAAAAGAAAAATAATGACCAAGCATTTAAACAATCTAGATAATTACTGGCACCTTTTTGGTTGTTTATGAGCATCAAATGATCTGACCATATTTAAAAGGAACTGGGTTAATCCTTGATCAGTTTGATCATAGAATAACTTGTGAAGTATCATACGAACAGTTTGGGGTTCCTTGGAATTGTCTGGCATCAGCTTGAGCACTAGATCCAACGTCCGTATCTGTAAGGCAAGTGGTCGCTCTTAGTCTCTAAAATCATGTGATACTGATAGAATCCATAAATTAGTATTCTTACTTTTACATGCTAGCTCCAATAAATGTCAAAGTAAACACAGTATCTCACAAGCTAGTTCTGTATTTCAGAAAATGATGGAACCAATGGCAATCATTGCAGATGTGCTATAGACAGACATTAAGGGGTTAATAATAGAAGTTGATAGTAGACATGCGGTTTCATGAAAGTAGGGATAAAGGTCATGAGTTTGGCTAAGAAGTGAACACATCAGATGTACAAAAATTGGAAGTCAATAGATTTTACCATGATTTTCATGAGAGATCCTGCAACTGAAAGAAATGCATTGTTCTTCGTTTCCTTCAAGCCTTCAAAAGCAAGATGCCACTTTGCAACTACCAATCCAAACATCGACTCATTCATGGTTGCTGCTATGGGTCCGCATATATCACCTTTAAACCATGTACTGCTGTCATCATCACTGACAGAAGGTGCACGGTTGGCTTCCACATTTGACTGTTAGATGAAAGACGGGTTAGCTAAAAGAAACAAAACGGCAGTGGAAAATTGGTTAGGCAGATTGTCAAGTAACTATGAAACAGCCTTTTCTATTTACTCTTTCTAAACAAAATAGAATAGAAAGTTGATCATTGCATAGACAAAATAGTAGAAAGTGCACTAGATATATCTATTCTCTTGCTCTCCTAGTCCATATGTGATTCAGAATTCGCTAGTTGTCAAGCAAGAAAACAACACCTAGTGAAGATTCCCATATCTAGTAAAGGTTGGGGAGGGCAGGATGTACATATGCTACTACAAGTTGACAGATTGTTTATGAAGATCAAGTCGTTGAATAGAACTGTTCTTTAGTTAGCGAAAAGATAACCTTAGCTGTTCATAATCCTCCTTTCCAGTAACAGGTAACTGATTAGACTATATGACAGGTATGTACAATTTGATAGGCTAAAAGGACTGGTAAAACATGTTGTCAATTCAGGCTCAACCAGACTACTCAAGTGAGGAAGATTTATCAGTCCTGCCCACCGTTACAAATTTATAGATGAAGACATCAAGAACCAACCAACTCATTTAAAATATATTTTGAGGTGCTATTGCATAATTAAGAAATTAAGACAGAGAATAACAAATAAAACATCAATGGTTTTTTCTTTTCTCTTTCAGGGGAGAGGGAGGGATATAGCTGTACAAGCACATAAAAGAATCAAATTCAAACCATTTTCCAGAAAAGCCTGGCTAGGAGGAGCGGGGAAAAAAACACTCAGACATTAACGTATTACACGTGGGAGCATATCAGTTCACTGTGCCAATCCGAAAAACTCATTGCTCAACTTTGGTCAAGTATTCGCTTTATTAAAGTGCAAGACATCAGGTATGTATATCCAAGTATCTAGCTGCTCTAGTTATTTACAACAAGCAACAACTGATCCCGCACAGAATCAGCTGCCGGGGGGTTGTAAAGCAGAGCTTCAAAATTTTCATCTGTATGGACAAAATTAAAATACGTCCACAAATATTTGAAGACTTGCGTAATCATGAGCATGTTCCAAAGTCCAAATATTGTACCGCACCTTTGTCATTATGGACTTGTGGTATTGAAAACATGTAATGAATTGAGCCAGCTGAAAGAACATAAGAACATCACTGTTTTGTATTGCTAGGTGTTCTTTCTCGATATCCTCAGCAATTGACCGCATCAACACTGATGACCATGCAAACAGTAGTCAGGATATGATACATATACACAATTGGAGGAGGATGGCGTAAGGAGAAGTAAATTTCATTTCCAATACCGTTGTATCCCCCAGTTAAAAACTGGTTTAAAAAGTCATGAAGCAGCTCCAAAATTCTCCTGTTTTTTGTAGGTGGTCGAGTGTAATCTTTCATAACCCTTTTCGATGGGCCCCTGTGGACTTTCTCTGGTTTAAGGAGTTTATCACAAGAAGCAGGGCTAGGTGTTCCCTTGCACATTGTTTTAGAGCCATCCTGTTCAAATAAGTGCTCTAATCAGAGAAAAGAAGATATGAAACCTACCAATCAGCTTAAGGGATGAACATTACCATGGTAAGTCGTGCAAAAGCCCCACTGAACTGTGAATGTCGAGCTGCATGCAGTCTAGTAATTTTTCTCTTTTCTGCCTCCTCCTGCATGATAGATTTGAGACTTTCAAGACAATCTTTGGTATCCCCGCTTGCCTGAAAAACCCGAATCCAGAACAACTGAGTCTTCAAACCCAAATGCAGAGCAATTAAGTCCTCATTAATACGCGCAATGGTGTGGCAGCCAGCAGTTAAGTAGATGCAAAGCACAATGAACCAATTAGATGACTTTAAGTGTAACAATATGCCTAGAACTATCAATCAACATCTTAAGTTTACAAGTCACAAAATGCAACATCGGATTATCAGAAAATATCCATTGATCTAGGTTAAGTACAGTGTTTCTTAACGGTCATTTGCAGCAAAAAACAATCAGCTAATAGTGTTGTCTGTATGAAGACATTAATCATAAATCAAGTGTACTTTCCATAATGAATACTGAGAGTTATAAGAAGAGGATATAGCAGACCAACCTTTGAATCCTCCAGACAGACTTTAGCAATCAGTTCTGGATCCTGGCCCATGAATATGTAATGATATATCTCTAATAAGAGCAAGGTATCATGTCGCAGATAGCGACAAGAGCCATTAACATGCTGGGTTATAATTATAATCACATCCATGACATTTTCATGAAACAGCCTCTCCAGGAAATCGTCCCTCAGTGATAAAAGCAAATTAGCAGCACCAGCAGCCTGTTGATACACTGGGATATCTTGCACCGCTAGCATGTTCCGGAATAGAGTGAGAACCAGTTGAACAAGTTTCCAATCATCCTCTGTGAATTCATCGCTGTTCATGGTTTTTTTAGATCAATAATACTGCTGGTGAGTCAAGTTAAAATTGCACAGTAAAGGCAGAACTAAAAATGAAAGTTAGATGTCACTTGGGCCTATTTGACCCCAGTTTCATTGAAGCAAACAACCAAATATGTCTCCTTATCTAAATGAAAGTGGTACAACATTACCAATTGAATGTGAATCATTCCTCAATAACATAATATGAACCATAGCTCAATATTCTATAACATATGTAAACAAATTGGAACAGAGAGTAAAGGGCGGAATTTGAACTTACGATTCCAAATTTTCCAACGGCTTCTCCAGCAACAATACGATAATAGCAATTACATCACTGGAAGTGATGGCAGATTTTATACCCCAAAGATAGTCTAACTGCTCATTATAATCCTTTGATGAAGCCTCCACAGGCATTGTAAGAAACACTAAGACCTTCACTGCAACCAAAAATACGCCCCAGTTAGCTTATCTCATCGTTTTGATCATTTCAAGCCCAATCATTTCTTGATCAGTGAAATAAACCACATACCTGCATTTAAGACCAAATTACGATCATCTTGGCAATACTCAATAATGGGTATCAAATCCTTGGCTACAATATTCCATTTACACACTTGCTTGAACACGTCCCTGGTATCATGGTCATCACGCCGCAAGAATCTTAATAAATCTTTCAAATTATCTGCAAATGAACAAAATCAACACTAAAGTAATCAGCATTTCGATGAAAAATCAGATACGCGAGATTCAAAAACTAGGGTTTTTCTCCCCACCCTCAAACTGTACCTAAACAATACTCCCCCCTGCTGTATCCAACCCGGTTTCCTTCATCATCTTCTTCGATGGATCCGAGGCCAGCGCAGATTACAGACAATCCTTCCGTGTCCATTGCGGGATCCTGAGCTTCTGTAAGTCTGCAAATTAGGTTTTCTGGAAACGAGCGGAACTAAGCTTGACTGGAAATGAGGGAAACTGAACAAATCGTTGATTGAAGAAAGTGAAATTTGTGTGAATTGAAGCTGAAGAAAGAGAAGGGGGTGAGTTGGTGAGTTGAGGAGGGGGAGGAATTTCGGAATCTAGGGATTGAAGGGTTCTATCAAAAAACACTTTCGGGGGGGGGGAGGGATTGGGGGGCAGTGTTGGCGGGACAATGTGGTTTCTGCAGAAATGTCCCGCGCTTCCTGTGTCTTTTAAATTTGCTCTTTTTTTTACACCCTTTTTTTCGAAGAAAATAATTTACCCAGGGAAGAAAAAGAAGAAACACACACACAATACAGTTATTTCCTTCAAAAAAAAAAATATAGAATTAATTGACACTTTTGGAACAATGATAAAAAATAACTTTGAGAAAGTCTTAATTCATATTGTTTCTCTCATTAATTTGTTTTTACGTAATCCTACATAAGTAATTTAATAATTTATTTCGAATTTTCGAGGTCATTATAAGTCATTTAATGTGAGTAAGAAATGGGTAGAATTTCAAAATCATAAGAAATAATGATAATTAATAATTGATGTTAGAATTAAAATTACAAACTATAAAATTATATCTTTAGTGTGTAATAAGTAGAGGTTCTTCATACTCATTTATAGTTTCGATGATTATTGTTAAAATATAGACAAAATAGGTGCTTGCAAGTGTAACTTTCCCCATTCATATTCTTCCTCCTATTCATGTCTTGGCATCTTTATGCTATCAATTTCATTTTCATCTCTTTCTCGTTTTGACTTGTGTCTTTTGAAACTGATATTGGCCGATTTGCTAACCGTTCTAGCCACCTTCTTTGTCATTTCTTTTTAATTATTTTCATTCAATAGTATGTATTTTATCTTTTTGGTAGTAGTGTCTATCCAATTATAAGAGTTATTTTATCTCTCCAATTATGACAATCTTATTCTGTTATTTATGTTGCCTACTTTTGTGTAGTCTCTTTGTCTATTTATCAATTGATGAATTGCAGTTCAACGATAAAGCGGTCCGTCAATAACATTCAACACTTAGAATGCCACCACTTAAGTTAGAAGAATATGCTTACCTAGAACAATATACTAAATGAACATATATATTCCCAATAAAGCATCGTGAAACAACAATTATAGAAAGATGGACGATGAATGTATGCAAAAGCGGGCTTTTGGGAATGGATATTGTATTTTGCCATAAGAATTTTTATTAGGTATGCCTCGTGGTTACCATACGATTAGTTATCTAAATATTTTTTCCCTTTTTCCAACAAAAGAAATGGTAAAATATATTATACTCACCTAATTCTTTTTCCTTGGGGGGGGGGGC
>JACYFF010019584.1:103702035-103744293 GCA_017589665.1 Selenicereus undatus
TATATATATATATATATATATATATATATATATATATATATATATATTAGTCGTACTAAACTATAGTTTCTCGATTTTATCGATTATATGAAATTTATTGATTTTATAAAGTTTCTCGATTTTATCGATTATATGAAATTTGTTGATTTTATAAAGTTTCTCGATTTTATCGATTATATGAAATTTATTGATTATATAAAGTTTATCGATTATATGAAATTTATTGATTTTATAAAGTTTCTCGATTTTATTGATTATATGAAATTTATTGATTATATAAAGTTTATTGATTATATAGATTATCGATTATATGAAATTTATTGATTTTATAAAATTTCTCGATTTTATCGATTATATGAAATTTATTGATTATATAAAGTTCATCAATTATATAGATTATCGATTATATGAAATTTATTGATTATATAAAGTTTTCGATTTTATCGATTATATGAAATTTATTGATTCTATAAAGTTTATCGATTATATCAATTATCGATTATATGGAATTTATTGATTATATAAAGTTTATCGATCATATAATTTATCGATTATATAGAGTTTATCGATCATAAAATTTATCGTTTATATATATAGTTTATCGATTATATGTCGTTTATCGATTATGTGTGGTTTGTCGATTCTATGTACCTGTTGTTATAGTGATTGCACAAAAATGATCTAGTGTTATAAAGTTTATCGATTATATGTAGTTTATCGATTACGTGAAGTTTATCGAATTTATATGTGTGCTGGGTGAAACCTTTTTCTCCTTAGTTGACGAATGCGTGAGATGGCATTGATTTTAAGTTTTAGGGATCCTTAAATGTTCGTAAATGCTTATTTACACGATTTCTAAGTGTTTCTTAATATTTATCGGTTGCCTGTTTTAAATAACAAGTCATTGGTAACGAAAAGAATGAGTCAAAAGACTAGTCAATAAGTCCAGGGAACCTTTTGAAAAGAAATTAAGTAAGAAGCATGAGTTACATTGCAACAATTGGATTCTTATCGTAACCAAACCAGTACCCCCCCTTTTAAGTTTACATAGAACTTAAACTTCAATGCTTCAAAGTTCAGTGTTTATTGCTATGCCAGTAGACTGAAGCTTCAGGGTTCAATGTTTCCAATAGGCAGAAGTTCCAAAGTTCAAAGTTCATAGTTCTGCCAATAAGCAGAAGTTCCAAAGTTCAACGTTCATAGCTATGCCAGTACGCGGATGATTCAAAGTTAAACGTTTCATGAGTATAGTCCTAGCAAATGTTTCGTGGTCCATCAACTGTTTTACAGTTCTATAATTCTATCAATAGGTAGAGGGTCCAAAGTCTATATATATCCTATAGTCCAACCAACAAGCATATAGAGAGACCTTACTAATCACATGACATAGTATATGTTTCACTGTATGGTTATTGTTCCATGTTTTAGCTAGGAAATGTACTCCTGTGTATAACGTGTTACTGTATGGTGTAGTGAAATCATCAGTTTAGTGATTGCATCGCATTGGGCACAATGATGGTTTTACTGTAATTGCTAAGTTCATATAGCCTATTACCCAATAGCATCTTCAATGAACTTTGATAATTAGGTGTGGCATAAATGATATGAACTGAAAATGGCCTTTCTAATGGACCGAACAGTACGTATAAAGTTTTAGCGATGAATGAGCCTTTTGTAATAGAAATCTCAGCAAGTAGTGTTTATGGGTTAAACCTCATTTGTTTTCATTGAATTTATGAGTTCATATGAATGACTTATGGAAACTTCATTGAGTATAGCAATTCTCACGTTTAAGTTGTTGGTGCAAATGCAATTTCCCTTGCATTGTGATTGGAACACGCTATGCGAGAGGTGAGTTCTTCAACGAGAGGTGAGTTCTTCAAAGAAAAGCAATTACGAATAACTATCGTAAGTTATTATTGCATTGAAAGTATTGTTTCAGGGGAGGGGGTTATTCACTGAGTGATAATTGCTCATTCCCATCTATTTTTGCCCCCTCCCCAGGTTTTTGAAATAGCAGGTAAAGGTCGGCCCGAGTAAGTCGAGATGGAGTCATTGCTGTCCTCGGAATAAAGTGATTTACTTGTATGTGAGCTGCAAAATGTATTATGATGTAATGGTTTGTAATTTAAGTTCTTGTGCGCCTGTAATGCATATCATTTAGAGTCGCTCTGTATGGCTATGTGAGCCACCGTCTAAATTGTCCAGGGTTGTACTTCTCATTGTTAATTTGTTTAAGCATTGAACTTCATTGGTTGTGGTGCTCCGGGTGAGTGACCCGTAGAGCTGTGAACCACAACGGGTAGCCATTGAGTTAGTTAGCCTTTATTGCTATTTTTCAGTGTAGAGAAATTATTGTAAGGCTTTGAAGGCTTTGAGTCTGGGAAATGTTCAGTTTTTAGGGAAAATTTTGTCCGTTTCGTCCCAGGATTAAAAAAAAACCAAAACAAAACCTAACACTCCCAGCCCTAGGGTTGGGGGCGTTACAAACTTCAACCAATTTTAACTCATTCAACCAACATCAACTAGTTTCAGCCCACTTCCAACTATTTTAATCAACTTCTACCCATCATATAAAAAAATTCAACGCATTTCAACCAAATTCAACCCACTTAAAAAAAAAAAAATACTTCAACATACTTCAACTCACTTCTACAAACCTCAACCAACTTCACCCATCTACTAATCCATATTTCCCATCGAAAAGAATATGTCCTCAATATAAGGAAAACAATCATCTATAATTTGTGTGAAGAACTTCCAATACCTTGTTACTAATGCACATGGAAAAAAATATCTGCTCAAATATGCGTACAATACATCTGCACTTCCTGTCATGAAATACAAACAACGGCAAAAAAATTTATACATTCCTTCATTATGTCGGAAAAAGCATCTATAATTTTCCCCCCAAATTACAATAAACAAAAAATAAATATGTTACACATACAACAACAATCATCGATGTTTTGGTGATCTATAACAAATATTTTGTAACCAACGCAAAAATAAAAAAATTAAGGATCCATTCCATATACAGAATCAAATCTAAAATATCTACCGGTCACAAAAAACTAATATTTGCTTAACAAAGCAGAAAAAATGATTTTTTCTTCGATATATATAACAAAAATTTCACCATCTATAATTTCCTACACGACTAATAAATATTTCCATAGCATCCGAAAATAAATAAAATTTTTCATAATTGTTATCAGACTATTCGTATATAAATAATATAAATTATAAAAAATAGTAATTATATGTATGAGTGAAAAGGAGTGGTTAAGAGTAGGAAGATTTTTTTTTGAAAGTGTAAGAAAATGTGGAAAAGGGGATGAAAACAAAAGGGAGTGAAAAGGAACAGGTGGAGTCAATTAAATCACGAAAATAACAGGGATTAGTCCTTGCTCAGCCGTATTGATCAACCGTTGGCCCTCCTAATTGGCCACTTCCCACCCAACTTGAGCAGTAACTTGGCGATACAAACAACGCAGAAAACCAGATTCGTTCTTCGCAATACAGCTTATTCACCGTCGAGCTTCCATCCCGTAAACCCCCACACTCTCGTTCTCTCTCAACAATGGCGTCTTCTCAAGCAATCCTTCCGGGCTCAGCCCACGCCATGCTGGCTTGCTCCTCCAACCCTGGATCCGCCGCCAATTTCGAAAAACTTATCGGCGTCAGCTTCGCCTATAAGGTCAAGCGCCACCATCTCCAGCGGAGGAGCTGCCACGTCCACCGCCGCAGCTCCGCCCTTATCAGCGCCAAGGGAGCTGCCCCAGTTGAAATTGTTCCCGTCTCCCCTGACGATGCTTCTCTGGTACTTATTTTCTTATCTTCATGTATTAACCTTGCATGTCTTCTTTGTGTGTTTTTTTTTTTTAAAGTTCTTCTCTTTTTCCTTCTTTTTTTTGAGATTTTTTGGGGGATCTTGTTAGGAAATGTGTTCCCCGGTTCTATGTTACACAGCCTCAGTTAATTATTGGCGGGTTTTAATGATTTGAACACTTGGGTGCAATCAGATTGGGAGCTCTAAGGCTAATTTCAAGCTCAGATTTGAACTGTTTGGCATTGGCTCTCACGAATTGTTGATTGTGCTAAAAAAGATGTTAACTTTACTGTCCTTGCACCAAAACGGCTTAGCCTGAAGTGCTGTTGCACAATGTAGTGTTGCTACTCTTATCTTAACCGAAAAATCCCACCTTTTTATAAAGATTACGTTTTTATATATTTGTTATGATTTCTCCTGGACATCACTCTTTTGAAGATAAAGCTCATACGTTTGATTGACCTTTCTCTTGGAATGTAAGTAGCCCCTGTTATGTGCGCGAATTCAAGAGTCAGGTTGCAAGCATAGGTTACAACGAGTATTGAGACATATAGCAATCAGTTGGCACTGGTTCATTGTTTATTGTGGAAGCCCAATTTTTGTAGTGGTAGTTTATTAGTATATGCTGGAATTCGGTCTCGTGGTTTTTATTCATAATAATATTTGCTGTTTAGGAAGAGGAGCAATTCCAATACCTAGGTGGAGTCCAACATCTAGCGGAAGCAGCTACAGGCATGTGGTCTAAGCCGATTGTGAGACGCAAAACCAAAATTGTGTGCACGATTGGTCCTTCCACCAATACACGTGAAATGATGTGGAAGCTTGCTGAGGCTGGGATGAACGTTGCTCGACTGAACATGTCCCATGGAGACCATGCATCTCATCAGAAAGTTATTGACTTGGTTAAAGAATACAATGCACAATCTAAGGACAATGTCATTGCTATCATGCTTGACACGAAGGTGCTCACATATATATGCTACTTTTTGTAATATTTCTGATTCTTTGATTTCTTTCTTGGTTTTTGTACTTTTTCCCCCCTAATTTGCTTGATGTAGTTTGTCTTTGCATTGTGCCAGCAGTGTAGATGCGGTAAATTAATGGGCAAATTGGGACAACTTTTTTTAACACGGGGAAGAGTTCATTTAGATATCTGAAGACGACGAGATTACCTTGTGTTTAAATAATAGTCATTAAACCCTGCAACTTTGTGGAAACATTAGCCAAAAAAAATGAGAAGAAAATCTATGCAACTAAATGCTGCACTTGAGCAGTGTGCTGATGCCGTCTTTAAGAAAATGGGTCTTTGCTGAAAATGGCTTTCACTTCCATAAACTTCCTCCGTCTTTGTTTATATTTATCAGAAGGCAGAACCTTTTTCCTCTGACAAATATCCCATATACATTGACCTGCCTGGCCAAATATTGCTTCTTAAGATGAATTGTTTTGTCGGTTCTGTTTCTAGTTCCTCAGCCCAGCATGTGAATCATTGTGGATGCTGATGTTTGTGTCATTGCTTTCAGGGACCGGAGGTTAGGAGTGGTGATTTGCCACAGCCAATCAATTTAAAATTCGGTCAAGAATTCACTTTCACAATTCAAAGAGGAGTAGGCAATGCAACCTGCGTCAGTGTCAACTATGATGACTTCGTTAATGACGTAGAAGTTGGTGATATGCTTCTCGTTGATGGTATGCACTGACCCCTCCTAGTACTATGTGAAACTGCGAATTATCATGAAAAGTTGGTTCCACTTTGTAAAAGGCATGCACATACAAGATTTGAGTCTTATATACAGTTGTTATGTAGTCCTACTCAGCTGTGCATACAAGATGCTTGATTGGAACCACATTGACCACTCACCATATGAGGCATCAATAGCTTAATGAGCTATTTTGATTGAGTCTATCTTATCAAAAGCTTGAAAAATTGCCTCGTTGATTGTTAACATCATAATAAATATCAAAAGCAATATTCTTATGGATCTGTTTTCGTATTCTTGTTTTGGATATAGCCTTTATTCATGACACTTGGTTGCTATGGTTAGGTGGTATGATGTCATTTCTGGTGAAGTCCAAGACCAAAGATTCAGTGAAGTGTGAAGTTGTTGATGGTGGAGAGCTTAAATCAAGACGACACCTTAATGTCCGTGGAAAAAGTGCTACTTTGCCCTCTATAACTGGTTGGTTAAACAAAACTTACTCCTAGCTGCTTAGTAGATCCCCGACCCCCCCGCCCTGGTTCACAATCTTATGTGTTTGTACCATGGAGATCAGATCTCCAACGTTTTGATAAACACTACTTTATCATGTGAATGATGCAGAAAAGGACTGGGATGATATCAAGTTTGGAGTTGATAATGGAGTTGATTTCTATGCTGTCTCCTTTGTCAAAGATGCAGCAGTAGTTCATGAATTGAAGAACTATCTGAAAAGTAAAGATGCAGCAGCTATTTAAACAGATGATGTATATTTAATTCTTTTCTTAATTATTCAATTCCTTGGTGTCCCAGGTTGTGGTGCAGATATCCATGTCATTGTGAAAATTGAGAGTGCAGACTCAATTCCCAATTTGCATTCCATTATTACTGCTGCTGATGGGGTGATTATCCTAATCTTGAAGCTTTATCTGCTTGTTGCTTAGCAAATTTGTCAGAGAAGCTATAAATCCTTCAGGGCACACACGTATGTGCGTGTGTGCATGCACATGCACACACACATGCGTAGACACAGACAAAACACAACACAATAAGACAGTTTTGACTAGTGGCAAGCATCATTCTATTAATGATGTCATTACGGGGAAAATAAGTGAAGGACTTAATGAGCAAAGTGTTTTCTTTAATGTGCGTCTTGAAGAGATAAGCACTTGACTCCTGGACCATCAATTTCTGACCAGCATAGACCTTTTCACTCTTACCCTCGATAATCTAAAACTGTGACCCTTATTTGACATCCTTGTTGTGAGTTATGGGCAATAGAAAGTCCTAACGTGTGTAGTTGGTGATTTAAATTGCGATGACCATTTTATGATAGCCAACTCAAAAAGAAAAAGGAAAATAAGAAGAAAAAGTATAGTGCACCGAGAATTACAGTTGCAATAAGTTTTCTAATTATTTTTTTTAGCGCTAGTTCTATTTTCTGCTCCAAAAAACACCACCACCTAGACCAAATGTGGATTCTGTCTGAGAATATAGGTTGCCTTGCCCTTGCTTGCAAGCAGAGAGACTGATGTGTGCTGCTCTGAAGGTTTGGGTAAACTAATTTGTGTATTTATTGTAGGCCATGGTTGCAAGAGGAGATCTAGGTGCAGAGCTTCCCATTGAAGAAGTTCCTCTTTTACAGGTAGTTTGGGAATTCTCATTTGCAATGTGCAAGTACTCACTCTGGATCCTGTAACTCAATCTGACCAGAAGCAGAAAACCCGCTGTGACTAAATGCAGGAGGAGATTATACGATTATGCCGCAGCATGGGCAAAGCTGTAATTGTGGCGACAAACATGCTAGAAAGCATGATTGTTCACCCAACACCAACACGAGCCGAGGTATCTGATATTGCCATTGCTGTTAGAGAGGGTGCTGATTCAGTTATGCTTTCTGGAGAAACTGCCCATGGAAAGTATGTCCTCCCTTTTTGAATCTTAGCCGTTTTCTTCTGATAGATCTGTAGCCTGTAGAAAGTTTTATTGTCATTTATTATGACCATCAAGAAGCTTTAATGAGAAGGACATTTATGATGTGATCCAGACTTCCAGAGCACGTGTTCTAGTGCTCCTAATCAATGCTAACTGGCATGAATCATCTTTGAATATAATTTTATAAATGATTTTTCTTCAGATTTCCCCTCAAAGCTGTGAAGGTTATGCACACTGTCTCACTGAGGACTGAAGCTACCTTGATTAATGCCCAAGCACCCCGTGATCTTGGTCAGACCTTTAAGGTTGATACCATTGTTTATGTTAGCGTAGAATTATTGATAGAGTTTCATCACTTCTTTGTTACTTCTGTTGCAATTATGTTTCAGTAGACACTAGCTACAGAATGATTTATATCGACTCTTATCTTATGTGCAGAACCATATGAGTGAAATGTTTGCATACCATGCCACTATGATGTCCAATACCCTTGGGACCTCCATTGTAGTCTTCACCAGAACTGGTTTTATGGCCATCCTGCTGAGTCACTGTCGGCCTTCTGGGACAATATTTGCGTTCACAAATGAGTAAGCTTCTTGTCCTCAACTCAGAATATCTGGCGATAGTAAGAACTAAGAAGATAGAATAGATATGGTGGGAGCTAGAAGTTGGAGCCTTGGAGGTGTATTTATGAGAATTTTCTGAAATCTGAACATATTCAGATGCCCGACTCTGTGCTTGCGTGGGAATGGGCCCCCCCCCCCCAGCGCAAAACCCTTTTTTTGGGGGGGGGGGGTCGAGATCTTCGTTAACTTGTCAAAAGTCAATTGCTTTCACCCATGCAATTGTATTCTTCTTGTGGAAAACTCCATTGCCTATAGGAGGAAGTCTATATGTTTGGTTTCTTGCTTCTCATTTAGAATTTTACATTGTAACTATTTGATTACTCTCATATTTTAGCTTGAATTTCTAAATTGGCATTGAGCTTCTGTTTTCATATTTGTTTTAGTGTGTATGTTAGAGCAGGAGACAAAATGTCAAAAATCACTGAGGAATTCTCATGAATCTAAATCATCTGGACTTTATTGTCGTCCTGTCTCGTTATCTGTGTCTGCCTGAATCACTCTTGCTAGACTTGGTTAAGTGAAAATAATGGTACCTTAGAGAGCATGGATTGTATGTATAATTCTGGCCTCTCTCTCCGCCTATCCCCCCTCTCCCTCTCCTCTATCCCTGTGTGCTTGAGTGTGTGTGTGTGTGTGAGTGTGTATGCATGCGTGTGTGTGTTTTCATGAACTTGTGCAGGCGTAGAAAGAATTCTTAAGTGACATAGTAATCATTTCTGTCTTGATTCTTCTGCAGCAAGAGAGTACAACAGAGACTCGCTCTTTACCAGGGCGTATGCCCCTTATACCTGAAGTTCTCTGATGATGCTGAGGAAACATTCTCAGAGGCTTTGAGTTTGTTGAAAGTAAGTCACATCTGTGCAATCTTTATTACTCACTAAGGCTGTGTACCCAACACATAATTGGTTTCATGGTTTTTATGCAATGTGGAGTATATCTTTCTTGGATGACATGAATTAGGGGCTGGAAAAGAGTTTTCAACTGCCTAATCTACTGCCCCTGTCGCATAAAAGCTGTTTGGATGTAGAAAATACCAAAGTTCGATGATTAGTACAGCAGGTGTATATCAAAGGTGTAATTTATCTTTTAAGTGAGAAATCTGAATGTCTGATAGCTAAGACACAGACCATTACGTCCCGTAATTTTTTTTTAAGTCCCATAAATTTGACTATATGTGTGTTTGTGGAGGAAGGGTTTATGGGTTTGTTTGGGAGAAGCCTTTGCTTTCTCTTCATCGCCCTTAATTTAACAACACACATTGAAGATTGATCATATGTTTCCTGAGAACTATTATTCTTCGCATTGGACTGATTTTGGAACATCTGTTCACAGAAACAGGGAATGGTGAAGGAAGGAGAGGAGATCGCTCTTGTTCAAAGCGGGAAGCAACCCATATGGCGGTCCCCATCAACCCACAATATCCAGGTGAGGAAGGTTTAGTTCGATAAATCAAACATGCTACGTTTAATAATCGAGCTTTGTCCCCCTCGAAGATCCAGGGGGGTTGAAAAACGATTAAGCTGAATGGAATTCACGACTTCGGTTATGCTGGTCATCCTTAATGAACAACCAACTTGTATGGAGGGCTGTTTTGTTGCCATCCGGAAGGTATTATGCGATGAGCCTTTTCTGAAGGTATTGTGCGATGAGCCTTTTATAAGTTTGTGCCTAACGTCAGGTAGTCCAGTTAGGTTTTTTTTTTTTGGTGGGGGTGGGGGGGCTTTCCTTCGTAGCCTGTCATTCTGTAGTTGGAGACACATTCCTTGGTGTATTGTAGAACTCTGGTTGAGTAACCGCATTCAATTTATTTTCTGAATTGGTGTGGTCTTTTTTATTAAGGGTGTGTTTGGTAGGGGGGAAAATCATTTTCTCAGAAAATCATTTTTTATGAAAAATATTTTCCCAAGGAAAATGATTTTTCACTTACATTTTCAGCTGTTTGTTAGAATGGAAAATCATTTTCTTTCTACTTCATTTTTTGCTATTTGATAGAATGAACAATCCGTCCTCACTTCATTTCTTTTTACCATCAACCCCCTTCCCTGCTCACTAATCTGACCCGACCCAACCAATGAATTCTGTTTATCTCTCCTCTTCAAAATCAAACCCAAAATATCAGTAAGAAATATACCCAGTAACAAACCCAGCAAAAGAGATAGTCAACATTAATGAATCTCAATTTTTTCACTATTCCCAGGGATTACTAAGTTGACTTTAAGGGATATTAAATCCAGATTAAAGGAAATGATGAACGGAGAGACGATGAGTGTCCCAAATTGCGAAATTCTTCAAAAGGGCAACTGTAACAAGATCAGAGAACTCAAGAAATAATTACAGAGATTAACGATGGAAATCGTCGATAAAAATGATGAACATGAAGAAGATGAGAAGAATGAGAAACAAAATGAGAATGAAAATAGAGTAATTCTAGGCACAATTAAAAGAAAATAGAACAAGAGATAAAATTGGGCAACAAAAATTGAGTTTGGAAAATCGTTTTCCCTACTTTTTCAAGGGAAAACAATTTCCTTCAAATGGGGTAAAATGATTTTCCCCTGAAAATGATTTTCCCCTCTTTGTTTTACCAAACGGCGTAAAATAGGAAAATTATTTTTCGGGAAAATGATTTTTCCCCCTACCAAACACACCTAACAAAGAAAAGGTCAACTTTAGACGCCCTTGTTACATTCAAACATCAAGCCACTAAAGCCTGATGAGCACATCCAATTCCTGAGTCAGATTGCTCCTAATCATGCGGACAAAATCAAATCAAAAGCAAGAAGGAAGAGAAGGTAAGACAAGTTGACACTTCAAATCAAACAAAGTTGACAATTTGTTTGGTGTAGCCACTTTGATCATCCCAATACTTGGACCAGAACATCACCCCTCCATATTTTGGGGACTTCTTGATGATCGGGAGGACTTTAGAAGTCAGCACGTCTGGTGGCAGGAACCCACTTCCGGCTGCTTGAGTAGATGCCGGCAACCCCATGAATAGCGTGTTAATGTACCTCTGTGAGCTCCACAAATTCCATGAATCTATAAGGTTGGTGATGTTGCCGTTGTATTGGCATGGTGGGTTGTTGTAGAATTGGACCCAGACATAGTCAAAGAGGCCGGTCTTGAGGGGAGTTCCCAAGAACATGTCGGGGAATGGGCATTGAGGCGCTGCACCTAGGTACACCTTCTTTCCCCCTCTCCTATAGCTGTAGCTGTGCAAGAACCTCGCCAGATCGTCCCAATATAGGGTTGATCCTGACTCGATGTCAAAATCAACACCATCTAACACAGCATTACCCAAGGGTCTGGAGTCGGATTTACCTCCCAAAAAGTTGTTCCACAAATATTGGGCGAAATTCCCGGCATCGTTCCTGGACGAAAAGGAGTAGTTCCCAATTCCACCCCCAATGGAGAGCATGACCTTGATGCCCAATGCTTGGCAAAACTCGATCTCACTAGCAAGGCCAACACACCCCCCAGAGTCAGGGTCACAATGACCGGCAAGGTTCATGGACGGGACCTGACCCCCTCCGAACTTATTGAGGAAAGCCAAGTTGACGTATTTGTACCTCCCCGTGGCACAAGTCTCATTGAGGCGACCCTCATTGCCGTTCTGGCCCCAGTATATGGCAATGCCACCGCGGTGGCTAGAGTAGCGGGCGTGGGAGAGGAAGGGAAGGAGGGCAAGAAAGAGAGGAAGGAGATGGAGCCTTGCGGAGTACATGTTTTATGTGTTGGTGTAGATATGATATGATGTCCCAAAATATTTTGGAAGTTTGAATGGTTATGCAAGTGCTTGAGGCATGTTGTAGGAGAATGGGGCGTTATATACAGGGATAGAACGCGCCTAAAAGATGGTCAACGTTGACGTAAGGGCTTGCTTTGTGCTTGTTCAACTTCAACATGTATTGGCATAAATGCAGGGTTGGCCGCCTTTGTCAGGCCTTGGGGTAGTGCGGTCGACATAGCTTACCACTTACCGGCTTTCTTGATGGTGCATCTTCTTTATTTTATGTGCCCTTTATATGTCCACTTCTTGTAAGCGAGTACAGAGTAAGTATGCATCAGATGGATAACTCTATCATATAATAATAACTCTTAATGTCGGTTCTATTTTTGTGGGATATGGACCTTTGCTTAAATTAATGAAGAATTATATCGTATTGATTATTAGAAATTAGCAATGAAATAAATTATTGAAAGAAATATTTATTTATTTTTAACTTGAGTTAGAGAGATGCTTGATCAGCAACTAGTTCGTTCCTGGTTACATGACCTCCCCATGTGCACAAGATTTTTTGTTTTCTTTTTTGGGGGGGGGGGGGGTCATTATGATAAAACATTAAAAACGCTTAGAATGTTCTTTATTAGTCTATTTAGTTTTACTCTGTTACATATAGTAAGTTATCTTATACCGACATCAATAAATAATTAAATACTGCAATTTTGTTAATCTAATAACAACATTTTATCCCTTGAAATAAGGAACGATTTGAGTGCCCTCACAACACAGAAACAAAAAACCGATATGAGGGAAAAGGGAGGGGAAACAAAAAGCAATTAATTTGGATGCACGAGAGACTTCCAAAGGCCCAAACTCGAGTAATCTATTAATTTTCATCCTTTGGAAGAATTTCAATGGGAATTTATACGAAGTCAAATTGCACTCAGCAATCAAGTTTCTATACCTGTTAGAATCTTTTGTAATAATACTTAAATTTTCTATGCGTTGTTTTCTCGTATGATAAGCTGAATCACTTTTTATGTACAGATACCTTATGATCAGAAATTGTATGACTTTGAATTAATTTATTTTTTATTTACTTAAAAAAATGAATTCAGTGAGAATACAAATTTCTGCGGTCAACAATTTTGTACCCTCAAATTTAAACCTAAAATCCTTCCCGAAGCTCATGCCGAGGGATCGTGGGCATGTTTTGGCTCTTTTTGTCAACCATATCCATTAATTAAAACTGCCAAATAATTCCAAAGAATAGACGCAGTTTTCGGTCCTGGCATTTAATTTAATAAAATTAATTCAAGGACGATTTATTTTATTGGCTCTATATTATTGCTGAGAATGTCAATGAGAGAGACTAATAATTACAACCTCCATTCCAAATTTCCATCGCTCCACATTTACATTGGACCATTGAATTAGCCAATGTCCATTACTTTATGTTGTCTTAATTTTTCAGTATGTGCAAGTCGTCAACTCCCATGCAGATGCAACAACTTAAATTGAGTTGAGCACAAAACTGAGAAGCATGCTTGATTTTGTCAACTCAAGACCAGTTCAAAAGTTGGTTTTAGTGTAGGTTGCAACCCCACCATTCATTCTAGTTGCTCCATTTACATGATGATGGTAATTGTGAGATAATTGACTAGAATTCAAATCCATATTGGATTAGTCTTGTTTAACCCAAGTGTATCAGACATTCACGTAGTAACTTTATTTTTAAATTACGAGAGGATATTTCTGTAAGATTTTAGATATAAGAATAATTAATTGCTTATTACTTCATAGAAAGAAGTTCTCTGTTTTAAAAAAAAAAATTGTACATAATAGTTTCAGGGTATATAAAGATACACCTTTATAATTGAAGTTGAAAAAATTGTCCAAACTTTTTGAGCTAAAACCAAAAAGTGGGTCATGACATACTACTTGATAACAAATTTGGACTTTTCAAAGCATGTAAGGGGTCATAATTGAGTGTGATCGATACATCTTCCACTTACAGGACACCAATCTTCTTTCTAGTTGACGAATCCTAGCAACCAGAAGTGTAGCACCGAACCAGCCATGTGGTTAGCTAGCGCATTTTGCCCACATTAAATGACCAACAAATAATAAGATATCTAAAAACAAACTTTGAGAGAAGGTCAGTCCATATTCCATAAACCCTTCTATTTCAGAATTAATGAAAGACAACTGATTCAGAATCATGAGCAACACTCAAATCAGTTCAACTGATGAAAGGGAAACCTCCCACACAGTAAAAAGGACATATATTTGTTATGGCAAATTTACAGCACAAAAATGACCATTTATGGTGATCATTGTTTTCGTCATTTTCAGTACTACCGACTTGATCCTCATAAACTCCCAATCTTTGTGCCTAGCTACGTAGATCGTCGACCAATTCCATCTTTCAATGTACATATGAGGCTTATGAGCTGCAGCTTAGCAGCGAGAAGCACGCAGTTGCAGCTGAATCATACCATGTACATCTTTGGGGCCTTAAATCTAATTAAGTTCCACTGTCATGGCTTCTTTGTTAGCATAAGCCTGGATTCTGCTGGCTCTGGCCATAGTCAATATCATGAAGCAGTAGGGAAGGAAGTAAGACCCTCTACTCCAGCCGAAAAGAGACACGAGGGGTTTCTACCTGTCCAAAATCGATCAGTAACGGCTTTACTTTCCTCAAAGTGATTCTGCAGAGTGAATATGAGACCAATATTCGTTCACTAGTTGGCCAAATAGCGAACCTTCCTTCTTCATTAGCTTCACTGGTTCATCATACTCCATCAATTTACCTGCAATAAGAATGGGATTAAGTGTTTTTAAATACTGAACAGCTCCTGATTGTCCGAAACATTAGAAGTTTCCTTCTGATCTGCAGCTTCTGTTTCACAGCCACTAAGGGGGGCCATATTTAAACGTACTCATATTTGAACAAGAATGCTAGACATGCAAGTATACAAATGGAAACTGGATAATACTAATCTTGAAGTTACACTGGATTCAGGATAATTGCGTTTGTAACATACAATTAATACGATCACCTCAGCACCTCTTACAAAGCTCCCTCCTTGAGTGGGGTTTGGGAGGGGGAGGGGGATGCTCAGATGTATGTAACCTCATATCTGCTAACTACAAAGAGGATATTCTAGAACACACAGGATTGTTAAAATATATAAGGGCCTCTTACTTCACACCCAAAAAGAAGCAGAGTACAATCCAGTGTGACCACAAGGAGTGTAGACGCTCCTGTGCGGAGATGTAAGAGGATAAACATCCTTGAAGGTAGAAAGGTAGGGGCTTGAACAAGGCGATTAGATAGGACTTGAAAGTTTTAAGATTGACCGAGGACATAACTCAGGATAATAGACTTTTGGCAGGATAGGATTAAGCTCTTGGATCATAGAGAGATGGCCTCATAGTTGTCCTTTGGTTTGCTGTAGGGTAGGATATGTCGTTGTGTGTCACTGGATATTGTTTCTATTTTGTATGTCGTGTTTGTATGCAGGTAGTACCTTCATCTGGGAAGAGATAATATTAGCCTACCTTTGTTTGCTAAGGTATAGAACTTTCTTCTGCCATGTTCTATTTATGTCGTGTTCTATTTATGCTCTGTTTGTTAAGGTAGTACCTTCAAAAGGTTATGGGTTCGAACCTTGGAATCAGCCACTGCCAAAGTCAGATTAGGCTGTCTACAATTCACCCTAGACCCTTCTCAGACCCCGCGTAAACGCGGGATACTTGTGCACTGAGCTGCCTTTTTTTTTTATATAGTTACTGTGACCTGTTTTATTTGTATTTCTAAGTTCATTCCCTGTTACTTATATTTAGTTTCTTCTTTAAAATATTTTCATAAAATCCTCTTTTTTTTTTTTTTTGTCTCTTGGAATCAATCTCTCTACAGGTAGAGATGTCTGTAGAGGCAAAGGAGGGACTCACACTGGGAGGTGGTGGTGGTGTTTTTTGTAAAGGCATTGGTGGCTACACGGAACTGTACATGCAGGACTTCAGGTCAGGAGAATTGGCTCTGATGTTAGTTTCTTGGACAGGGAACTAACTTAGAAGTTACCACTAACTAATTATTCACCCTATTTGACTAGTAAGTAATGATGTGAAGGTGTTAGCAATACGTATTGAGAATGCTAAGAGAAAACTCACCGTCACTAATGGCAAGGACCTTTGTGCAATCCATCACAGTAGGTATCCTATGGGCAACTGTGAGCACAGTGCAATCGGCAAATTCTGTCCGGATTGTTTTCTGGAGGATCATATCTGTTGCATTATCAATGGATGCAGTTGCTTCATCAAGCACTAATACCCTGCTTCTTCTCAGCAAAGCGCGGCCTAGACAGAACAGTTGTCGCTGTCCCATGCTCCAGTTTGATCCATCCTCCACAACTGTTGATGTTCAGTACTATCAGAAATAAGATCCTTTGCAGTCATATTATTCCAACAGGTCACAAATAAAAGACCAAGGGTTCTTCCCAGAGTCCCCAAAAATAATTAAAAACAAGAATATATAAAAGTTTTACCTAGTGAATCTAGCCGCCGTTCTTTCTCCAGAACGGCCTCTTTAAGCTGACATTTTCCAAGAACCTTCCACAAAACACACAAAGATAAGCAGCTGTTTTGTTAAGTAAAAATTTATGATAGTAGAACATTTAGTGGTAGATATTGTCACTTGATACAAGGCAACTATACCTCCCATATTTCTTCATCAGTATGCAGACCCAATGGATCCAAATTGAATCTCACAGTGCCATTGAAGAGAGTAGGATCCTGGGGGATGATCCCAAAACGCGATCGTAGATCATGAAGCCCTATTGAACATAAATCAACATCATCAACCACTATCTTCCCTCCAGCTGGTTCCACTAATCGAAACAAAGCTCCTATCAGGGTAGTCTTCCCACTTCCAGTCCTACCAACGATACCAATTTTGTCTCCCCCTTCAAATGTGCAACTGATTCCTCGAAGAACCAATGGTGCATCTGGCCTATATCTTATCTGTTTTAAACATAAAATATCTTTAGGATATAGTCTTTCCTTTTAGTGTCAATCTGCTAGGAATTCCTCTGTACAAAGCTTACCTGCAGATCACATATCTCCACTTTACCAACTGATGGCCAGTTTTGTGGAGGGCGGCTATCTTCCATGATCTCTGGCGCTTCACTAGGTATATGCATGTACTGATTAAGCCTCTCCACAGAGATGATGTAGTTCGCTAACGTGCATTGATTTTGAATCGAGAAAACCATGGACATATTTAGTGAAAGACCATAGGATAGGGCCATTCCAATAAACCCTGCATCGTTGATTATGTTAAAAAGTAGAAAGTTTTAGAAGTCTCGCAGACGATTTAGCAGTCAACTGTCATTTTCTCCCGTTGTCTATGCAGATTAAAGTATAGCTAAGTGGTAGCTATGTTAGACTCTTCGTTGGACCTCAAAAGTGCCCATGTTGAACACTTGACTCTCCAACGGTTAATAGGTACACTTAAAATTTCATTCTAGACCAAAAGAAAGCGAATTTTTAAGAAATAAGAGAGTCCAGCACACCTAGACATATACCTGAGCGGACCCTCATATCTGTCACGAGTAAAGTAAGATTCCAAAGAAAAACAAGAAACTCACCAGAGCTAAAACTCCCAGGAGGTAGCAAAACCATGCAAAGTGCTGCTGCGGCAAGAACAGTGGCACTGAGGGTCTCAAGCCTTTGTATCAGCCACTCATTAGCCGCAACATTGTGAAAGAATGGACTGGCATTTGTATCGATAAGATCGAGGTTCTTAGCAAAGAAGCGGTCTTCCTCCTCAAAGGCTCTAATTACCATGGCACCAGCCACTGATTCAGCTAAGTGATTGGCAACCAAAGACTTTGTTGTACCATTGATTCTCATCAATGCTTTTGCAGTTGCAAAGTAGTATCTCTGCCCACAAGTTGCGGTGACTCATTAGGCCTCAAACCTAAACTTAAATATAAGACGTACAAACCCATCTCTGCACTACTATATCTGACTGACGAAAAGTCACGATGATGTTTTCAAATTAAGTACACCACATTGGAGGTGATGAAGAATTTCTAGTAGTATTTATTCCATGATTATCAACACATCTTTTCTGTTTCTTGCTCCCTTTTTCTCCCCTTCCAAAGCCTTCCAACTGGCCCATAGAACATTAACATAGTTAAAACAAAAAATCTGTAAGTTAAAATGCAAGAGCGTTTGCAGTGTCTTGAGCATTTCTTTCAAAATCCGTATCAGTGAGCTTGCCTCAATTTCATTTCCAGCTCCCAAGTGCCAGATATTACAATTTATATGGCAATAAGTACCACATCATGGCTAACTATAAAATGACTACATGGACTTTATTGATTTTCATAATGACATGATAAATGACAGTAGAAGAGAAACTTGTACCTGTAATCGGAGCGCCAAATAAATCACTGGGATGGAGACAAACAACACCTGCCAAGTAATAGTAGCCAGCACTACCAGATTGGCACAGGCATTGGTAGTAGCCCCAAGGGCTAAGAGAAGGCTAAAGGGGACATCAAGATCCACAATGCTCAAATCAGATGAGACCTGAAAGATTTAGGAAAAGAAAATAAAGGGAAAACAGTTAAGAGTGAAATACTAGTCTATATTAACTACTGTAAGTCGAAAGTTGTGAAAGCTTCCAAAAATTTATGCTTACCCGACTTAATATCCTCCCAATAGGTGTGGAGTCATAGAAAGACATAGGAGCACGAAATATAGAGTTCAGTAACTGAGTGAACAAAGATTTTGATGATTCCATGCCTAAGGTGACCGCAGCAAGAGATCTAACGAGTAAGAAGAATGTCGAACAGAACCCAATGATGAGGTAAACCACAATCAATTTTGACGTGCTAACATGAGGATTATCAACACCAGAGGCCATCCAGGTATTTTGTAAAACCTGTGCGATTACAAAGGTCAGGTGTGCAAGGGAAGCAATGGAAAAATACAAGTAGCCTTTATTCTGATTCAAGTACAGCAAATATGGTTTCAAGCCAGTGTCTCCTGTTTCTCTTTCTTCTCGTTTGATCAACTGGTCACCCTTGGATTCTTTACGTTCGTGTTCAATGACAGATTTCTCAATATCTTTCATGGAATATTTCTGTCCTGCAGACGTGCTAACTTCAGCCAACCTTTCAGTACCAGCAATCTCTTTGTGCGCATTCACAAGGTCCAAAAATTCTTGACTGGAAGCTAACAGCTCGCGATAAAACCCTGATCGAAGGATTTCCCCATCTGACATCAGCTGAAAACAAACAATATTTCCCTTTACCAATGATTGCATGGGAAAATTAGCCTAAAAGCAAAGAACACGTCAACAGCAAAAAGATACGTACAATATAGAATCTCTACAACATTACAGAATTTTTCTGTCTAGTATTTAGTAGTCTCATTTATGATCCTCTCAATCTATTTTTATATTTCGTGGCCACCAAAGCTCAAAGTGTCACTATTGTTAATTCTTTGATCAATGAACTAAATTGAACTTGCTCACTAACTATTGTCATTTGCTTCTTATTGTTGTGAAGCAGTGGATGAATCATAGCATCTCCCATCAATTTATAATGGAATGGGAAAGGCTGCCTACATCTGATCCCTCACTCAATTATGCTCTTTCTGGGAGCCTTGTGACAAAAAAATTGGATGATGGTGTCACATGATATATCAAAAAGTCACTTGCATTGATGTAACTAAAGGAACATAGCACATATTGAAGCAATGAATGAGGGAGAACCAAAATGAAGCGAGAAAGAAAGGACCCAAACTGATGGAAACATTGGTAACGAACCATCAAGTCAATCATAGAACCTATCATGCTTTTCTTCATAAGACGCAGAATCTGAGTGTTATGATGGACAATCCACGGGCAGATTATGTTTGTCCATCTATTCTATGGTGCAAGAATCACTCTTCACTTGATGAATCCTCCTAGACTGGTTTTAAGAAGCAAGATGCCCAAGCATTTTGGAATTGGAAATGATTATAGACTCACCAAACAGCAGTGAAATGCTGGGAGAAAATCAACTTGATGTGTCACAAGCAGGACTGTCTTTTCAGATAGAGCTTCCATAACGTAGTCCTGTAATAATGTTAAAGAACCAGAAGTCACTTACAGGTTAAATGAAGGAGGAAATTGCAAACTGTATGGAGCTGTGTTGAGTAAAGAGAAGGAAAATTAACAGATTAAAGTTTAAGAGTTACAGTGAAAAGACTTGTTGCGGTATGTGCATCAACAGCACTGAATGGATCATCCAAAAGATATATATCAGCATCTTGGTATAGTGCACGAGCAAGTTGAATCCGTTGCTTTTGTCCCCCACTCAGATTAACCCCTCTTTCCCCTATCTCAGTCATATCACCATAAGGAAGAAGCTCAAGGTCTTTCACCAAAGAACACCTCCGGAGAGTTTCTTGGTATCTCAAGTCATTCATGGAAGACCCAAAGAGAATGTTTTCACGTATTGTCCCTGTCTGGATCCAAGCTGTTTGGGGAACATAGGCAATTCTCCCATAGACTTTGATCTGCAAGAAACAAGATAAAATATTCTGATAAATCCTTGTAAAACAGGTAGCTAGTCATGGGTTCTTAAGATAAGCAACATAAGAATTTCCTAAGAATACAAAGAAACTCAAAAAATTTAAGACTGCAGAGAGAACTTACAGTTCCTTTGATGTAAGGTACTTCTCCTAGAACTGCTGCTAGTAATGTTGATTTTCCTGAGCCAACTTCTCCGCATATAGCTACTTTTTCACCATGTTGAACTTCTAGATTTATGTTTCTTAGTGTTGGCTTCGACGGATTCATTTCCCATGAAAGATTCGCTGACCTCATTACAATTGCATGGTTTACAGTGCTCACATTGCACTTCTTTCTGACATTTTCAGTCTGCAGCTCCGGTGCATCAAGAAACTTCACAATACGTGCAAATGCAACTCTGGCTTGAATCACTACACCAATGACATCAGGGATAGATCTGATGGGGTCTTGCACAAGACGTAACGTTGCTACAAAAGTGAAAACGTTACTAGCATGTAGAGGAACTTTGAGGAAATAACAAGCCCCGAATGTAGCAGCTGAGACAAGGACAGGGGACGTCCAGAAGAGAAAACCATTGTAAGCTTTTCGCAACTGCACTCCTGATAACCATTTATACTCCTCTTTCCTCAACTCCTCTATCACCTTTTTGAAGTGAGTCTCCCAGGCATACAACTTCAGCACCTTCATGCTCACTAGAGCCTCTGAACTAGCCTTCAGCCTCTCATCTTGTGCAACCATCAGTTTGCTTTGAAACTTATGCTGTAACTTTGCCAGGGGAGTGTTGCAAAGAACAGTTAAAATAATCACAGCTAACGATGCAAATGTTGCCAGTCCGACTGAATGGACCAAAATACCTAATGCAATGCAAAGCTGAAGGCTTGTAGTCCAAGTCTGATGAAACCAGAAAGGAAACTCACCAATCCTATAAGCGTCGACAGTTGCATAATTCATGATCTCACCACCAGAGTGCATCATCCTGGCTGCATTTGATAGTTTTAGTTGTTTCCTGTAAATTGCTGCAGTGAGCAAGGACCTCACTCTAACCCCTATCAATCTGGTTCGAAAGTACCATTGTCTTTGGGACAAAGATTCTAAGCTCTTTGAGAAGAAGAGTGAAAAGGCCAAAAGAAAACCTTCATATCTGAAAGCTTGTTTGCCTTCAGCGACTTTGATGAAGGCATTAAGCAGCAGGGGTCCAGCTGACAGGGTGAGTATCTTCAGGAGTGCAAAGAACCCAGAAATCAGAATCTCTTTCCAATTGCATTCAACAATGGTCCACAGGATTGAGGACTCTGACGAGCGTTCAACCTGTTTCTGCTTATTCAAAAGCTCCATAAACTGCAAGTAACAGGATTCTGCTCTATCTGCAACTCGTAATTTGGGCATGTCCTCTTCTTCAAGAGTCTTCTCCCTTCCCAGTTTCATCAGAGGGTTCAACCACCAAAATGACATTCTACTGAATATCCCAGCTTTGGCAAATGAACTTACTTGAGCAGCAGAATGAACTTTTTTAATGCCATTAGCCTCATCATTAAGAGGAGTATAAAGGCCACTTCCATTGATATTGACCCTAGTCTCTTCATATTTAAATCCCTTGTAAGTGCATAATACGAGCAAACTCGCTCCAAGGAATGACAAGATATCTAAGGCCACCTTAGCTGTCGTTTCTTCCTTAAATATGACAGCAAAAAGAGATATAAAGCAGAAAATTCCAGCAGAGAGGAAAGTGAAGATCGACAAGATCCTCAAGGGAGCTTTAGGGAAATACTCCCCTCCAAGGCTAGTGGTTAACCCCACCAACAACCATGTAAATCCCTGAAAGAGAAAAAGAGCCCACCAATGGATTGGCAGAACAGAATGACCATTTCTCAGCTTCTCTTCCAAAATCCAAATGCCTAATCCTAAGTAAATCAATCCCAAACAGCCGATAAACACAGCTGACCAAATTTGCAAGCTTGAGAAGCGTCTATAGCAGGGTGACACCATGACTTTTTTGGAGGAAAATTTGTGAATCATGTTGAATAGGAACAATGCTAGAAGCAATGTATCCAGACACATGATCAATGCATGGTTTAGACATGAAGAAGGACGGGTTATAAACATAAAGTTCGCATGACAAGGCTCGGTATCATTTCTTGAGCAATTAGATTGCTCACAAAACATGGTCCAAAGGTCCTCCATCCCCATTATTCAGTTTGCCTTCCTCAATAGACTCTGCATCAACAAATAGAGACACGATCATGAGTTCCAATCATCAATTTTCAAAAAATAGAAAATCAAAGCTGACCAAACCAACTTTCCACGTGGGGTGGGGGGGTGAGGGCATGAGGAAGGCAATACATCTGCGTTCTTACCACTACTAGAGAATCGTAAAAAGAGTATCTATCATTCCCCATATTTGAAAGATATTGATCAACTACTGGCTCCACAACAAAATAAGTGATGGACAATGTAATTAAATGAACAGTTTGCTTAAGTAAATAACTAAAAGTTCAGAAGAAGATTGGAGCATTTCTGTTTGTACATAAGGAAACTGGATGTACAGAAGAACACAAAAAAACACATATTGAAAATAATAATGCTATCCTTTTCCAAGGAGATTGGAACAGAGACTCCCAACCACTCAGCCAATCATCATTATCAAACTGGCTACTTCATTCACTATAAAGGCAAAAGCTTTTCTTAGAGCTATGGATGTGGTCAACATCAGAAAACTCTAACAAATAAGTTTCTACGAATTAATTATGTCATAGCATAATTCTGAAAAGTAGGCATTTGGCAGATGTATGAAAATTGGCAAGTATTTAATTTGATCACAACAGGGGAAGGGGGAGATCTACCTTCAAGTTTGGTGTACGCAGGCAACTCTTTATCTTTAGTCTTCACTATTCAGCACGAAGTCACTAAAATGTTGGTGCAGAATCAAGCTCCTGCAAGAAAAATTCAAGCCCATCATTTCCTATACATATATAGAAATTCCAATCAAAACTTTACTTGAGAAAAAATGGGGAAAAAGGGTGTTCAGAGCTCACTGAGAACTTTTCATAAAGAATACTAACAACGATGTTCCATATCAACATTAACAAAAAATCTTAAAATTTTCGCTAAGATACCATTATGCACGGCAGAGAAATGAAAACGCATAAATGTTCAAACAGAGAGCACGTCGTTCCATGCAAAATTTGTCAAGCGACAGAAAACAAAATCACGAGGAAAAGAAGAAAAATTAAAGATACCCAATTTGGAGATAATCAAGGGCACCAGAAGAGAATCCAAAAAATGGCAAAATTTAGATGGGATGCTTGAGAAAAAGAGAGAATAAAACGAACCCAGAAAAGAGAAAGTACAAAGGAACCAATCAGGGATCTCACCAATGCGATAGCTTCCAGGAAATCGTGACAAAGCCCATCAATTTTCCAACAGAAATACACAAACAATCTGAATCTTTTGTTTGGATTATTCAGGGTTCTAATGGACTAGATTGTCAGAGACTGCTCCATTCCTGATGGGCAATGCCAATGGTGGAGGGGAGAGAAAGAGAGTCAAGAGAAGTCGCACATAATTAAGCACATGAGAATGAGAACTATACTACTTACTACTATAAATGCGCGATGAAAATATGAAATGCATTGATGATTGATTGAGAAAAAAGAGGGGTGTTATGGCTCCTGCATGTTTTTCTTGGAAAAGCAGGAGTGTTCGTATCCAATTTGGCATGTGCAAGCAAGTTACTCTAATCATTCATCAAGAGGACGCATTAAAGAAATCGTCATTGCTAACGTACCTTTTTTTGAGCTTTTTCTGAAAATATTGTTTGCATTATCGTCTGTGATTCGGCGGAGAGAGAAAGTGACCGCAGACTTGCTGAAATTGACCTTTGTCCGTTTTTCTTTAACTATTTTCTTCGACATTACCCATAAAGTTAATTTTTTTGCTCAACGATCAGAGGCGGAGTCAGAATTCAAAATAAGAGGGGCGAGGTTAATAACACACATAATATAAATTTTAATAGTTCTAAAAATGAAGTGTCTTAGCTACTACATTCAAGAAAGTTGTTCTCAACGAGATCTCATGTTTTGAAAGTAAAACATGATATCGTCGTTCGAGAAGGATTAATAAACTACATATAAACAAGGAAGTAATTACAAACAAAATTAGTCCAACTTTAAATCTTCAACCAAGAAAACAATTAGGTTAAAATCCTCATTTTTCAATTCATGAATTATGAGTAATTCACTAAGTTAATCAGTTATTTAACATGAATTTAACTAAAATCAGTAAAATAAACATATTTATTTACAAAATAACAAAATTTAAAACAAAAATTGAAAATTTTTGGGAGTTACTTTAAATTGGGATTTGGAACTTAGGAGGAGAGCTGAGGAGGAGTGGAGGCGGCAGCACAAGTGGCGGGCCTGGCGGCGTTGGCGATTGAGCTGGACAGAGAGTGAGAGAGAGTTCGTGGGAGTCGGGATTGGTGGCTGCGTCACTGCGTAAGTGTCTGAGGAGGAAAGTAAGCAGAGACTAGAGAGTCGAGAGGCAGAGGCGAAATTAGGGAAAATGAAAGGGCAAAACTTACAAAAACAAAGCATACAAGGCGAACCATAGAAGGAAAGTCACAAAAATTGAACTCATGACCCCTGAAACAATTAAAGAGCAGCCCACCATCCTGCCTGGTGTGCATTTGCAAAATATACAAGAACTAATTAATATATATCTATTTTGTTTTTAATCGACAAAAATATTCCATATTTAATTTTTTTTCCCAAAAAGCTGGGGGTTTCAATTGACCCCCCTTACCCTAACGTAGTTCCGCCCATGTCATCAATGAGGGCTTATCACTATCATATTAGCCATCTCTCTAATTTTTTAACTTACAATCCTCAGTCTTTCGAATGAAATACTCACCACTTTGACTTACTAATAACATAATACTTATAGATCCCACATTTAACCGTATTTAATTAGTTTTGTTTTGTTTTGTTATTTGACTTAATTATTTTTGTGAAAAATACTTTGCTCATAATAATTTGATAACATAACTAATTAGGGGGTCATAATTTTTTTAAAAAAAACAACACAAGAGTTTCAATAAAAAAAATTCACACATGCTTGAATATAAAAATTACAAGAGTTCGATAATAAATTTAAAAAAAGATACACTGGTTAACATTTGACAAAAAAAAGAAAAATACAATAGTTCAACGATTTAAAAAAATTACAATATAAAGATCATTCAACTATCCTCTTTGCCGCTGTCCTGAATTTCGTTTTCATATTTCCTCAATCAAGTTCGATTGGAAAGCTGCATGTGTTTCGGGGTTGCGAACTTTCAGTGATCGTTGAAAATATGTCTCATAGTATGGATGGTGGTCATGGTTAATAATCGACCTCGGGATAGTTCCCTTGACAACGTCGCAGTTAAATGCAAGCTCTTAGTTGTACTGCTCGTCCTCGACAATAATGCTATGGAGTATCATACATGCTCTCATAATAATACTGACTTCTTTTTGATCCATAAGACGATTACCAATTACCAATTTAATGAGCCTAACTTCATTAACATGCCTAAAAATATATTTACCATGTCACAACTACTATATTAATAACATTTACACTAATAATATATAATAACTTCAAGTTGTTGTAACTACTATATTTACCATCTCATAGCAATAATATAATCATTATAACATTCATAATATCAACAATATTTTCCAACAAATTAAAAAATAAATTGCTACTCACAATTTTCTTCACTTCTTGCTTGATTAAAATAGAGCACCAAGAACTTCTCTACAAATATAAACATACAAACTTTAGAAAATTAAAATCTTAAGTTTAATATACAAAATTAAGAATTTAAGGAATTAAAAATAGAAATGCTTGCTAATTTCTTCACTTCTTTCTTGATAAAATTAACTAACTATAGATGAAAATACACAACTTTTCGTAAGAGGATGAGAGATTGAGATAGTTTGGTGTGAGAATTTTCAAGAGAATTAGTAGAATTTATAGACAAAAACTTTACAAAAAATAAAATAAAATTAAATGGCAGAGAGACTTTGGGCAAAATATCTCTGCCTCAACGTTCAAAAATCAGCGTTCAAAACCAACAGTCGGCAGTAGGGCTGTCAAAAGCTGACCCGACACGATTACCGACCCGAACCGAACACGAAATTAGGCGGGTTTGGGTAAAGATTTTCAACCCGTTTAATTAAATGGGTTGACACGATTAACCCGTTTAATTAAACGGGTTAGGTTCAGGTTGAAATTTTCGACACGAAAAAATACCTATTTAACCTGTTTAAATAAACAGGTTAAACAGGTCAACCCGTTTACCCATTTACAGTAACTCGTTTAACCCGTCTATCGGTATATAATTATGTTTAGTTTTTTTGAACATTTTTGGGGGCCATTAAAATTTTAATTTTCAGATTTTTGGCTAGGGGGTGGGGAGTTCAAATTTTATATTTTTCACATTTTTTGTTCCTAAGCTCATAAAGCCCACCCTATCAAGTGAAAACCCTAGATATAAAAGGCTTCTTGCCTTCTTCAGTTCTTCATTCGCAATATCACTCCTCCTCACAGAGTTAGAGCTTGTTTGAGTTGCTTCAGCCTTCAGTCGCCCCTCTCTTATCCTCTCTACTAATCCGAACTCCCCACATCCTCTCCACTCCCCTCGCCCCATCGCCTTGCTACTGATCTCTAGGACTTACTGATCTCCTCAGAAGCCGGTTCGTTCAGTAGTTGGTATACCAAGAATTCATGTAATCATGTATTGTTTACAAAGTGTCCAGCTGCAGTCTCAGGCTCACACACATGTTCATTTAAAGTTTGAAACTTAAGTGGGTTAAATAGGTTAAACAGGTAAATGGTACCTGATTCTGACCCGTTTAACTTAAACGGGTTAAACATGTCAAAATCAGGTTGACCCGTTTAAATGTTAAACGGTTTCAGGTTGGATTTTTCAACCCGTTTATTAAACAGGTCAGGTTCAGGTAAGGGGATTTTCAACCCGTTTAACTTCGACCCGAACACGAACCCGACCCGACCTGACCTATTTGACAGCCCTAGTCGGCAGCACATGTTTTCGCTTTTTCCTTTTTTTTTAACACATATTTCCCAGTTAAAAAAAAAGGCGGTCAACGCCTGAAAACGACGTTGTTTCGAGGTGCTAACCGATTAAAAAAAACCCCGGATCCCCTTGCGGCCGGCAGTGGCTCGGCGAGCCAACCACTGTGACACAGCGAGCGGCTCGTCCCCCTAGCTGCAGTTGCTCTTATAAGGCATGATCAGCAGACAACTTTATATATCAATTGAATTTTTTTTTTTGGATGTTCTAGATCAAGGTACGGCTTTGACAAATAGTTGTTAGCTGCCTATTAGAGTTAGCAGTTAATTATTTATATTAATCTTTTGTGTCAGTTGTTTACTTTTTTTCCCGATTATTAGGTGTTTACATTAAATGTTTGTGTTGGCTATTTACATTAGTTGTTTTATAAAAAAAGTATTTGGTGAATATTAGTTGCTTGTGACAAGTTGTAAGATAAAAAACTAATTCTAAAAGACCTAATTTCAAAAGGTTTAAAGTTTGAATTTTTTGGGATTAGTTGTTTGGTCCTTTTACAAAACGAATTTACTAAACACTCAAATTAGCCTTTTAACTAACGGAAGCAATTACGTTGGATCCAAAACGATATTTTGAGTGGAAAAAAAAAAAATCTCTTCGAAAGACTCTTTACCAAACGGATTACACAGAATCATATTGTGGTTTTCCTTAAGAAATTAAATCACTGTAATACGCTTCTACTTAGATTAAAGCCTTTAGGTGAAGCTATCAGCTTGGCTTGGGGTTAACTATATTTTAAGGACATCTCACTTCATCCCTTTTTTGATTTAAGGGTTTATTCATTTTAGCAGTAAAACTAGGGGTAATTTATATTTGGGTGTATCGAATTTTGATGTAATCATTTAGAGGATCAGCTTTTCAAAAACTTTACTGCCAGGATTATTGAGTTTTTGCGCTATTTACATGTGGGGGACAAAGCACTATTGAAATAGATAAAAATTTATTTTTATGTCCCTAAACTTTTTATATTTGCAATTCTACTTTCAATCCTTAGAAACTTACTTTCGAAAAATTTAAAATTGTGTTTGTAGTTTTTTGCTCACCTGTAGAACTCGACGTCCTCTTTCATATGGTATCAGAGCCACGTGTGCAAAAATAAGTAAGATAATTAAGCTAACTAATGACTAATTAAGCTAATTAATTGTGATTAATGCTTGAATCATCACCTGCTTGCCCTGGTCCTAATTATTAATACACTGTTCACTCACCAGCAGGCAGAAGGTATTACCTCGTTCGCACCTCAATTGGCTAAAATTAAGATTGAACTCAAGGAGCTTAAGAATTAGTTAATTGTTGTCAATCTTTATCTTATTAACGAAGTTAGGCATAACGAAAAAGCTAATCCCAGTATTAGTACTCCTTTTCAGCATAAATATCCTTTCCAAAACCCAAAAACAAGAGTCTGTTTCCTTTGCGTGAGATAAAAATCCAAAAAGAAGTAGGAGAATAATCTGGTGAAAAATCGACTAAAAAGAAAGAAAAAGAAGATGGAGTATAAACAATATACTCTTGAAGAGCTACAAAACATATTTGAAAAAGAACAAAATTCAGAAGAATTAAACAAAATCATGGGCGCAATTAGTAATAAATATGACATTTTGTTTGATGATAACGAAGAGACCACTAATGTTCAATTAGAAGAAAAAATATATCAGTAGATGAATCTGATTAAATTAAAATATCTCAATGTATTACCATTAGAAGAAATTAGGAGAAAACTTGATAAGAAATACGTAAAATAACAGTTGAAAACAAGATCAATGAGATTGGAGAAGAAATCAACTTATATGAAACAGAGACTAATCTAGTTAAAAATGTCATTTCTAAGCCTGAGGAATTTGGTGAACCGTCTAGAAGAAATACCCATTTCTTAAGATCTAAGTACGTTCCAACATAACATACAAGCAATTTTTCCTTCGGGTTTATCCCAAGGAAAACAACAACCTACGAAGAAATAGGCCTTACCCCAATTAGCCAAACTAGATACATCTTAAACATTGATGGAATCCATAATAGAGAAAAAATATTTGAGTACTGGAAAAGAAGAATGAATAGTGTCTTAAACTTAAATATTATATGGACTGCGACAAACTTATTAAATTATATCGAACATAGTTTCTCTGGCACTGTAGCTGACTTGTATGATTCATTAAGTGAAGTTGGAAAAAATACATTAAGAGTGATGGAAACACCAGCTGCTATATTTAGAAATTTGTGCAAAGAAATTGAAACTGAATTCATTGGAGCTAAACTTGATTCTGAAGAAAAAGTAAGAGAATGGCAAAGAAAGATTAACAACATTGAATTATGGGATATGAAATTCTTAGAAAATTATATTGCTGAATTTAGTCAATATTATTACAAAATTGGGCATGATGAAACAAATCTTGGTATGTTCTATGACAAATTGCCATATCCAATAAATTCCATAACTAATGAAAAATACATTGCATGGCTTGAGCGAACAGATGTTGATACCCTTAGTTCAAGAATTTCCTATTTAATAAAATGAGTCAATGAACAATGTCTTGATCTTCAAAAGTAAACGAAGATTAAGAAACAGTTCTTAACTTGCTGGGATTCGCCTCACCAATGGGGAAAGGAACCTGAAAAAAGAAGAAAGAGAAAATTTTATAAGAAAAAGAGCTTTAACAAGCAGAGAGGCGAGAAATATAGAAGAAAATACTATGACAAACCGAGTCCTAAAAAACGTAGATTTTTTAGGAAAGCTGCTTATTGCCCCGCAGAAAAAACAATTGCAAATGCTGGGCATGCGGAGAAACAGGACATTATGCTAATGAATGCAAAAATAGGAAGAATAACAAACTTATTGAAACCTTGGGAAGCTTAGATTATGTCAAGCTTAGTGAAGATGAAGCGTTAGACCTAGCCCTAAGTAATAACAAAGGAATTGTTGAAATTATATTGGACAATGAATATGAAGAAATTGATTATGAAGAAACAAGTCATATGATGCAAAATAGTTCGATTAGCCTTGGTGATCTTCAAGGTGAAGAGTTTGTTGTAAACAATGATTATGAAGAAGTCAAAGGAGATTGAGTTTTTTCCATAATCCAAAAAGACATGATCTATAAAAAAATCCATCTTTCAATTAAAAAACAAATACGTATGTGAAATGATGGAAGGAGATCTTGAGATAAAGGATTGTGAGTATGACGTTGGGAAAGTTAATCTCATTAATTGAGAGAATATCCTTAAGCATAACAAATATAGAAAGTATAGGTATATCTATGTCGAAAGTGTCCAAGTTCAAATTACTCCATTACAATATTATGATAAAGATATTGATCTTTACACCTTACTCTGTGATATTAGGCATACCAAATTTAATAACCAAATTATCACAGGACTAAGACTAATTTATATAATGGATCAGTAGGATTTAATTGTCGACCTGAATATTATGTGATTTTAAAAGATGAATTTGCTAAAAACTTTCTATCTCTTAATATAAAAACAGTTGAGATGAATATGAAAAGAGGAGGATATCCTTTACGAATGTTTTAAAAAATTATCTACAAATTAGATGATACAATAGACCCTAAGACTAAGGTAACAATGATAGAAGCAGAGAAATTTGAAAGTCCTACCTCTACGCAAAAGATCCAGAGGATCAAGTGCAATCCTCAAGAGATAAAAATCGATCGTTCATGGATATCTAACTTTGTCAATCCTACAAAGATCAATAAGAAAAATATAATAAAGATTGATGAGGAAGGTAAAATTACCATTAAACCTCGATTATTAAGGAGCATGAGTACAAGTTCAGATTGGGGAGAAGGATCTTCATAAGCTAAAGAAGAACTTAAAGAAGATGATACAATTAGCATGACCAGTAAAATGAGTAGAATGAGTTTTTGAGGCTGTAAGACCCAATGTAGATCGAATTATGAGTCTCAATAGAAAGGTCATTGGGTACAAAACAAGAACTGTTAGTGCATCAATTTATGAGGATGAATTAGTAAAAAATATGACTATAAAAATATGCTATGAAGATACCAATATGGATCCTAATAGCATCTATGTCTCAATAAAGATAAGTTTAGAGGGATATAATAAATATGAACTGTGTGCTTACATAGATAGTGGTTGTTCTGTATGTTTTGGAAAACGATCACTATTTCCTAAGTTTATGTGGAAAAGAGCTAAAAACCCTTTACAAGTAAGGGTAGCTGATAATAGTATTATGAGACACAATGAAGCCATATAAGGGTTATCCATAGAATTAGGAGGAGTTCAATGCATTATACCAATTCTATAGGCTACTGATCAAGCCTCTAATGATATGATTATTGAAAATAATTTTCAAAGATTATATTCTTCATGCATCCAAACCATAAACCAAATAATATTTATAATCAATAGTCACTTAGTTCCTATTGAAAAATTAAGTAAGGCTTACACTAATCAGAAAATTGAATTTACACGCAGCCGGCGTGGTGAGAAGGTGATGCCTGCACAACGAGAAGTAGCACTGACAATCTCACTACTTGAGTTATTTGTTAAAGAGTAGATTGTTTAACAACAAGAAAAATTATGCAAAGAACTCTACTCTGGCAATCCTCCAAAATTTTGGGATAAAGACAAAACAGTTGCTAAAATCACTTTATTAAATCCCAACACTATCGTCTGGGTTAAACAAATGGCGTATACACACCAGGACATTCAAGAATTTAATAAACAAATCAAAGAACTTCTGGATAAAGGATTAATCAAAAACAGCAAGAGTCCTCACACCAATCCCGCCTTCATGGTAAGAAATCATGCTGAAGAAAAAAGAGGAAAAGCTAGAATGGTAATCAATTATAAAAAGTTTAATGATATTATTGTCTTTGATGGTCACTATATTCCTAATAAAATAGTCCTTTTCAACATCATTCAAGGAGCTTCTTGATTCTCGAAAATGGATTGCAAAAGCGGTTATTGGCAAATAAAAATGGATGAGAAAAGTATTCCTTTGATTGCATTTAGTGCCCCACAAGGACAGTATGAGTTGATAGTAACGCCATTTGGTCTTAAAAATACACCCCAAATATTCCAGAGAAGAATGGATAACATCTTTAAAGATCTTAATCATTGTTGTTTAGTTTACATTGATGATATCCTTGTCTTTTCCAAAACCATAGAACAGTACAAAAATGATGTCTTGGTTGTCACCCAAAGATGCATTGATCATGATATTATATTTGAAAAGAATAAGTGCATTTACGCCGAATAAGAAATTGAGTTTTTAGGTCTATAGATAAAAGTTGGACAGATTATTCTACAAAAGCATATTCTAGAAAAAATAAAAAATTTTCTTGAAAATATTGAAGATAGAAAGCAGCTAGAAAGATTTCTAGGATGCTTTATCTACACTTCAGATTTCATTAAAGATTTGGCTAAACTATGAAAGCCATTACAACAAAAACTTAAGAACGATGTGATGTGGACTTGGACAACTAACGATTCAAAGATTGTCCAGAACTTCAAAAAGATGTGTAAAAATCTTCTTATTCTTAATTTATCTAATGAAGGAGATGATTTAATTCTTGAGACAGATGTCAGCAATGAACATTGGAGTGCAATACTCAAAATCAAAGAAGGAGAAAAACTTTGCAAATATTGCAGTGGAAGTTTTAATAAGGCAGAATGCAACTATTCCACGATGGAAAAAGAAATCCTTGCAGTCATAAGGGGAATTGAAAAGTTCTTAATCTTTTTAGCTCCAAAACCTTTTCTTATCCGAACTGATTGCAAAGAAATACTTGGTTCTATAAAAAAAAGAATTTATCAAATATGCAAGCGCAAGGGCGATTCCTGCGTTGGCAATTATGGCTTAACCAGTTTTCCTTTTCTATTGAACATATACAGGGATCGAAGAACTCTCTCGCAGACAGTCTAACTCGAGAACCCACCAATGGTGATCATCAAAGCCGACCTTCTGCTAGAAAAGGAGGAGATCTTTAATGAAATGTCATTCATACTAGAACGGGTTATTCCTTCTAGTGAAGTCCTTATCGATCACTTAGAATTCCATACAAAAAGTAGATCCCGTTTTGGTCTACTATCTACTGCCTACTTAATAATCCAAAGATTTTTCCTTTTAGAGTTACAAGTTAATTCCCTACAGTGTTCTTATGATATTCAAGAAAAAACAAGTTAATTCCCTATAGCGCATTAATCGAATATGAAAATGGAAAAAATAAGTTCTCAATGAGTGGTATGCAGCCTGCATCGACTTTTGCCATCATTATTCATATGATATTTGGGAGTCTTGGGGTACAACAATCTATTTTTCCGACAAATCTGGAGTTGATGGTGTTAGTTTCCCAGCAAACTCATTATCTCCAAATGACCTCATCCTTAAAGCTTGGAAATACGGGATGATACTCTACTTAATCGAAATCCTAGATCCAAAGTTCCCATTTTTCTCAAAACTGATAAAATCTTAGCAATGCATGTTTAGAAGGATCCATTGGATTCTTACATATCCTGATAGTCCAACAAAAGTCCCAGTTCGTAGATGCCTAAATCTGGAAGTGTATAGCGCATTAATCGAATATGAAAATGGAAAAACCAAACCAGCCCATTATATTATTTAGATTGTTGATTATGACAATCTCAATGATCAACGACAAGAGTGGGTTTATGAACTACCAGTGTATCTAGTTACTGATCTTGCTTTATCAAGAGCTATTGGACTTTTTAATATTTATCATCAATATTGGGCATTAATCGAACAAGGAAAAACATTAATGCATTGTGGAAATACTACTTTCGCCTATGACAATGAATTTAAAGAATACATGAAGGTGGAAGGAGCAGTCTCAGAAGATATTTTTGATTATCTCTTTGATGTTAGAGCTGAACATTTATATCAGCAAAAGGAAAGAAATATCTTCTTGAATTATTTGAGAAATGGGATCCAAAGTATCTTAAGCAACTTAATGAGGATTTTGGTGATTATTCAGATAATGATAATCTGGTAGATATTAATGATGACTAGTCTTGTCATTATTAAAGACTCTGAAAAATGGTTGCTCCATTATTGTACTATTTTGACAAGTGTCTGGTCTGTTAAATAGAGTGTGTATTGTAGAGTCAATATGTACTGTATCAATGTGAAAAATCAGTGTGTATTGTCGCAATTAGGGCATCCTATATACCCCCATCCCCTCTATAAAAAGAGAGGACGAGAGCTGAGAAGGGACACGGTCATTTGAGCATTCTTGAGTAAAAGAGAAGTCGAGTTTCTCTATTTCTCTATGAGCAAACATCTCTAATGATCTTAGCTTAAGTTCCTCTTCAACCTTTCCATTGTAATATAACCATTTTCAAGCTTTCAATAAAAGAAGTTTTCCAGTAAGAAACGTTATTCAATCGAACCTTATGTCTTAAATATTATAGTTTCTTTATTAAAGTCTCACCATCCTTTAAAATATAAAACTCGATTAGTAACTATGGTCTGAAGTAGGAAACGAAACAGATCTGTGTTGTACCTGATCTAAGGAAGGTGATGTAACACCCCCAGCCCCTAGGGCCGAAAGCGTTACGTGTTCTTAACTTTCCTCCTAAATTTCTGTTAAGGCAACATACTAAAAACTTCTTTGAAACATAACGTAAAAGGGAACTCAACACTTAAACCACTATAACATAATTGAGTCTCAATTTTGACCCTCGGGTTACAGATGCCATTTTTTTTTTAATTTTCTGGGACGAAACGGGCAGAGTTTCCCCTGAAAACTGACCGTTTCCCAGGCTTAAAGCCCTACATTTCAACCCTGCAATACAAATCAACAACCACAACAGCTCAACGGCTACACGCCGGAGTCCAAACTCTACGGGCCACACGCCCGGAGTACACAGAGTTTGCTATCATTCATAAACTTACAAGAAACAGGTTATTTACATAACTTTGCAACCTTTCCAACCACAATTGACAATACACAACAAAATCATAATTGTGGCAACCAAGACCAAGTAAATCTACTCTGGGCGCTCCACGCAGCAGTTACCTGAACCTGGGAAAAGGGGAAAGTAATGGGAGTGAGCAACCACCGCTCAGTGAGTAAACCCTCTCTCCCAAAACATACTTAAAATACATATAACTTACCAAAAGCCTTTCGTAATTCATTTTAGTTGAAGACTTACGCATCATACATCATATTCATTCCATAAACCAAAGAAATCATAGACATGCTGAAAAGCTAACTTCAATGAAATCATAAAGCATAAACCGTTGCGTGAAATCGTAAAGCATAAACCGCTGCGTAAATCCATAAACATAACAAACATAAACTTACTGAAAACATACGTAGTATCTTATTCACGTAAATGAGGAGACTAGACTCTTAGAGGTACTTTGTTACTGCCATCCCGAGTCGGCCAAACTCGAGCGGCAACATACGCCTATCCGGACAGACATCATACCATACTGAGACATAATTTCATACATAGACTTCAGGCGGGAATCAAACCACCATCCCTGAATCTATCATAACATAACATACATAATACCAGGCGGGAACTAAGCCACCATCCCTGGGTCTCAGACTTAAGCTTAAAGTTTCTAGAGTAGCTCCTCCACGTATACATACACATAAACATAAACATTCATATACATACGTACTTTTTCATATATATGTCTTAGGAAGACATAAACATACTTAGACATAAACATACGTATTCGTAAACATACATACTTATACTTAAAACATAAACTTAAACATAAACATAGGCATTCGTAAACATACGTACTTATACTTAGACATAACATAAGTATTCGTAGGGATACATACTTATACTTAATCATATATATATATATATATATATCTTAAGAACGTATCACATTCATACATGTAAATACTTACATAAACATACATACTTAGAAGACAAACATACTTATACTTTTCCGTACATAGGTTTTATGGACGTAAAACCTGAAAACATAATTTTCTTACACGTTTAGCTTTAGGCAAACAACGAGAAACGCTTCTTAAAAGCACGGTGAGTATACTAACTCACGATTCAAAACCTGGGTAGTTACAATCATGCATTTCAAAGATATGATTCTCAATACGCAACTCCAGTTGCCCTTTTAAGACCGTTTCAACTCTTTTAAACGCAAAAGAATGAAATTGATGCAAAACCGATTGTTTATGCAAGTTATGTAAGTTTAAATCATAATATCCGCAAGAGATAACGTGTTTAAAAACTAGTGAAAGCTTTAGTTACTATTCATAAATCGATTTTGCGAAAGGTTTAAAAACTTTCCATAATCGAACAATTGCAATAACATGTGAACTACTTTATGAAATACGTTTACAAGTTCATTTCTAACTTATATGTTTAATAAAGACATACTTAGTTTGCTAAATCGTAAAAGAAGTTTGTTTCTGACTTAAAAGCGTCGTAAAAACGTAATTCGTTTGTTAAGTCGTAAAGCGATACTCGCTTCTAACTTGAAAACTTCGTAAAAACGTAATAGGTTTACTAAATCGTAAGGCGATACTAGTTTCTAACTTAAAAGCTTCATAAAGATGTAATTAGTTTGCTAAATCGTAAAACGATACTTGTTTCTAACTTAAAAGCTTCATAAAAATATAATTAGTTTGCTAAATCGTAAAACGATACTCGTTGAAACATAACGGGTTTAGTTAATGCTTAATTCAAACTAAGTTCGAAGCTTAAAAGCTTCTTATAAATGTTATAAGTTTGTTAATACATAAATCGACTTCCTTTGAAACTTCAAAGCTTCTTAAAAACGTAATAAGTTTGCTAAGTCGAAAACGATTTCGTTTTTAACTTTAAAGTTACATATAAACGTAATACGGTTAGTAAAACGTTGCTAGTTTGTAAAACGACTTCATTTTTAACTTAAAAGCTTTTTAAACACGCAATACGTTTATTAACTTGTGAAACGACCTTACTTTGACTTAAAAGCGTCTTATAAAGACGACACGTTTACTTAGTCGTAAAACGACTCAATTTGTAACTAAAAGGCTCTTTATAAACATGTTAAGGTTGCCTAATCACAAACGACTTTGCTTCTAACTTGAAAAGTTTACTAAATCAACAAACGGCTTCTTTTGCTCACAAACATAATAAGCTTGCTTATATACATAGTAGCTTAATCCCTTTGCTCATACGCACATAGAATCGAAGTTATAACTCACTTCGAATTAACCTCGTTAGCATAAGTCACCCAAATTGATTCGAATTGAAGCTAAACGTATATAATTCACTTTGAATTAACATTTTAAGCCTAATTCACCCAAATGGATTCAATTCGAAACTAAGCATACATAATTCACTTCCAAATAACCTCTTACGCTTAATTCCCTCAAGTTGATTCGAATCGAAGCTAAACGCTTATAACTCACTTCAAGTTAATACCTCAAGCATAATTTACCCAATTTGATTCGAATCGAAACCAAACGCTTATAACTCACTTGACATGTTTGTCCACACATACATTCGAATACATATAACGACTTCAAATTAGCTTCTCGGGCGCAAATCACCAAAATTTATTCAAATCGATACTAAACTTATGTAACTCACTTCCAATTAAAGCCTACTTCTTCCAGCTTGATTGAAGCTAGGCATATATAGCTCTCTTCGAATTAACCTCATTAGCATAAGTCACCCAAGTTGATTCGAATCGAAGCTAAACACATTTAACTCACTCCGAATTCACCCAAATTGATTCAATTCAACGCCAAACATAAATAATTCACTTCGAATTAACATATTACGCATAATTCACCCAAATTGATTCAACTCGAAACTAAACGCTTATAATTCACTTCAAATACGTATCTCTAGCATAATTCATACTTTTTAGGCATAAATACTTATAATTAGCAAATCCATAAACTTGGTAATCATACGAAATTCTTAAAATAAGTGGGATTAAAGGATTACCCACCACGAATCCAAGCTTTATGTGTCCAAGTTGGCTAGTTTGAAGCTAAATTTGAACTCCGAACGCCCAGAAATCCGGTTGCCTTCGCGTGGGATTCGGACACCACCAAACCCGAAACCCTAACTCACAATTTCTGGAGAAATTAACCACAATTAGGAAGAATCTAGGTCAAGATTACATTTATAGATGAGTGAGGGTTCGAATTCACCTTGCATGCCTTGAAAATCGCCGGTGCTCGGTTCCGTTTTGGGCTGGGATTGCTCGACCGCGCAAGGGAGAGGATGCCGGAGACGTCGCCTGGGCTCCGGTGGTTAGAGGGCGTCGGCGGCCCGGTGTGAGGGGAGAAGCGAAGCACCGAGAAGGGGGGGGAGACCAGGGGCGTGAAGCAGCAGGAGGAGGAGGGAGAACCAGTCGGGGGGGGGTGTCGCGGCTAAGGGAAGGGGAAGGAGAAATAAGGGCGGCGTAAAATTACGGTTTTGCCCTTCCCTTATCCCTATCGTTTACGCGACAGTCCAACCTTAACATGGCTAGTCTAATTCGTAAACTGATTCCTAAACCCAAATCCATAATATAATCATTCATCAACTATTCGTTCCCAAATTTATCCAGGTTCGATTTAATAACATCGAACTATTTCTAAGGCCGACGGGTATTCAAGTAAACTATTCCAACCCAACAGGCATAAAATTCATTAAACGAATACGACAAAACTCTGGGTCTCACAGGTGAGGTTGAGATTAACAATCTCTGTAAACTGAAAGCTAGAGGAATGCCAGAGTCCAATGCCGACTAAGTTCAGATAACGGTCAAAACTCTATAATTAAGTTTTAGTTATTTTTGCTAAGTATGGTGGGCCTATAACTACAGAAAGTATAATATATAAGATATAAGTAGTAGATTGAAATAACTAGTACCAGTAAAATCATTATAAGAAGTTAAATCAAGCTTATTTCGTGGAAAAAAACCCAAAAAATAGATTATTTACATAGCTCACCTTTTCCATGGGCTTTTGCGCAATTTTCAAAAGTTCAAGGACTAAGTTATAAATAAAAAGCCCCAGAAAATCACTTGTACCAAAACTGGAGGTACCAATGTGTAAAGATTTTCAAAACTTAGTCTAACGTATGAATACGCTAAAACTGGAGATACAAAATTGTAAAATTTTTGTGAAACTAGTGATAAGTGTCAAGAAGCTGTGAGCACTAATGATCGGAATATGCACTTAGGAACAATAAGTAATGACGAAAGGCAAGTGTGAGCAACAAGAGAAAGTGGTGCTATAGCGGTTAGAAGCGGTAAACAACTGGTTGATACCATTCTTATATGCTAGTAATTTAAGGACCTCAACTTCTTTTTAACCAGTTTAAGGACCCCTAACTTTTCTTATATCCCTAGGCCTGCTCAATTATATGTCACATATTTTAAAGGGTAATTTTTTTTTAAAGTTGTTACAACGTACATAAATTCGAATTCCACTTATATCAATCTTTGCGTCTCACTTTGACTATTATAAAGTACTGTACTACTATAAAAATACCTAAAGTACATACTAGGATACAAGTTATGGACATATTTGTTTGATTAATAATCTATAATAATTTAATTTATAAAGTAGCAATTCCAAAATCCTTTGTCAATTATTCCATGGCATGGATTTTTAAATATTAAACATTAAAATACGTCACAGATTAAAAGTATTGTTAAGTCCTATTGCAATTGATTACAACCTCCCTAATTGAAATCTTTAATAATTGGGTGGCCAATTTTATTTTATTTTTTTTATATATGGAGTCTCTATATCTCAATAGATTATTCATGAATTATGGAGTGAACAAGTTGTTTCTCAAGCTGATTTTTCTATATTTATTGCATGCTAGCGCTAGTGGCATCCATGGTTGGGTGCTGAGCAAAAAAATCAGGTATTCGGTTTTAGATTCAGACTCGGTTCGGACTCGTCGGGTCCATATCCAGACTCGCCGGGTCCATATTCAAACCTGGTTGAATTGGGTTCGGGACTAGTTTCGAAATCTTGGAACCGGTTGCAACTGGCTCTGGAGCCAAGTCCTGAAAACTTTGAACTAGAACCGGTGTACCTGTTACCCGGTCCAATCATTTTTTTTTTGTTAAATGTTTGAATTACCTGATTACCCATTGACATCAAGTGTTGTTCTTCCGATGTCGCCATAATTTCCGGATATATGTTGATAGTACTAAATCTTTTTGTTGATGTATAATACTATGAGAAAATAATATTTTTTTCATGCTTGGATGAAATGAAATGCTATTTTTTAGCTAACCAATTGGACTTTAATGCATGATAAATATCTAGTTGCCACTCTGTTAAATTTGATTATGAACGATCGTTTAGCTAGTTTGTCGAGTGTATTGGTTCTCTCATAAAATCACAATTGCAAGCCAAAAATTCAAATGAAATGAAATAAAACAAAACAGAAAAAAAAATTAGGAATCGGGTACCTAGTTCTAGACCCGGTCCCAACCGGTTCTGGGACCAGTTCCAAAAATCCTGGACTCGGTTCCAACTGGGATCGGGACCGATTCCATGAAAATGGACCGGATACCTGATCCTGTTCAGCCCTAGTATTTTTTTTGATTTAAAATTTTTTGTACCAACACGAACTAAAGATAAATTGAATTCTTGATATTTGTGACTAATGGACATACTCACATACATAAATTTCTTTTAGGCATGCAAAATATAATAATGTGAAATATAAAAATTTGAAATATTTTTTGATATCTTAGAATTTTAAAGTAAAATATTTTCGATGCCCCAGTTAAAACTTCCTAAAATGAGGTTATAAGCTATGCAAAAACTAAAATCAAGTACTTGTTCTCTCCTTATGAATGCATTAATCCGCTAGTGTTAGCCAAAACTCTAGATTGAAATTTTAAATTAGGTTTAACAAGTTCATCTCTAATTCATAGCTTGTAACACCAAAAAATAGATATGGAGTATTTTCGTTAGTCTCGATAGTTTAGCGTAGCTTAGAGTCATAGGATGACATAAATAAAATGGAATTTGGAACTCTTTCTCTTTATGATTCCTAACTCCTAACAAAATGATTTTTTTTTGGGTTTTGTAGGTTTTTTTTGGGGGGGGGGGGTGAGTAATTTTGATACATGTGCACTTTGTTTGAGGATACACGTGACACTGCAAATTTGACCCTCAAGTTTACATTTACTTGTAACGTTCTCATGCACTAATGTGCCCTTCGTGTTCCTCTTTAGCCTTGTGTGGTTGTGTGAATTTTAGCCTAGAGATCACCCACCCGTGATCTTATTGGTGCCAATTCTGATTCTCCCTACAACCTAAGTGATGATATCATATTTATTACCACAATATAAAGAAATAATTAATATATTATGTTTTATTTCATGTCAACTTACATTAGGCAAGTAGCCATATGAAAGGTCACTTTTGTACAGCAAGTCTTAGCTACATAAAACTATCTCATCTAAGCTATATTGTGACATATAGGGTAGACCGTACACAATATGTGTATGTGTCTACACACAGACACACACATATAAATAAATAAATAAATAAATACACACACACACACACACACACACACACACACACACACACACACACACACACACACACATATATATATATATACATATATATAGACACACACACACACACACACACACATATATATATATATGTATCTATTTATCTCTCTCTCTCTCTCTCTCTCTCTATATATATATATATATATATCTATCTATCTATCTATCTACACACACACACACACACACACA
>JACYFF010019584.1:103764293-103781964 GCA_017589665.1 Selenicereus undatus
ATTGAGCAATTACAGCAAGGCAAAGATTGACTGACATCATTGAAGATCACGCCATGAGTCACACAAGAGAAGGCAACCAAATCAGAAAGCAAGGATAGTATCAACATCAGAATCCTGAATATCAGCATCAGAATATTCTGATCAAAAACTGCCTTCACAGTGCACGTCCAAAGAAGTGTATAAATAGCTGGCTTATCAAAGAAGAAAGCACTGAAACATTTTACAGCATTGAATTCATATCTTGAGTTGTGAGCAAAAAGAAAAGCCTTGAATATTTGTTACAAACTATTGTACTAAGAGTTGAGTGTATTTTGAGGAAAATTATTAAGGAGTGAACATAAGGAGTTGTAGTGAGGTTCTTTCAACTCTTCCCATCCTTTAATCAAATTGATTGATTTAAAGTATTCGAGATCTTTAGAGTGTGATGCTCTGAAAGATAGTGAAGTGTTCATCTTAATAAAAAGAGTAGTGAGTTGAATCCTAGAGTTGGATAAGTCTAGGCGGGGACTTAAGCCTGGTTGAGGCCCAACCTCGTTAAAACATCGATGTGTACTTTGTGCTTTTATATTTTCAGTTTATTTCTAGCTTTAAAGTTTTGATTAAAAATTTTATAAAATCTCCCTATTCACCCCCTTCTAAGGCGATTTGACTCTTCAGGTTCATTACTAATATTTTCATTAAAGTACAAGAAAACTTGAAAAAATGAAATGCGCTTAGGTAATTAAAATTTTAGTCAAATTATTTGGCTGCAAAATTTATATAATTACACAAAATTCATTAAAGATTTCTAAAGTTCATCAAAAACATATGAATTCATTAGTTGTGTTACCAAATTTATCAGTTGAGGGATTGCCTTGAACATGTGCGCATTTTGGTCATGAAGTAGGTACTTCATAGAATATAATACAATTTTGAGCAAACATAACTTTTTAACGCGAGCGTTTATAAAAATTATATATCGGTCATATGAAAAAATAGGAAAAAGATGTATAATTGTAAAAGATTGCCCACAGTTTCCAAGGATTAACAGGCCAACATAATTCGGGCATGATCAAACTTCTGGATTTGTCAAATTGCCAACCCAGTGATATAACAATAGCAATTCCTTCAACAACAAAAAAAAAAAAAAAAGAAAGAAAAGTTTTGGTAGTACGTGTCTACTATTACTAGGGTTCACAGGTCCTGTTAATTATGGAAATTTTCTTTTGCTAGTACATGGTATACAATTGCTAGTACTCACGAGTCACGAGTCTAATCTCCACATGGATTGGTGAATGAGGTCAAGCATCATTCATGGCTCACAAGTAACAACATGCCTTCTTGTTAGAGGTTAGATTTTACGTAAAATTTTATAAACTTAAAAGATATGACAAGTTAGGCGATATTTTTATAATGTTTAATTGAGTGTAATAATGTGTATAATTAATATTGTAATGTAATCATGATTAAATAGTTTATAGTAGTCATAATTACGAGTTAATTGTTATTTATAATACTTTTTTATAACTAAATTAGATAATGAAAATACAATTACAAACTTATTTGCATTACAAATTTATTTACATACAAGATACAACCGAACATCACCTTTTTGGAAAGTAGTTTTAAAGGTATGATAAGACAGACATGTGGGCTGATGTCAAATGAGAGTTTATGTGCCACCTCATGTAAGGATAATACTTTTTATGTTTAGATGTGCCCATATTTTCTGTTGTCAAGTAGGATCTACGCACATTGGGTGTTCTTATTGACATCCCCAATATCTCTCTTTTTTTTGTATGTGAAGGTGAAAAAGAACTATTTAAGCAAGTGTTCTGCCACCGTAGGAGTGGTCTACTACAGGTATGGGAGTAATGCCCTTCCTCTTACATACCCCTTCCTCCTTTCCATGCCTTCTCCCACATGGTTGTCCCCATAAAAGATAGTACCTCTAGTGGACAAGTTTACCATTGTTAAAAAAAAATAATAAATTTAACTGTTCTAGAAGGGATCTATTTAAATAATATTCTGTTAGCTCATAATTTATGCATATTTTTAATAATTATTTAATTATATTTTATATATTAGTTTGCCTAATTTATTTTATTTTATATATTTTTAGGTTAAACATTAATAAAGCAAAGTGAAGAAGAAAAGAAGTCGAAGTGCGGGTTTGACTCTGGCATTCTTATGGAATTATCAAGTTGGTCCAAAAATAATGATTTATGAAATTTTCATGAAGATTTATTTGAGCTTGGATTATAAGATTATTACTCCTAATTGAAAAGGAATCAGAAGATTTGGAAGAGAAAGAGTCTAAGGAAACTCTAGTAGAATAATACTATGAAAACAAACCTACCTCATCTAAATAAATTCAGCACCTTTGCCTCTTCTCACACACCTACCCCGTCACCTTGACCTTCTTCCCAAACACCCACCATCAGCGTCCATCGACATCATCTACCCTAATCACCCCAAAACCTCCGCAATTATTCACGCCAATCCTCATCACCACGGCATCATCACACCATCAGCATCACACCATCAGACCCATCTCCCTTCACGTCAAACTCCCACCATCGCCAAATATCATCACCATCTTCACGATCATCATCATGCATCATTGCACTGCCCTTCAACTCTACTATAGTACTATCATTGTTTTTTTTTTTTTGGTTGTTTTATTATTTTGAACTCTTTATGTTATTAAATATGAAATCTTTGGTTAATTATTGTGATTTATTTTCAATATGAGTGAGTAACTTTCTTATACTTTGTATAATCTATTTAAAACTATGCTAGATTAGTTATTTTGAAACAAGTTTTATGCTTTATTGTCCAATTGATTTTTATTCCATGATTCTATAATGATTTGTATTTAATGTTTATGAAATTTGTGTTAGATTAATTAGAATGTATGTTAATTAGTTTAATGTGAATTCATATGATAGTTTAAAAGGCTTTAATACGTAAAAGTTGTAGTCTTTTAGGCATAAGTATCATCCTAATTAATCATGAATGGCTCGAACCCATCTCTTTTAATTAGGTAATCATTATAATCTTTGTTTAATCAATTTACTGGTAAATTAATTAAAAGGCTTTAGATTATATTTTTCTAATACTTAATGCTCTAGTTTCATTAAATTCTTGAGCTGGTGGTAGGGTTATCAAAACTAGTAGAGTTTATATTAGGGTTTGACCTAAATGAACTATAATATAAGGAAAAACGGGAAAGATCCACTAATGGGTGTCTTCTACAGTCTAATTAATGGATAAGTCAATTGGCGTGTTGATGATAAATATTAATTTGCATGGTGGATATAGATTATGCTAAGTGTTTTTCATAAATTTGGTATCTTTAATAATTATTTGTTGCTTTTTAGTTAACTTCTTTAGTTCGTGAGTTTTAATTCTTAAATTTACAGTTCTTAATATTAATTTCGTTTAGCCCTCAAAAGAGTAGTCTTTTAGGAGTGTCTTGGTAATTTTAGATCAATTATATTTTGATTTTTAGTGTGATTATAATTTTTATATTTATTTTCTATTCTGTTTTGCCATTTATTTACCGGTTTGTTAGAAATTAGTATAAAAATAGTCTCTTTTGTGTTTTTTTCATGTTTTATTCCATTTTAGGGTTTATTTAGTACCTTAATCCGCTGATATTTAATTTCGGAATTTTTAGAAATTATTTCATAATTTTTCAGAATGATTTCATGAATTGAATACGTGCAGGTTTTTTATTATAATAAATCTGAAAATTATGTTTTTAATTTTTAATTTTGGTTTTTAAGATTTTATTAAGTCTATAAAATCATATTATACAATTTGGGTAAATTTATTATTTATTTTTGTATTTAATTCAGGGAAGTTTATTATTTCTTTAATTTCAGATATTATTTTCTATTTTAATTTTCTGATTTTATCTACTGTTTTATTTATCTGAAATTAGTTAAATATAGTTCTGGGAATATAAATTTCTGAATTTTAATAATATTAATTGATAATATTTTCTGTGAATTTTGATATTAATTTTCTATTTGCTACTTCCTATTTTAATTTCTAGTTAATACTGTGCGATAATTTTCTGTTTTTATTTTTTCAGAATATTTAGGTCAGGTATTTGCTGTTTTTTTTAAATTTCCAGAATTAGGTTTAGAATATTTAGTAATATTAGTAAGTAATTTTTCAGATTTTTACTTGTTTAATTTGATTTGTTTTAGCAATTTAAAGAAGTAAAATAAATTAGAGTAGTAAATTTAATAAGATTTAAATTAAACTAGCTTACTATCATAATATTTCCTCGTGGGATCGATCCCTACTTTTCTATGATATAAATATTATTTATAAATCAAAGTAGTGGTTTAATTTGTAACTCTAAGACTAAGCTTTACAATTTTTGGCGCTGTTGCTGGAGAAAGAAAATAAAATTGTTAGTTTGCTACTATTTAGTTTTACTACTTTTATTGTTTCGTTTTAACTCTAGTATTTTATTTTTGTAGGTTGTTTAGTTTATGAGATTAAGGAGTGGTCGTATGATCGAAGAGAAAAAGGAGCATACGTTTGAGGTGTTTGAAAGTAAAGTAAGTGATTCTGAATTTGTAGGCTCCGACTCGGTAAGTTGTGAAGTTACTAAAGTTGAGATGGCTACTTTACGTGAACTTGCTGCACCTAATTTGAAAACTCAACCTTTGTCTATTACTTATCTTGTATTAGATGGACCATTGAAATTGAACTTTGAATTTTTAAATCTACTGCCTAAGTTTTATGGATTGCCTGGTGAGGATCCATATCGTCATATTAATGAGTTCATTATTACATGTTCGACCATGCAACCTAAGGCTATCACCCAGGACCAAATTAGGTTGAGAGTCTTTCTTTTTTCACTTCAAGATAAGGTCAAAGATTGGTTATATTACTTATCCCCTGCAACATTCACCACATGGACCCAAGTTCATAAAGCATTTTTAGAAAAAAAAAATTCCGCATCCAGAATTGGATCCATTAGAAAAGAAATATATGGAATTAAGCAAATGAATGGGAAAACTTTCCATGAGTATTGCGAACGTTTTAATAAATTATGTGCTAGTTGTCCACAACATCAAATTTTTGAACAATAGTTGATTCAATATTTCTATGAAGTTTTATTACCTATAGATAGAAATATGATGGATGCTGCTAGTGGGAGGCTTTGGTTAATAAGACTCTAGCTCAGGCTAGGGAATTGTTTAATATCATGGCGCAAACACTCAACAATTTGGAATTAGGAAGGTCAATGAGCTTAGTTCAAGTCCATCTGCAGAGACCCAATTGTTTTAGATCATTGCTATGCTAAACAAACTCATCGCTAGAGGAGTTCAAAAGGCAATGGTGTGTGGTATTTGCTATTTAGAGGGACATGCTACTGATACGTGCCCTACACTTCAAGGAGGTGATGTGAATGCTATGTTTTCTAACCAAGGCCAAAGGAAGTATGACCCATACTCCAACACTTATAATGAAGGATGGAGAGACCACCTTAACCTTAACAACTCCCCAGGTTTTGACCAACCATCACGTCAGTCATCTGCTCAGGATAGAACAAATTTTCTTTTAGAGCAAGTCATAAAAACGATGGATGACTGAAAAAGAAGATTGATACTAGATTTCAGAACATAGAGATGACTCTTAAACAGGTCCAGGAGCGACATACTGATACTGATACCGTAGTTAGCAACCTTCAGGTCCAAATACAATATAGATTGCCATCTCAACCATTCTAGAACCCGAAGGAAAATGTGAATGCCATGACACTTAGGAGTGAGAAAGAGTTGAAGGAACCTAGGAAGAATAGAGAGGTAGAGCATGAAATAGAGGTCAACAAACCGGAATCTAACCAAGACCAAAACATCGCCTCCAATGTTAAAGAAGTAGGTGAGGATAAAAGGACCTTACAAACCATTATCACCTTTTCCTAGTAGACTGAGAGGGAAAATCCCTAAGGCAGATGAGGCAAACCAAGAAATCTTAGAAACATTTAGGAAGGTAGAGATCAACATTCCTCTCCTATATGCCATAAAGCATGTGCCTCGTTATGCCAAGTTCCTTAAAGAGCTTTGTACTGCAAAGCATAAACTGAAAAGGAATGAAAAGGTAAGTGTGGGGGAAAACGTGTCTGCTGTTTTCCAAAAGAAATTTCCCCCTAAATGTAAGGACCCATGTGTATTCTCTATTCTTTTTAAAATTGGAAACCTTTCCTTTGATAGAGCTATGCTTGATTTAGGAGCTTCCATCAATGTGATGTCTAGGTCCATTTATGGTAAACTACACCTAGGAGAGTTAAAGAAAACTGATTTAATTATTCAGTTAGCTGATAGGAGTAATGCATACCCAAATGGAGTTTTAGAAGATGTCTTAATCAAAGTCAATGAGCTTGTTTTTCCTGCTGACTTTTATGTATTGAACATGGGTGATGCATGCCATGATGTTTCCATATTGCTTGGTAGACCATTTCTTAAAACATCCAGGACAAAAATAGATGTGCATGCCAGAACATTGGCTATGGAATTTGATGCTGAAATTATTAAGTTCAATATTTTTGATGCTACGAGATTTCCAGCTGATGTGAACTATCTATGCGCATTTGATGTGATTGATGAATTGTCCCAAGATGTTTATGAATTGTGTTATGAGGATGAATTATTAACAGTACTTAAGGTTTGGATCAGTTTGTGTTTCAAAATGTGCCTTACCTTATTAATAATGAGTTAGTGGGCAGCATAGAGTCTTTGTTGCAATTGCATGTAGTTGACAGACCTAGGAAGCTGGAATTGCCTGAAAGTCACACGAAGATGCTACCCTCTCGCATTTCACCCCCTAAGCTAGAACTAAAACCATTGCCTGAAAATCTTAAGTATGCTTATTTAGGGGATGATGAGACCTTACCTGTTATAATCTCTAATGCACCTACATCTGAACGAGAGGATAAACTTATGAGGGTGCTTAGAGAATATAGTGAAGCGTTAGGATGGACTTTAACAGACCTTAAAGGACTTAGCCCCACATTATGTTCACATAGAATTACATTAGAATCAAATGCCAAGCCTAAGAGAGACCCTCAGCGAAGACTAAATCCACCTACAAAGGAGGTAGTTCAAAAAGAAATTCTTAAGTGGTTAGATGCTGGAGTAACATACCCCATCACTGATTCTGAGTGGGTTAGTCCTATCCATGTGGTTCCTAAAAAGCGAGGAACAACAGTAGTGTAGAATAAGAAAGGTGAGTTAATTCCTCCTAGAGTCCAGAGTGGTTGGAAAGTGTGCATTGACTATCGAAAGCGCGAGGTCACAAAGAAGGACCAATTTTCATTTCCCTTTAGGGACCAGATGTTAGAGAGATTAGTTGGGAGGTCACATTATTGCTTTCTAGATGGCTATTCAAGTTATATTCAGGTCCCTATAGTCCCTGAGGATTAAGAAAAGACCATTTTTACCTGTCCTTTTAGCACTTATGCTTTTAGAAGAGTGTCGTTTTGTCTATCTAATGCTCCTGCTATATTTCAAAGATGTATGATTAGCATTTTCTTTGATTTTATCACCAAAATTATGAAAGTTTTCATGGATAACTTTGCTGTACATGGTGATTCATTTAATGAGTGCTTGCATCATTTTACGTTAGTGCTTAAGCATTGTATTGAAACTAATTTGGTGCTTAACTTTGAAAAGTGTCATTTCATGGTGGAACATGGAGTAGTTTTAGGTCATGTAGTGTCGTCTAAGGGATTAGAGGTTGACAAGGCTAAAGTAGAAATAATTCAATCTTTGCTCTATCCACATTTTGTCAAGGAGATGAGGTCCTTTTTAGGTCATGTTGGGTTCTATAGGAGATTTATCAAGGATTTTTCTAAGGTTGCCTCCACTCTATGTGTTACACTTGCAAAAGATGCTTTATTTAATTTTAATGAAGACTGTAGGAGAGCTTTTGACCAGTTGAAATTGAAATTGACCACTACTCCTATAGTACAACCCTCTAATTGGGCCATACATTTTGAACTGATGTGTGATGCTAGTGATAAGGCAGTAGGGGAAGTCTTAGGTTAAAGAGTAAGGAAGGTACCTCATGTGATCTATTATGCTTCCAGTACTCTAGACTCAGCACAGTGTAACTACACTACTACAAAAAAGAAATGGTTGCTGTTGTGCTTGCTCTAGAAAAGTTTTTTCCTTATCTGTTGGGTGTTAAAGTTACTATTTATACCGATCATTTTGCTATTAAACATCCATTAAGTAAAAATGACTCAAAACCTAGATTGATTAGATGGGTATACTACTGGAAGGATTCCAATTGGAGATTAAAGACAAGCCAGGAGCGAAAAATTTAGTAGCTGACCATCTAAGTATGCTAGACAATGGGGAGAGTGGTAATCCATTAAACGATTGTTTCCCTGCTGAGACTTCATATGCTATCACTGATAGGCTGCCTTGGTATGCTGATATGGTTAATTATACAATAACCAAAACCTTTCTTATAGACTTGTCTAGAGTTGAAAAGGAGAAGATAAGAGCTCAATCTAAATATTATGTTTGGGATGAGCCATATTTATGAAAATTTTGTGGAGATCAGATTATAAGGTGTTGTGTAGATGACAGTGAATTTCATTCAATTTTAACTTTCTGTCACTCTTTTGAAAGTGGGGAACATTTTGAACCCAAAAGAACGCCACACAAAGTTCTTGAATGTGGATTTTATTGGCCTACTATTTTTAGGGATGCTTATGAATTTTGTAAAAGATGTGAAGTATGCCAGAAGACAGGAAATTTATCTAGAAGGAATCAAATGGCTCTGCATAATGTGTATGTTTGTGAAATTTTTGATGTATGAGGTGTTGATTTTATGGGACCTTTTTCCCCTTCTTTTGGTTTTACTTACATTCTTATGTGTGTTGACTATATATCTAAGTGGATTGAAGCTGTGGTAACTAGTCCTGATGATGCTAAAACCATGGTGAAACATGTTCAATCTCTCATTCTGCATAGATATGGAGTTCCTAAAGTAATCATTAGTGATAGAGGAACACATTTTTGTAACAGAACTTTAGGTACCTTGTTAGCCAAATATCATGTAACTCATAAGGTGTCTACTGGATATCATCCCCAAACAAATAGCCAAGCTGAAATCTCCAATAAAGAAATCAAGGGCATATTAGAAAAGGTTGTTAGACCAGATAAGAAAGATTGGAGTCTTAGGTTAGATGAAGCTCTCTGGGCCTATAGGATTGCATATAAAACACCTATAGGTATGTCACTTAGTTTTTGGTAAAACATATCATCTCCCTGTAGAACTAGAGTATAAATCATATTGGGTTGTAAAGCAATGTAGTTTGGACTATGACCTAGCAGGGAATGAGCGTAAGTTACAATTACAGGAATTAGAAAAGATTCACCTGGAAGCCTATGACAATTTAGTGATCTACAAAGCTAAAGCCAAAGCTTTTCATGATACTAAGATTAGTAGGAAAGAATTTCAGGTGGGTGAAAAAGTATTGTTAGTCAATTCAAAATTGAAACTCTTTCCTGGTAAGTTGAACTCTAGATAACTAGAACCTTTTATGGTAGTAAAGACTTATCCGTATAGTGTTGTTGAGATTAAATCCTTTGCTACTAACAAAATTTTCAAGGTAAATGGTCATAGGCTAAAGCACTTTTATGAAGGAGATCAGGTATGCTTAGTAGAGGATATTCGACTAGAGGATCCATCGGCTCATTTGTGTCGAGCCAATAACAGTAAACAAATACACTGGTTGGGAGGCAACCCAACATTTTCAGGGAAGTATACATTTAATGTTACTTTTATCTTCATTATTTCTATCTTTTTGCATGCATTAGGGACAATGCATGAATTAAGTGTGGGGGGTGCGTCCTACAGTATTCATTCTAAAAAACAAAAAAATTGCGATTTTCTTATAAATAATGCATGAATATGAATTTATGCTAGGCTTTCTTGCTTAAAAATTTTTTGCTTAGCTATTTTTAGTTTATTCTTCTGTGAGTGAAGACTTCTGAGCATGCTAACTATCATTCAGAGAAGTTTGAACTAATCCTCATATATCTCTTTAATGAGTAACTGTTATGATTATCCATCTTATTTGATCATGTTATATAGTTGCTTCAGAGACAATAAAATGACCTAGTCCATTTTCTAGACTATTAAATTAGTAGAATAACTCATTAAAATTATGACTTTTCTTGTCCTATATAAAAAAAAGAAAGGAAAAAAAAGGAAAAAAGCTTAAATTACCAACATGGGTAGGAATAGGTAGCTCGACACTTTTTCCCCTTGAGTTTAGGTCTCAAGTTGAGCCTTATGTATGAAGTAACCCATATTGAGAGAGTCATGTCCCTTTTTGGGCAGATTAATGACTTCTACCACACAAATAGTCAATCAATAAATAAAATAATGATGAGAATAAATTATTTGCTCCAGTATCTATATTAAGATGAGTGTGAGACAGAGAGTGCTTAATTTCTAAGGCCCTGTATAGGCCTCGAATATGTGTGCAATTGGAGTTTGAAAAAAAAAAAGAAGATGAGGAAGAAAAGACAAAAAAAATTCAAGGCAAGCTTAGAATCAATTTCAATGAGTTATTCCTTCTAGTTCAATTGTCTCTGTGGCCATACAATACTTCAATTTTTCTATCGTAAATTTTTTAGACCTCTTGATCGGTGTATGCATGCTTAAAAGAGATGGATGATTATTGCTCTTGTTACTTCGTTAAAGAAATGTTGTGAGACTGATGAAGAAACACTTTGATGGTAGTTGGATGTTTATAGTTATCCAGTTGTTGGAAGGAAAACTAATTCATTTTGAATGAAACTGTTTTTAAAGCAAACTAATGCCTAGTGTAAATTTCATGTTTTGAGCATGACTTTATAACAAAGAGGGTCAGTTTTTAGGTCCAGTCCCAAAAATCGTTGCACGAAGACGTCCAAAATCTAAGTGTAGGGGAATTTATTAAGTCATAATTTATGCATATTTTTAATAATTATTTTAATTATATTTTATATATTAGTCTACCTAATTTAGTACTTTATTTTATATATTTTTAGGTTAAGCATTAATAAAGTAAAGTGAAAAAGAAAAGACGTCGAAGTGCAGGTTTGATTGAAGTATTCTCACGGAATTATCAAGTCGGTCAAAAAATAATGATTTATGAAAAATATTTTCATAAAGATTTATTTGAGCTTGGATTATAATATTATTACTCCTAATAGAAGAGAAATTAGAAGATTTGAAAGAGGAGTCTGAGGAAGGAACCTAATAGAATAATACTATGAAGACAAACCTACCTCCGCTAAATAAATTCATCACCTTCGCCTCTACCCTAATCACCCCAAAACCTCCACAATTATTCACACCAATCCTCATCACCACGGCATCATCGCACCATCAAACCCATCTCCCTTCACGTCAAACTCCCACCATCGCCAAATATCATCACCATCTTCACGATCATCGTCGATCATCATCATGCATCATCGCATTGCCCTTCAACTCCACTATAGTACTATCATTGTTTTTTTTTTTTTTGGTTTTATTAGTTTGAACTCTTTATGTTATTAAATATGAAATTTTTGGTTAATTATTGTGATTTTATTTTCAATGTGAGTGAGTAACTTCCTTATACTTAGTATAATCTATTTGAAACTATGCTAAATTAATTATTTTGAAACAAGTTTTATGCTTTATTGTCTAATTGATTTTTATTCCATGATTCTATAATGCTTTGTATTTATTGTTTATGATATTTGTGTTAGATTAATTAGAATGCATGCTAATTAGTTTAATACGAATTCATATGATTGTTTAAAAGGCTTTATTATGTAAAATTTATAATTTTTTAGGCATAAGTATCACCCTAATTAATCATGAATGGATCAAACCAATCTCCTTTAATTAGGTAATCGTTATAGATCTTTTGCATTAATTTGCTAGTAAATTGATTACAAGGCGTAAGATGATATTTTTCTAATACTTAATACTCTAGTTTGATTAAATTCTTGCGCTGATGCTAGGGTTGTCAAAACTAGTTGGGCTTATATTAGGACTTGGCCTAAGTGAACTATAATCTAAGGAAAAACGAGGAAGATCCGTTAGTAGGTGTCTTCTACAGTCTAACTCATGGATAAGTCAACTGGTGTGTTAATGATAAATATTAATTTGCAATTTTGCATGGTGGATATGGATTATACTAAGTGTTTTTCACAAATTTGGTATCTTTAGTAATTATTTGCTGCTTTTTAGTTAACTTCTTTAGTTTGTGAGTTTTAATTCTTAAATTTATAGTTCTTAATATTAATTTCATTTACCCCCCCCCCCAAAAGAGTAGTATTTTAGGAGTGTCTTGGTAGTTTTAGATCAGTTATATTTTGATTTTTAGTGTGATTATAATTTTTAGATTTATTTTCAATTCTGTTTTGTCATTTGTTTACCGGTTTGTTAGAAATTAGGCTAAAAATAGTCTCTTTTGTATTTTTTTCATGTTTTATTCCATTTTAGGGTTTATTTAGTATCTTAATATTCTTTTATTTAATTTTGGAATTTTTGAAAATTAGTTCATAATTTTTCAGAATTATTTCGCGAATTGAATACGTGCAGGTTTTTTGTTATAATAAATCTGAAAATTACGTTTTTAATTTTTAATTTTGATTTTTAAGATTTTATTAAGTCTAGAAAATTATGGTATACAATATGGGTAAACTTATTATTTGTTTTTGTATTTAATTAAGGGCAGTTTATTATTTCTTTAATTTCAGATATTATTTTCTGTTTTAATTTTCTGAATTTATCTACTGTTTTATTTATCTGAAATTAGTTAAATATAATTTTAGGAATCTGAATTTATGAATTTGAAGAATATTAATTGATAATATTTTCTGTGAATTTTCATATTAATTTTCTGTTTGCTCCTTGCTGTTTTAATTTTCAGTTAATAGTGTGTGATAATTTTCTGTTTTTATTTTTCCAGAATATTTAGGTTAGGTATTTATTATTTTTTTATTTTTAGAATTAGGCTTAGAATATTTAGTGGTATTAGTAAGTAATTTTTCAGATTTTTACTTGTTTAATTTGATTTGTTTTAACAATTTAAAGAAGTAAGATAAATTAGAGTAGTAAATTTAATTAGATTTAAACCAGCTTACCATTATAATCTTTCCTCGTGGGATCGATCCCCACTTTCCTATGCTATAAATCTTATTTATAAATCAAAGTAGTAGTTTAATTTGTAACTCTACGACAAGCTTTACATATTTCCTAAAAAATCAAAGCAAACAGAAAGCATCAATGAATTCCAACAATGTGGTTGATGAAAAATATGACCAATCTGTGGGATCCAATATCCTGCTAACATTATGAGTCCCTAATATTTTATTATTCAATTTCAATCCCAAACAAACAAATTAAAGTCACCATAACATTTCTAGTCATCAACAAGATTTTAACATCAAAGGCCAGCTTTAGAAACAAAAATCCTTTCTGTATTGATTTGTCTCATTTCAATTTTCAGTATTTAATCACTAAACTTTAATAAGATTGAACTCTTTTACTCTTAATCAAAATTACTTGAACTACTTAAATATGGAAGGTATTCAATTAATCAATTTCACATGAAAGTCAATGGATAATCCGTGGTGGAACTCAAACAAAAAAGTCAAAGAATAATTTGGATGACGTAATAAATATATAATTATCATTTTTAACTTACTTAATATTTAAACAGTCACGACAAAAGGTAATGAAAAAAATAAAACAAAATGGACAAGGTCAAATCTTATTTAAATTGATATCCTGAAATGGACACCCCCTTTTAGACGTTTGCAAGCTGGGCTTTTCTTCCTGACAAATTGACGCTGCTTTAATAATTTATTTATCGTGTTATCATCATGCTAATTGGGTGACGATGTCCAATCTTGTATGGACCGACCTTGATTAGGAATATATGAAAATGTTAAAACTTGGTTTATTATTATGCTGTTTGCCTTAAAACTTAATCCTGCTTATGACTTTGTTTAATTTTTTGTTTTTTTACAATGATAAAGGAATAGTGGAACTGTTAGCCGCATCTTCTCACAAGACTACAAGAGTGCGTCCAACTACATCATTAGCCAATACAGTACCAAGCGCTGGTAAAAAACAGGCATTTGAAGAGAAAGGAGTTGTGATAGTGTGACCAAATTTAGAGAGCCAGTCAGTTGCCATATTTGCTTCCCGAAAAATGTGATTGACATGGACTTGTGTAGCTTGTTGTAACCATATATGTAAATCTTCAATGATGGTGCTAATTTTCCAAGGCACTATGGATTTGCCTGTTAAGGCTTGAATAACTATGAGATTATCGCCCTCAATACATAATTTTGTGAAGTCCTGCAATATAGTTCGCCCAGTTGTACATGGTTTTTTAAAGTTCATTCTCTATTGTCTTTTTCCATGATACGCATCTTTGGATCTATTCCCAATTCCTGCAAAAAATGTATACACAATTTGATTGATTAACCTCCTATGATCATGCTTTCGTGGTATCTCTGTTGAGCTTGTTTTTCTGCATTCAGAAGAGATTCATCTCAAACAAATTAGTTTTATAGGTGAAAAAAAAAACAATTGATAATGTGAATCATATGTGTTTAGGAAGTAGAGGATTACTTTTGGGAGAAGAGGTTCAAAGGGGATAATTTGATTGATCCTATACTTTTTGTTCCAATGTTCGTCAGAGTATATATGTGCGAAATCCCACAATCTAATTTAAAGTAAGTGTAGTTCACATATACATATGTGCCAAGGTTGCACCCTCTTCGATTGTATTATATAAGAGCAGGCCCAGCACTAGGGGCGCGGGCCGTGAAAAAGGCGGGAGGGAAGGGAAAGGCTTCCTGTGGGCCTGCACCGTATGGCCTGTGGGACTGGGCTCGGCGAGAGGCTCACGGGCTCGAGAGGCCCGCGTCTTATTTTTTTTGTCTGCTAGTGGAATCAAAACGATGTCGTTTTGATTCCGGGCCAGGCTTTTGTTTGGGGGCTCTAGGCTGCACAGAGCAAATAAAAAAAAAACGAAAACCTGCTTTTAAAATTGCAAGTGTTGTAATTTTCAAACGAAAACGTAATTAATCAGACAACCAATTTCTTATGTGTAAATTATTCTTTCCAAAATAAAACCCAATCCAACCAACCCACAAAAATAAGAAAATATAATAAACTCGAATGACCAACCAAAACACCAAAAAATACAAAATGGTGCAACCATATGTTACGTTAAAAAAAGAAAAATTACGCACACGTTATTTTTTCCGAACATAATAAACCCAAATAACCAACCAAAATATATAAACTTAAAACAATTAAATATGGTTAGGCGTGGGGTCCATTAGTATTATTTTATTTGGTGAGCCAAAGTGGTGAACCTTGCATTGGAGAGAGTGAGAATTATGAGATAGAAAGTTGGAGAGAAGGTTGATGTGGCAATGGTGGGCCCCACCCGTCAGTCAAAAAATTGGCTCACGGCTGGAAATGCTCTAAGCCTTTGCGCGACTTCTTCAATGCAAAAAAAATAAAAAATAAAAAAGAAACGTATACTTTTCTTTTCTGGGGGGTGGGGGTGTCACAAAGGATCATCTGATCCCATTGGTTGCGCTAATAAGACCCTATTTTTTTCGACTAATTTTGTAGGGACTTAGGCCCTGTTCTCTTCGACTTATTTTTTGAAGAATAAGTTCAGATAAATTCAATTCAAAATAAGTTTAGTAAATAAGTTCAAAAAAAGTTCAGTGAATAAGTTCATAAATTTGTTCTTAATAAGGGCTTGTTCTCTTCGCCTTATTTTGACTGAACTTATTCTGAACTGAACTTATCTAAACTTACGCTGAACATTATTTGAAGAAACTATCTGAACTTAGTTGCTGAACTTATTGTCAACTTAGGGCATGTTCTTTTCGGCCTTATTTTTTTTTTGTTGAACTTATTCTGAACTTATTTACTAAACTTATTATTCTGAACTGTCTAAACTGAACTTATCTGAACTTATATGAACTTATTCTGAACTTTCTGAACTAAACTTAGTCTGAACTGAACTTATTCTGTCTGAAAATAAGTCAAAAAGAATAGGTCCTTATTCTGAACTTATTTGGTGAATAATTAATGATAATTTCTTTATTATTATTGTTGTTGTTAAGTGTTAGGGAAAAAAACAGAGTTTTAATATTTATAAACCCCAAGTGCAAGGTGTATCGTTGAGTACTTGGAGTGTCGTCCGTGGGGAATTCTGTTTTCAAATATCAGAGTTCACTAGAGCGTATCAATCTAGGCGAGATCAAAGGGCGAAGGAGGGAAAACTAAACTACGCTAATAAACATAGAAAAAAGCGACTTGGAGTTGTAATTTGACCAATGAATGAACCAACTAATCGAGAGGAGTCCTAACCTATTCAAACTACATCACGAACTAGAGATGATCGGTTGCACCATCAAAGACCACACAAGCCCTCTCTCAAGGGTCATGAGCTAGTCTAATTCGCCTAACCACTTATTTTCATGGGGTTAGTCTAATTAGACCACAAAACTAGCAATCCCAGACCTAACTCGATTCGGATACTATTTTCATGTCCCGAACTCGGCTATTCCCTCTCCCACACTAGCTAATTGACCCCACCTCTTAGCATAAGTCAATTGCCCAAAAATATGGATGAAAGTTCTCTCAACCATTTCATCGAACACTTGACGGGCGTGAGGAAAAACTCTATGTTCTAAGCATAGATTGGATATGGTTAGGCCAAATACAAGACTAATTAGCCATCGAGAGGCTAATCACAATCCAAACCAACACAATCTACCAACTAAACATCACAAACAAATGAAAACCTAAACTAACGAACACGCACATAAACTTGAAGAACAAAACAAAGGGAACGAAATAAAACGAATCTAAACAACTAAATAACACAAATCAACAATGAAAACTAAACAAATAAACAAAACAAAACAAATACAAGAATCAAACTAGCAAAACATAAACAAGAATAAGATATGAAATAAAGAGAGAAAAGGGAAGAAAACTTAGTTTTGAATTGATTAGAGGGAACTTGAAATCCAAAGGTTGAATCCAAGATTACAATATTCAATCCTAAACTAATCCTGCTATTGAGGTTTTATTTGATAAACTAACCTAAAACCTAGCCTAAAAATCGCCAGAGGGAACCCCCGAGCGACCCCCGAAGAAGGCCTTAAATAGAACGCGAGACGAGAACGAACAGCGCACGGAAAAATGGAAGAGGCACGACCGTGCCACGTGGCTGGCCGGCTCTGCCGGCTGGCTCCCGTTTTTCCATCTTTTCGCCTGTTTTGATCCTTTTTCGCCCGTTTTCGCGGTAATTGCTTGGTTCAACTTATTACCTGTAAGAATAGACAAAAAAAGTAAAAATCTCAAAGAATAATTAATAAAACAAGAAAAACTCTAAAGATTACGTTATTATACGAGCTAAGATTAGGTAAAAAAGGCATGTAAAATGCGACAAATTATCGCATAATAATAAGTATTATCGTTATTATTATTAATATGATCATCATCATCATCATCATCATCATCATCATCATCATCACCATCATTATTATTATTATTATTATTATTATTATTATTATTATTATTATTATTATTATTATTATTATTATTATTATTA
>JACYFF010019584.1:103808254-103844990 GCA_017589665.1 Selenicereus undatus
ATAATAATAATAATAATAATAATAATAATAATAATAATAATAATAATAATAATAATAATAATAATAATAATAATAATAATGAAAATAATGAATAATAATAACGATAATACTTAACAACAACAACAACAATTAAATAATTATTCACCAAATAAAAGTTCAGAATAATTGTTGTTGCTGTTGTTATCATCTTCATCATTATTAGTGAATGTTCTTTTTTTTAGAAGGTTATTATTTTGTTGTGTGTTTGTTGTTGCATTGTACGGTGAGTAGAAATTTAAAAAGTCAAACAACTATCATATTGGGTTGTTCATCCAAAGAAGTTAATGACATAACCTAAAGTGCAAGCTAAAATAAAAATGAAAAAGTCGACAATTAGCATCCATGTGCATAGATAGTTAGCATCCAAGTTTTGGACAATTTCTACTAGTTCTAAACATTAATTCATAAATTATTTTTGCTACATATACAAATGTACATTTTCGAACAATTGTTCACAAAATAAATCCATCTTACAAAAAACTACACATTTTAAAATTAAACATTTGGTGCAAGGCCATAATCCCACTTCAAAGTTTTTATTGATGTGAACAATATAAAATTTTAGTCAGATATGTAAATGATTAATGTTAGATGATTAATTTTAGAATGTGCGATTAATTGTTTAATTATTTTCTGAACTTTTGATGAATTCTGAACTTATTTGCTGAACTTATTGTCATCTTATTCTGAACTTATTAATAAAACTGATTCTGAACTGATTCTAAACTGAACTTATTCTTCTAAAAATAAGTTGAAGAGAACATGCCCTAAGTTTAGTAAATAAGTTCATAATAAGTTCAACAAACAATTTCAAAACAAGTTTAGACAAGTTCAGTTCATAATAAGTTCAAACAAAATAAGTCCAAGAGAATGGACCTGAGGGATGGCAACGGATTGAATGTTGGAAGATCTGAATCCGATTTCGATTACGATTTGGATCTAAAAATCCGATATGTATTCGATACGGCAGATGAGAGGGAACCTTCGAATCCGATCTAAATCGGATTGGATCAGAGTCGGATTTAATCCGACTTGAATGTATTTCTTTTCCCACAACAATTCTGTATTGCTTTTTTCCATCCAAACTTACTCTATTTACCTAACAATACGATGACATACACCTTCTTATTGTGTTAACCAAATATTTGAACATCTAATACTAAATAAGAGACTGATAATGAGGCAAATGATGCCAATGTGCAATGATAGAGAGTCAGGCTCCCTACTTGTCGACAACGAAGTCTGCCTAAGAGATAGAGAGAGAGTGTGTGTGTGTGTGTGTGTGTGTGAGAGAGAGAGAGAGAGAGAGAGAGGCTACGCGACTAATGGGAGTTGATATTAAGGACTTACAATTGAGTTTAGATAGAATACTTTAGATTTGTAAAATAAAAAATTTAAAATAAAAAATTAGGGGATGAATTTGAAGGTTGAACTTTAAGGGTAGACTTTGGATTTATAAAGTTTTAGATTTGAAGTTTAATTAGTTAGTAAATAATCAGATTAGACTGGAATATCGGACTCCAAATCCCATTTGTACTCGGATTATTTTTGTCGGACTCAGACTCGAATATTTCTTTTCTCAGTTTCGAATCAAATTATTTTGCCTCGGATTGGGTCGAAAGTGCCTCAAACTCAGATGTAATTGTCATCCATACCTTATCCTGAACTTATTTGTTGAACTTTGAACTTGTTGTCTTCGACGTATTTTGTCTGAGTTTATTCTGAACTGAACTTATCTTTTCTTATTCTGAATTTATTTACTGAACTTATGCCCTATTCTGTTCGACCCATTTTATCTGAACTTATTCTGAATAGAAGTTATCTGAACTTATTTAAAACTTAGGGCCTGTTCTCTTCGCCTTATTTTGTCTGAACTTATTCTAAAATGAACTTATCTGAACTTATTTTGAACTTTATTTACTGAACTTATTCTGAACTATTCTGAACTGAAATTATCTGAACTTATTCTGAAGTTATTTACTAAACTTATTATTCTGAGCTTTCTGAACTGAACTCATCTGAACTTATTCTTAACTTTCTAGACTAAACTATTCTGAACTAAACTTATCTGAACTTATTCTAAAGTTATTCTGAAGTTATTTACTAAACTTATTATTCTGAAGTTATTTACTAAACTATTCTGAACTAAACTTATCTGAACTTACTTTGAACTTTATAAACTAAACTTATTCTGAACCGAACTTATCTGAACTTATTCTGTCTGAAAATAAGTCAAACAGAACAGACCCTTATTCATAACTTATTTACTGAACTTATTTTGAACTTGTTATCTTATTTTGAACTTGTTTTGAACTTATTAAGAATAAATTTATGAACTTATTTGCTGAACTTTGAACTGAACTTATCTAAACTTATTATTTAAAAAATAACTGCAAGAGAATATGACCTTATTCTGAACTTATTCTAAACAAATCTGTTAACTTTTTTCTAAACTTATTTGCTGAACTTATTCTGCATTGAACTTATTTATTGAGCTTGTTTAGAAATAATTCTGAACTTATTTGCTGAACTTATTATGATATGAACTTAAGCCATGTTTTCTTTGACTTATTTTGTCTAAACTTATTCTAAACTAAATTTATCTGAAAACTTATTTGCTGAACTTATTTTAAACTTATTCTTAACTTATTTATTGAACCTCTTATGAATTTATTAAAAGCAAAGTTCTAAGCTTATTTTTCGAGCTTATTCTGAACTTGTTTATAAAACTTATTATGAACTGAACTTATTATTAAAAAAATAAGCTGAAGAGAACATGACCTTATTCTGGACTTATTAAGAATAAATTTCTGCACTTATTTGCTAAACTTATTCTCAATTGAACTTATTCTCAATTGATTTGTGAACTTATTATAAGCTTATTTACTGAACTTTAACCGATTTGAACTTATTTGAACCTATTCTTTAAAAAAACCAGTCAAAGAGAATAAAGCCTAATTAAGAACAAATTTCTAATTATTTGCTGAATTTATTCTGAACTGAACTTCCCTATGGGTAGGAATACCGGTAGATGTAAGGTTGCCTACAGCTGGATCTCCCCAGACCCCGCGAAAGCGGAACCCACACTGGGAGTTTGTTGTTGTTGTTGTATTCTGAACTGAACTTATTCTAAACTTTTTTGTTGAACTTATTCCAAACTTATTTGTTAAGTTTATTCTGAACTTATTTATTAAATTTATTCTGAACTTATTCTGAAGTTCAGTTTAGTTGAACTTATTCTAAACTTATTTGTTAAGTTTATTCTGAACTTATTTATTAAATTTATTTTGAACTTATTCTGAACTGAACTTATTTGAAGTTAGGTACTATTCTTTTTGACTTATGTTGTCTGAACGTATTCTGAACCGAGCTTATCTAAACGTATTGCTGAACTTGTTCTCAACTTGTTATTATGAACTTATTTACTGAAGTTATTCTAAACTGAACTTATGCTGAACTTATTAGGAACAAATTTCTGAACTTATTTAATGAACTCTGGCCCTGTTCTCTTCGATTTATTTTTTGAAAAATAAGTTCAGTTCAGAATAAGTTCAGTAAATAAGCTAAGAATAAGTTCATAATAAGTTCAGTAAAGAAGTTTAGGAAAAGTTCGGCAAATAAGTTCATAAATTTGTTCTTATTAAGTTCAAAATAAGTTCAAAACAAGTTTAATAAATAAGTTGATAATAAGTTTAACAAACAAGTTCAGAACAAGTTCAAATAAGTTCAGTTTGGAATAGGTTTAGACAAAATATGTCGAGGAGAACAGGGCCTTATTCTAAACTTATTCTAAACTTATTTACTTAGCTTATTCTGCATTTATTCTAAACTAAATTCATTTGAACTTATTCTTTAAAAAACTTATTTGCTTAACTTATTCTACACTTATTCTAAACTAAATTCATTTGAACTTATTCTTTAAAAAACAAGTCGAAGAGACAGAGCCTTATTCTTCAAAAAACAATTCAAAGAGAACAAAATCTTATCATAAACTTATTCTGAATTTATTTACTAAACTTGTTTTGAACTTATTCTGAACTTATTTGCTTAGGTTATTAAGAAGTGAACTTATTTTGCACTAATTAAGAATAAGTTTCTGAACATATTTGCTGAACTTATTCTGAATTGACCTTATTTTAAGCTTATTTGCTGAGCTTATTCTAAACTTATTTGTTGAACTTATTCTGAACTTATTTACTAAACTTATTTTGAACTGAACTTATCTAAACTCAGGTTATGTTCTCTTTGACTTATTTTATCTGAACTTATTATGAACTAAACTTATCTGAATTTATTCTGAACTTATTTTCTGAACTAAACTTATCTGAATTTATTCTGAACTTATTTACTAAACTTATTCTGAACTTATATTAAGGATAAATTTATGAACTTATTTGCTGAATTTATTCTAAAATTATTTGCTGAACTTATTATAAACTTTTATGCTGAACTTATTTTGAACTGAACTTATTTGAAATTATTTTTCAAAAAATAAGTTGAAGAGAATAGGACCTTATTCTTCAAAAAATAAGGGTCTGTTCTTTTCTTTTCGCCTTATTTTGGCTGAATTTATTCTGAAATTATCTTATTTGAACTTATTTTGAAGTTATTTACTGAACTTATTATGAACTTATTTTGAACTGAACTTATTCTGAACTTATTTACTAAACTTATTATTTTGAACTTTTTGAACTGAATTTATCTGAACTTATTCTGAACTGTCTGAACTAAACTTATTCTAAATTTATTATGAACTGAACTTATATGAACTTATTCTGTATGAAAATAAGTCGAAAAGAACAGACCCTAAGTCGAACAGAATAAGGCCTTGGCGGACAATAAACCAACCACAATTCACCACTGCATAATTCACTTAAAATTTTCATGACTAAGGATCCACTCATTTAAAATTTGTAAAAAATTATAGAAAATTATCAAATAATTTCCGAAATCAACTGTATAAATTTTTGAATTTTTCAACTAGCCAATAATCCAAAAAAAAATCAGATAGTGTTCAAAAACTAGCAAAAATCCAAAGATAAAGATGATGCGTCATTACATTTGTTTTTATAACTAAGTTCAAACATTCACCTTTTATTAGACGCAGTAATATTATAATTCCACCCCGTGAACAACAATATAAACTAATTTACCATGATTATTCAACTATTTCCCAAACAGAATAAATTTACTTAAAATTTATAACTCATGATATACGCATCTAAAATTCACAAAAATTTATGAAAATATTAAAAATATTCTATATAATCTACAGTAAATTTTTTATAATTTTTCTCCAACTAAATAATTCACAGCAAATCAAACAGTGTAGAAAATAAATAGATTTCCAAAGATAATTTGAAAAGGCTTTATCATGCTTGTTTTCTTAACCAATTCCATGAAGTTTTCATCGTATAAGGCATGTAGAATTCATATTATACTTTGAAATTATCAATCATGTATAAGCAAAGTTCACTCAAACATACACATAATTCAAGGATCACAAACACACAAATTTTTGAGGTGACTTATACGAGTTCAAATTAGGCTTCTAATCTTTCAGATTCAACCTAAATTATAATTTTTATGCATAAACTTTTCAATGTTTATGTCTTACCATAAATATTTTAAGATTAAAAAGAAGAATAAAAATTACTGACCTTAAATACATAATTTATTTGCTTTCTCCTTTTCCTAGATCCTTGAAAGTTTAAGCTTTATTTTTTTCCTTTTTTTTTTTCTGGGGTGGTTGGATGCACAAACTTTAGGGGGAAAAGGGTTGAGTGTTAGTGTGCTATTTTTGTGCCATCAATTAATCAAATGGTTTAATTAGATAAGGTTGAGGTTACATAAAAAAAGTCTAATTAGATAAATGAGGTTAAATCAAATTAAAATCAACCTTATCTTGCCAACTATTCTTTTTATTATTTTTTTGGGTTTTGCTTCATCATTAAGAAATTCACTTTTCCAGTATCCTCAAGTAATTTTTTTTTTCAAACTCACTAATTTTATTTTGGGTATTCAGAACTAATTTTAATAATATTATGACCACCTAACTAACCATAAATTGGTTCCCAAAACAAAATATCTAATCACAGACGAATCGCACGTTGACACATAAAACACAAGTTAATAGCTAAAAATTTGGGGTGTTAATCAAATGGACTAATTGTGTAAATAGCATCAACGAAGCATAAACCAGGGATCTTTAACCTGCCTGAAATTCATTGATCAATGGATTGTTCAATGTGACTCTGCAGAGTGGATATGAGACCAATATTCCTTAACTAGTTGCCCAAATAGTGACCCCTCCTTCTTCATTAGCTTCATTGGCTCGTCATACTCCACTAATTGTCCTGCAAAAAGGATTAGAGTACGTTCTTCAACACCTAACAGCGGTCAGGGCTTGGAGCAGCATTAGAAGTGACATTATGCTGTTAGGAAAGTACATTGAGAAGGCAAAGAGAAACTCACCATCACTAATGGCAAGGACTTTGGTGCAATCCATTACAGTTGGTATCCTATGGGCCACTGTGATCACAGTGCAATCAGCGAACTCTGTTCGTATTGTTTTTTGGAGGATCATATCAGTTGCATTATCGATGGATGCAGTTGCTTCATCAAGCACTAATACCCTGCTTCTTCTCAGCAATGCACGGCCTAGACAGAATAGTTGCCGCTGTCCCATGCTCCAGTTGGATCCATCCTCCACAACTGATGGTGAACATTCAGCAGAATTAGTGATAAACTAGAAAACAACAGCAATCTCCACCAAAAATAAAATTTTTTACCTAGGGAATCTAGACCCTCCTCTTTCTCTTGGACGGCTTCGTTAAGCTGGCATTTTCCAAGCACCTACCCACAAAAACACCGCAAATGAGTAGCTAATATTGTGCACAAAGTTATGACACTAATATTGTGCAGAAAGTTAAGACCAGGTATTGTCACTCAATACAATGAAGTATACCTCCCATATTTCTTCATCAGTATGCCGAGCTAATGGATCCAAGTTGAATCTCACGGTACCACTAAAGAGAGTAGGATCTTGGGGAATAATCCCAAAACGCGATCTTAGATCATGAAGCCCTATTGAACATATATCAATGTAATCAACTACAATCTTTCCGCCTACTGGTTCCACCAAACGAAACAAAGCACCTATTAATGTAGTCTTCCCACTGCCAGTCCTGCCAACTATACCAATTTTGTCGCCCCCTTCAAATGTACAACTGATTCCTCGAAGAACCAGAGGTGCACCTGGCCTGTACCTTATCTGTTTCAGACATCGAATTTCTTAGCATGTGACTTTCTTTCTAATGCAAGTCTTGCACGAATCTAAGTGCACATAATTTACCTGCAGATCACAAATCTCTACTTTACCAACTGATGGCCAGTTTTGTGGAGGGCGATTATCTTTGATGATTTCTGGTGCTTCACCAGGTAAATGCATGTACTGATCAAGCCTCTCCACAGAGATGATGTAGTTGGCTAATGTGCATTGATTTTGAATAGAGAAAACCATTGACATATTCAATGAAAGACCATATGATAGTGCCATTCCAATAAATCCTGCGTTGATTATTTTCAGCATTAGGCGTTCAGAAACAGATCAACAGCCAGTCATCATTTTATGGTCTATGCTCATTAAGGACACTGACAGATGCAATAAACCAAACAAACATAGTACCTCAAAGAACTGTGGATAAGGGGGAGACATTTCATTGGACTTGAGAATAAAATGAGATGAGTGCATGCTATTCCACAGTAGAATACGCCGGGGACACTGGTGAAGCATTATCCTCTAGTCCATTATATTCTAAAGCCCAAACGAGAATTGCCCAAAAAGGGCAGATAAACAATCAAACCGTGAAGTTCCTATATAACAAGAACCTATGTTGCCTAGACTCTTCTATTCACCTTATATAGTCAGGCCAGATAGTGAACACTCGAATAACATGGTAATGTACACTTCATTATTGATCCGGACTCATGGACATGTATCCGCGTTGGACACTTCTAGCTGAGGCCAATCACCACATAAAGAAAGATTTGCAGCAATAGAAAGCAAAAAGTAAAGGAAAAGGAAACCAACTCACCTGGGCTAAAACTTCCAGAAGGAAGCAAAACCATGCACAGTGCTGCTGCTACAAGAACCATGGCACAAAGGGTCTCAAGCCTCTGTATCAGCCATTCACTTGCTGCAAAATTGTGAAAGAATGGGCTGGCATTTGTATCGATAAGGTCGAGATTCTTAGCAAAGAAGCGGTCTTCTTGTGCAAAAGCTCTAATTGTCATGGCTCCGGCCACAGATTCAGCTAAATGATTTGCAACCAAAGACTTTGTTGTCCCATTGATTCTCATCAGCTCTTTTGCAGTGGCAAAATAATACCTCTGTCCACAAGTTCAGAAGATATTAAAAAAAATTTCCAATGAAGTTTCTGTGTATCTTTTTACTTGTTTAATCTCTTTGGCCTAGGTAAAGTTTCTTAGACACCCTTCAAAGACCCGGTTACCTGTATTAATATTGCCAGATAAAGCACTGGTATGGAGACAAACAAAACAGGCCAAGTAACGACAGCCAGCACAACCAGATTAGTATATGTATTTGTCGTAGCCCCAAAGGAGAAGAGAAGGCTGAAGGGGACATCAAGATCAACAATGCTCAAATCTGATGAAACCTGCAAAGTTTTGAAAAAAAAAATAAAAATACTTAGATCTCAAAAAATCAGCCTGCACCACCTTACGTAGTTCCACTATCGTGAAGTACTGATGACTTTGTACTCACCCGACTTAGTATCCTTCCAAGAGGTGTTGAGTCGTAGAAAGACATAGGGGCACGAAAGAGAGAGTTAAGCAACCGTGTGAATAAAGATTTTGACGATTCCATGCTTAGAGTCACCAAAGCAAAAGCTCTAATGACTAAGAAGGATGTTGAACCTAATCCAATAATGAGGTAAACCAAAATCAATTTTGATTCACTAACATGAGGATTATCAAGACCAGAGGCCATCCAGAAGTTTTGTAAAATCTGGCCAATCACAAAGGTGAGGTGGGTGAGGGCGACAATGCTGAAATAGAAGTAGCCTTTATTCTGATTCAGATACAGCAGGTATGGTTTAAGACCAGTGTTTCCAACTTCTCTTTCTTCTTGCTTAATCAGCTGATCACCACGGGATTCTTGAAGTTGCGTCTCAACATGGGATATCTTAATGCCTTTCCCAGAATATTTGCCTCTTCCAGGCATGGTAACCTCAACCAGCCCTTCCGAACCAGCAGTCTCTTTGTGTGCATTCACAAGATCCAAAAATTCTTGACTAGAAGCTAATAACTCATGATAAGGTCCTTCTCGAAGGATTTCACCGTATGACATAAGCTATCAACAAGAAAAGCTTTCTTTTAACAACAATTGCAATAGTGAAAAGAGAAACTAGCTATTTAGATGGATAAGCCATGAATTATTGAATCCTTTATTATATTCCAACACCCATTTCAACAAGAAAATTGCAAAAGCATGGCAGGAGCCACAACAACCTTGGAGTGGACTTACCAGACAACAATGAAATGCTGGAAGAAAATCAACTTGATGTGTCACAAGCAAAACAGCCTTTCCAGACAGAGCTTCCATGACATATTCCTGCCAATGTCACAAGTTAGATGCCACAGGGTTTGGTTAATGAGAAAGGAAAGGCAAATTGTATGATTAAGGTCCACGAATTGTATACAGTTAAGAGGCTTGTTGCAGTTTGTGCATCAACAGCACTGAATGGATCATCCAAAAGATATATATCAGCATCTTGGTATAATGCACGAGCAAGTTGAACTCGTTGCTTCTGGCCCCCGCTTATATTAACTCCTCTTTCCCCTATTACAGTCATATCGCCATAAGGAAGAAGCTCAAGGTCTTTCACCAACGAACACCGCCGAAGAGTTTCTTGGTACCTTAGGTCATCCAGGGCAGACCCAAAGAGAATATTTTCACGTATTGTCCCTGACTGGATCCAAGCTGTCTGCGGAACATAAGCAATTGTCCCATAAACTTGAACCTGTGAAAGAATTTAGGTAGGAAACAAGAGAGATATCCCCATCAATCCCCAGAAAACACGTAGTGTCCTTGTAACATAACGAGCACATAAAAAAATGAGTTCAATACTCAATGCAAATGATTAAAATAGGTTCAAATAGCTTTCAGGAATTTTGAGGATTGCTGAGGGAACTTACACTTCCTCCAATGTATGGTACTTCCCCAAGGATTGCTGCCAGTAACGTTGATTTCCCTGAGCCAACCTCGCCACATATAGCTACCTTTTCACCTGGCCGAATATCTAGATTTATGTTCCGTAGTGTTGGTTTTGATGGATTCATTTCCCACGAAAGATTTGCTGACTTCATCAAAATGGCGTGGTTTGTAGAGCTTGTACTGCTCTTCTTTCTGACCGTTTCAGTCTGAAGCTCTGGTGCCTCAAGAAACTTCAGAATACGAGCAAATGCAACTCGTGCTTGAATCACTACCCCAATGACATCTGGGATAGTTCTAATAGGATCTTGCACGAGGCGGAATGTTGCAACAAAAGTGAATACATTACTAGCATTTAAAGGAACATTAAGGAAATAACAGGCCCCAAATGTGGCAGTGGAGACAAGTACGGGGGAAGTCCAAAAGAGAAAACCATTGTATGCTTTTGTTGACTGAACACCTGATAACCATTCATATTCTGCTGTCCTCAATTTCTCTATTACATTCTTGAAGTGAGTCTCCCATGCATACAACTTGAGCACTTTCATATTCACTAAAGCCTCCGAGCAAGCTTTGAGCCTCTTATCCTGCGCAACCATCAGCTTGCTCTGGAGCTTATGCTGCACTTTGGCCATGGGATAGTTGCAAAGTACAGTTACAATAATAACTACCAATGCTGCGATTGTTGCAAGTCCGATTGAATGGATCAGAATAAGAAGTACAATGCAAAGCTGGAGGCTGGTGGTCCAAGTCTGATGAAGCCAGAAGGGGAATTCACCAATCCTATACGCATCAACAGTAACGTAATTCATTATCTCACCACCAGAGTGCACCATTCTCGCTGCATTTGACAATTTTAGTTGCTTCCTGTAAATTGCTGCAGTGAGCAAGGACCTCACTCTAAGGCCGATCAATCTGCTATGAAGGAACCATTGTCTCTGGGACAAAGACTCCAATATCTTTGCAAAGAAAAATGAAATGGCTAAAACAAAGCCTTCATATCTGAACCCTTGTTTGCCCTCAGCAACCTCAATGAAGGCATTAAGCAAAAGAGGTCCAGCTGAGAGGGTGAGTATCTTTAGAAGCGCAAATAGCCCAGAAATAAGAATGTCCCTCCGGTAGCATGAAAAGATGATCCACAAGATCGAGGTTTGTGATGACGGTTCATCCAGCTTCTGCTTAGTCAATCTATCCATAAACTGCAAGTAACATGATTCTGCTCTATCTGCGTCTCTTAATTTTGGAATGTCCGCTTCCGCAAGAGGCTTCTCCTTACCCAATTTCATCAGGCTGTTCAACCACCAAAACGACATTCTGCTGAATAAACCCGCTTTGGCAAATGGAGTGATTTCGACAGCAGAATGAGCATTACTACTGTCACTAGCCTCAGCATTAAGAGGAGTGTACAAGATGCTTTCACTACTATTGTCACCAACTTCACATCTGCGCCCCTTGTGGGTGTACAAAAAAAGCAAGCTTGCCCCTATGAAAGAAAGGATATCTAAAACCATCTTAACCGAGGCTTCTTTTCTAACTATGCCGGCATAAAGGGCTAAACAGGTGAAAAATCCAGCAGAGAGGAATGCGACAGTGGATAAGATACAGAAGGGGATTTTCGGATGATGTGCCCTTCTAAGGCTCACTGTTAGACCCACTAACAACCATGTAAATCCTTGAAAGAAAAAGACAGACCACCAATGGACCGGCAAAATAGAATGCTCATTCCTCAGGTTCTCTTCCAAAATCCAAACACCTTGTCCTATGTAAAACAGTCCTAAGCATCCATTAAAAACAGCCACCAATATTTGCACGCTTGAGAAGCACCTATAATGAGCAGGTAACACAGGCTTTTTGACAGAAATGTTGTGAATTATGTTAAATAGAATCATTGCCAGAAGCAACACTTCTACACCAATGATCAACGCATGGCTGCTGCATGAAGAAGGATGGGTGAAAAAAGCAAAACTTGGAATACAAGGTTGAGAATTGTCTCTTGAGCAATTCGATTGCCCACAAAATATATTCCATAGATTCTCCATCACCACTATAAGGAGCCTTACTCAGTAGACGCTGCATAAAACATATAGAGACAATCTCATGAGATAAACATAACATTTTCCTCATCAGAATCTAGAGAATGTAGTGAAGACTTAGCAGTGATCCGAGCTTTGACCAAAGAATGGATTAAGTACTTGATTATCGATGCTGAGAATGACCTATATATGCAAATTTGGCATTAATTCATATTAACTTGCATATGTAGTCATGCAAGCTTCAAAGGGCATACTAGATGGAAGACGTCTTGAGTTGCACTGTACACAAACCCCAAAAATGTACGGAAACACTAGCACATCTTCACTCCCGTCTTGGTCTTTTTAAAGTGACTTTGACTAGTAGTTTGGAATTAAAATCATAAATTTCTTACAGACAATGTTTGGAATTTTAAATGTGAAGTTAAAAATAGATTATTACCGTTTTGTATCTTATACTTCAGACATCAAAATTTACACATTTTATCAGGAGCGCCAACTTCTGCAACTTCTACTACTAGCAGCTCTGTGAAGGTGGGAAACAGAGCAAATTTCACCTCTGAAGTTTGGCATAAGCAGTGCACTTTTCAGTTCCAAGTTCCTAAATTCTTTGGTGCAAAACTATCTGCAAAAAAAAAAAAAACAAAAAAAACACCCATCATCGCCAATAGATTCAAAACATTACAGTCAAAATCACACTTGAAAAAGAACGGCCACTAAAAGCTCCTTGAAAAAATTTTCAAAATGCCCAAAGGAGATGAAAACATACTAATCAACAAGGCTAATTCCATGGCTGCATGGGTTCCCAGTTCCTCAGTGTGGTCTTTCTAATTTGGAGAAAGAGGAGCGAAAGAAAGGGAGCGTGATTCTAGTTACCACTATGTAGAGCAGCGCACTGGGGCATGTGAGGGTGAATATCCCATTTTTATGCTGTTTATCATACTTCCTATTAGATACGATCAAACGAAGAGCCGGATGGGTTAAGTGTCTGGTTAGGAGGATTGATAAACATAGCTTTCTCGACTTTCTCATATATGTCACGATACTCTGGATCCTGATTCTGCTGGTACTTTCAAATTATTGGATCAATTCTGACCCTCTAATCTTCTCTACATATAAAATGAGATTTTTTACTAAATTACATCTTTACTATAAAGTTTAATATTAAACATCCTTATAAACAAAAGCCAAATAATAATATAATATTTGAATGAAATGTATCGTAATTAGAAATATTTTGATGCATGATTTAGTAACTAAAACAATTAGTTCACTAAAATAAATACTACAAAGATAAGAGAGATGGCGTGAAAAGTTGAGAGTTAGTGAGATTTGGAAAGGAAAGTGAAAGTGGCAAGCTAAGAGTAGGTAAGAAAATACAAAGCCAAAAGGCTTTGAATAAATCATACTATTTTATTTTGATTTTAAATTTTAATTCTTTTAGAAAAATGAGGGTCAGCAAGTCAGGTTAGATGACCAAAATCTCTACCAAGATTCGACTCTTATCATAGTCGAGTACCTTTAATTTGAGGTTGAGCGACGCCCTAATCCGTTGTTTAGGTCTACCTCTTGTCGTCATATATGTATAAACCAATTTTATAGAGGCTCTGTTTGACAAACAGCTATTAGCTATTAGTTATTAATTGCTTGTATTAGCTATTAATTAGCTGTTAGTTGTTTGACTTAATTGTTTGTATTACCTGTTTGAATTAGTTATTTGTAGAAAAACTGTTTGATGACATTAATTGTTTCTAACAAAGTTTTGAGACAAAAAACTAGTTCTCCAAAATGTTCTTCCAAAAAACTAATCAAATTAGCATTTTCAAATTAGCTTTTTCGACCCAAATTTTTTTTCAAAAAGTTATTTTACCAAATACTTAAATTAATTTGACTAGGTAAAACGGCTAATTTTAATAAAAAAAAATTCTTTTTTGGTCAAAAAATTCTCTAAAAAACTGTTTATTAAACATTACCAAAATATCACTTTAATAATGAACATGACCCAACCCTGTTGCGTTTAGTAGTTAACTAATAAATTTAAACAATTAAACTTAATATGTCAATTTTGTTGATGTATATAAAAGATTAAAAGATATTCCAAAAGATCAAATCTGAAATTGGCACCGTTGATTGTCCTAGGTGGCTCCACCCCTCCATTAACGCTCATCAAATCATTAGTTTTCAATTGCGACTACGGTGTCCTTCTATATATATTTTTGTTTTTCGTTTTTCCTTGTTTCGCAAAGAGTGAGTAGGAACCAATTTGGAGGAGTTGGGTTTAGACCACGCATAAAAGCACTTGCAGCGGTAGGAGCGTGATCCTTACTTTGAGCCTACAATCCACTCACATGACAAACACGCTGCAATCCGTACAAGTTGCCTTTTCGGATCACAACAGAGATCGATGCCACGGGCATACTTTTTGCTTTTCCTTTTTTATGGTTGTAGTTTCATATTTTTTGTTTTGTCCCTTTAAAAAAAAAGGCTGTTGGTTATGAAATAGGTATATGATATATGTTTTATTTGATGATTCAAAATAGTAATTGTTGTGTTGCGCAGGTAAGAAATTAAAATTCAAAAAATTGGATTATGGGATAAGATGGAGGGGGTAGATCCTCACTTGTCATCCAAAAAATTAAATCATTAATATAAGTGTTATAGGTTTATCGTATGACTTGTAATTCAAGACAGGTTAATGCACATGAAGAAAAAGTAGCTTGAAAGTGTATTAACTCAATTTTTTTCTCTTCAAAATCCCCTATTTTTATAATTATACTTTTCATTTAATTACACTACTTCATATTAGTATATAGTTGGTATCCAATTTAATAGTGGATCTAGAATGATTAATATCCCAAAGTACGATTTCGGAAAAAATAGTACAAAATTCTCTTATGATTAATTTAACTACAATTAAGTATCATATGGTATACTTAATTTATGCCTAAGCTAGGGATAATTGGGGTGTGTGGGGAAGGTAGCAAAGCAGCTTATGAAGGGAAAGTGAAATCCCAAACCAGGAGATCCCTCAAAGACAGTTTAATTTGAAGTTGCTAATTCTAGACGTGAGGACTCAGGAGAATCAAGAGCTAGCAGTAAGAAAGGTGAATCAGAGGTGGAATCCATCTCGAAGAAGTCAGTCAAACCGACTAGTTTTGGCGATAACCCTAATACTAAAAGCAACAGTATCATGCAGACCACGAAAGACAAAGGAAAAGGTGTGCTGAATAAAAGTGAGAAGCAAGTTGTGCAAATAAATAGTTCCAAGAGCATCACCCTTTTGACAATGAAGAACAAAGGCAAAGAGTCACACCAACATGCTGGTGATGCATCCTCTCCGGTGTCTTCTAAGAAGAGAACGTGGAAACGACATAAGGGTGAGCCCTTATCCAAAATCAAAGGATCCACGGGCTCAAAAATTAGCTCATGCAGCAAAAGTAAAGTGGTTGTGGAAGGTGAGGAGGCTGAAGGTATGCAATTAGTGGAGATCGCGGTTCGGGAGAAAAGAGGAAATGTGAACAATGTTCAGATGGTGGATTCTAATATAGCCGCAGAGGTGGTTGAGGGTCACTCTTGCTGACACCAAAGAAACTCTTAAGTTACAACTGCCAAGGGTAAGGGAGTCTCGAGGCAGCTGCTTGTTTGTGCGCTTTAGTGCGGAAAAAATGCCCGGATGTGGTGTTTTTGTGTGAGACCAAATGTCACGCCAATGAAATCAATTCTATCAAACTTAAATGCAAAGTTGTTTCGTAGTTCCACCAAAAAGAAGAGCTGGAGGCTTAGCATTCATGTGGAAGCAGGGCGTGGACATTACCATTAAATCTTTTACACCCTATCACATTGATTTTTTTTAACTACTGATGATAAAGAGGTTCGTCTAATTGGGTTTTATGGTTGGGCTAATAAAGCGTTAAAGAAAAATGTTAGGAAAATATTAGAGCAACAACAATAGCGGAAGCGATAGGATGAGTTGGAGATTCAGAAATTCAAGTAGAATAACAGAAACAGAAATAAGAAGACAAGAGATTTAACGTGGAAAATCCAATGCGGGAAAAACCACGGACGGGGACAGCACCAAAACAATCCACTATGAGTAGGAAGAATACAACACGATCACAATCACCACAATGATTTGATCTAAGAGCAGAATTACAACCTCCCTCTTGTAATCTCTCACAAAGTACTTCTACCTCTCAATATGTTTATGAATACTGGAGTGATCAAGTTAATTTTAGATTCTAGGTATGTCCCCTTTATATAGGGGCAGGAAGGCTAGGATGAGGAAACCCTAGCCATCACGGTATCTTGGTCACCAAGCCTCATCTTTCCAAAAAGGAAGAAAATCTTCAACCCAAAATATGAAAATAATATAATTTCCATAATATAGAAGATCTCAAACACATAATATGATCTTAGATTCCAAGTAGCGGGTAAAATGGATTTGGGCCATAAACCCAACAATCTCCATTTTGGACCAAAATCCAACACCATCCCTCGATCACCGTCATTGCACCCCGAAGGGTGATGCCCCCCAAAAGGGGCAATGCCCCGAAGGGCGCTTAGTGGCTGTGGATCCCTACTAAGTCCAAGCAATGCTCGAACTTAGCCAATGGTAGAGGCTTGGTTAACATGTCTACAGGATTTTCTGACGTGTGAACCTTCTTCACTGTTACTTCTCCTGCAGTAACTGTGTCTCTGATGTAGTGATATTTCACGCTAATATGCTTGGTGTTCGAGTGATAGGCATCGTTTTTAGTCAGGTGGATGACACTTTGACTATCAGAAAATGCCACAGTAGTAGCTTGTGGGACTCCGAGCTCGATCACAAGGCCGGTAGCCTCCTTCACCCCTTCAGTAGCAGCAATGTATTCAGCTTCTGTGGTAGATAAGGCTGCAATAGACTGTAACGATGCTTTCCAAGAGATAGCACCTGCACACATGGTGAAGATATACCCAGATATGGACCTCCTCCTATCCAAATCACCAGCATAATCAGAATCAACAAAGCCTGCAACATCGGATGTAACAGCTTTGTTTCTATCAAACACTAATCCCTTCCTTATAGTACCCTTCACATATCAAAGGATCCATTTCACAGCTTCCCAATGATCCTTCCTAGGATTGTGCATATATCTGCTTACCATGCTGTACTTACCACACTTACAACATGTGATAAGGCAGGTCTGGTGCAAACCATAGCGTACATTAAACTGCCAACAGCACTAGAATAAGGTACATTGGACATTCTTCTGATGTCTCCCTCTGTTTGCGGGCAGCATTCCGCAGACAATCTGAAGTGTGCAGCAAATGGAGCAGAAACTGCCTTGCAGTTGTCCATGTTGAATTTACATAGTACTTTCTCAAGGTACCTTTCTTGAGACAAGTACAGTTTACCTGCTTTCCGATCCCTGTGGATCTCCATGCCCAGTATTTTCTTTGCTGCACCCAGGTCTTTCAACTCAAACTCCTTATTGAGTTGAGATTTCAACATGCCAATTAAGGTCTTATCCTTAGAAGCGATTAACATATCATCAACATACAATAGTAGGTAAATAAATGTACCATCAGAATATTGTCTAAAATACACACAATTGTCATATCTACTGCGTGTATACCCTTTATCGATCATAAACGTGTCAAAACGTTTATACCACTGCCTAGGAGCTTGCCTGAGTCCATACAAGGACTTTTTCAAATTACACACCAATTGTTCCTTCCCAGGAACAGCAAACCCTTCAGGTTGCCTCATGTAAATTTCTTCTTCCAGCTCTCCATGCAGGAATGCTGTTTTCACATCAAGCTGCTCCAACTCCAAGTCAAATAACGTAACAAAGGCGAGAAGCACTCGAAGAGAAGTATGTCTAACAACTGGGGAGAAAACCTCATTGTAATCAATACCTTCCCTTTGGTTGCAGCCACGAACAACCAACCGTGCCTTCCATCTTGCATCTTCAACTCCAGGAATTCCTTCTTTCTTCTTGTAGATCCATTTGGCAGTTAAGGCTCTTCGCCCTTTAGGCAGTTTACATAGTTCCTAGGTTCGGTTCTTTTGCAGACTCTTCATCTCCTCTTGCATAACTAGGATCCAGTTAGGTGAACTTGGGCAAGTGATTGCTTCAGTATAGTTTGAAGGTTCAACACCTTCAGGCACTTCCTCTGCAACTGAAAGTGCGTATGCTATCAGTCCCTCATCATCGTTGTAACGAGCAGGTCCCCTGATCTCCCTTTGAGGACGATCACGAGCTATAGAATGGGTAACCTCCTCATGAGGTTGATTGGAACTGATGGTTCTAGGTTCAGTAACCTGGGCCTCCCTATTGGACTGATTAGCAGTTCCACCTTGAGCTGTAACGGTCTCCATCTCTACCTCTACACTGATATCTTCCTGATCACCTGCACTAGTGGAAGAAACAACAGACTCCTCTCCAGGAGATAACATAGCAGTCTCATTGAAAGTTACATCCATACTTTGAATGACTTTCTTAGACTCAGGACACCACATGCGGTATCCTTTAGACTCAGATGCATATCCAAGGAACATACATCTGACAACCCTATGGGCTAATTTCCCATTATTCACATGGGCATACACAGGACATCCAAATATTCTTAAACTAGAATAATCAACAGGATTACCTCACCATACTTCTTCTGGAATTTGGAAGTCAATGGAGGTATGTGGTGAATGATTCACCAAGTAGCAGGCTGTAGAAATAGCCTCTGCCCAAAAAGCTTTGCGATCCCAAAGCCCGGCATTTGAAAGCATACATCGAGCTTTCTCCAGTAGAATCCTATTGATTCATTCTGCAACCCCATTTTACTGTGGTTTTCCAACCAAAGTCTTGTGCCTAGCTATGCCATTTATTGTGCAGAACTCTTCAAACTCTGACTTAACAAACTCAAGACCATTGTCAGTCCTAAGTTTTTTGATCTTTCTCCCAGTCTAGTTCTCAACCAGAGCCTTAAACTTCTTGAACATGGAGAATGTCTCATTTTTCTATCTCAAGAAGTAAACCCAAACCTTACGTGAGAAATCATCAACAAAAATTAACATGTAACGCTTACCTCCATAAGAAGGAACCCTTGAAGGACCCCACAGGTCAGAATGAATGTAGTCGAGGATCCCCTAAGTACGGTGTTTTGCTTTTGAGAAACTCACCCTCTTTTGTTTCCCAAAAACGCAGTGATCACAAAAATCGAGCTTACCCGTACTGGCGTTACCAAGACAACCTTTCTTACCAGAATGGTCATCCCTTTCTCACTCATATGGCCCAACCTCATGTGCCATAACTTTGTGTCATCTGCTGTACCAACTGCAGCTACGCCTATAACTATAGTTCCTTGTAAAATGTAGAGACTGCATTGCCTTAGTCCCTTCATCATGACCATGGCTCCCTTAGTTACCTTTAGGACACCATTTTCCATAGAAATCCTACAACCATTAGTCTCAAGAGTACCCAAGGATATTAAACAACGAGTCATGTTAGGTATGTGGCGCACTTTAGACAATGTTCTAATTGTCCATCATGGGTTTTAATCTGCACCGTACCTATTCCTGCAACTTTGCATTCAGCATTGTAGCCCATAAGTACCAACCTAGTGTCAACTGTCTCATAGGTGACGAACCAGTCCTTATGAGGGCACATGTGAAAAGTACAACCACAATCTAAAACCCAATCAATATCCATTCCCCTTTCGGAGGTGGTAGCTAAAGAAGTAGCAAGTAACACATCACCATCAGACTCTGACTCTACTACACAATCAGCTGTAGCATTTTTCTCCTTTTCCTCCTTCCCATTACTTTTCTTTAATTTCCAGCAATTAGCCTGGATATAACCCAATTTGTTGCAGTAGTGGCAGGTTTTGTTAGAGTGAGGATTCCTTGACTTAGAACGGTTCTTTTTCTTATTACCGTTCCCCCTTTTCTCAGTGGTTCTACCCCTGACAACTAATCCCTCAGCCGAATCAGCATGGATGTCATGGTCAAATTTTTCTTTAGACAGCAGGTTAGACTTGACATCCTCAAATGATATAGTATTCGAGTTACTATATAATATAATTTCCTTAAAGTGTTTGTAGGAAGGGGGTAGAGACACAACAAGTAGAATAGCCTTATCTTCATCCTCAATTTTAACATCCAAACTCTCCAAATCTACCAGAATAGAATTAAATTCATTCAAGTGTTTTTGGACATGAGTACCTTCAGCCATACGAAAGGTGTACAACCTTTCCTTCAACCGGATCTTGTTGGCTAGACTCTTCGTCATGTAGAGTTCTTCTAGCCGAGTCCAAAGATCAATAGCAGTTACCTTGTCAAGTACCTCTAAGATAACGTGAGGTGCCAGGCACAGTTGTATGGCTGAAGCCGCTTTCAGCTCCAATTCCTCCCATTCGTCCTCCGTCAGCGACCCACGTCTCTTCTTTACATCTTCAGCCCACTGTTCTTCTGTCAACTTTTCAGGTTTAACATGAGGTCCTTTCAGAACCTTCCACAACCCGTGCTGGATGAGAACCGCTCTCATCTGCACCTTCCAAAGATTAAAGCTAATCTCCCCATCAAATTTCTGAATATCTACCTTCATGATAGAAGACATCCTATAACCAAAGCTCTGATACCACTTGTTAGGAAAATATTAGAGCAACAACAATAGCGGAAGCAATAGGATGAGTTAGAGATTCAGAAATTCAAGTAGAATAACAGAAACAGAAATAAGAAGACAAGAGATTTAACATGGAAAATCCAATGCGGGAAAAACCACGGACGGGGACAGCACCAAAACAATCCACTATGAGTAGGAAGAATACAACACGATCACAATCACCACAGTGATTTGATCTAAGAGCAGAATTACAACCTCTCTCTTGTAATCTCTCACAAAGTACTTCTACCTTTCAATGTGTTTATGAATACTGGAGTGATCAAGTTAATTTTAGATCCTAGGTATGTCCCCCTTTATATAGGGGCAGGAAGGCTAGGATGAGGAAACCCTAGCCACCACGGTATCTTGGTCACCAAACCTCATCTTTCCAAAAAGGAAGAAAATCTTCAACCCAAAATATGAAAATAATATAATTTCCATAATATAGAAGATCTCAAACACATAATATGATCTTAGATTCCAAGTAGCCGGTAAAAGGGATTTGGGCCATAAACCCAACAAAAAAAATCTTAAGAACTAATTGGCTTTTGGAGGGAGAATGCGATTTGCCATGCATGGTCCATTTTCGAAGATTTCAATGGCATCCTATTTCCTCTCGAGAAAAGCGGAGGCACAAACTTTAATTTTTAGGTAGCCAAGGACTTCATTCAAGTCATCGATGTTTGGGAATTGAGAGATATAGACTCCCATGGGTACAATTTTACCTGGACTAATAGAAGGGAAGGCGACAAGCATATTGAAGAAAGATTTGACAGGTTTTTATGAAATGAGAAGTGGCTGGAGCGTTGGCCAGCAACTCGAGCTTAAACTATCATTTGGGAAGGCTTAAATCATTATCCATTTTCTTTGGCTAATGATTGTCCCAAGAGTAGAAGTGAGGATAGAGATACTGCCATCGAGTTCGAAGCATTTTGGACAAAAGAATAAGAATTCTCTAATTTTGTCGCTATCGCCTAGGATGATACTGCAGGATATTATGAGTCATTCTCAGACCATCTTCAAGCTTATGGGGAGCAATTTAAGCAATGGGGAATTGGAAAGTTTGGAGTTTTGCCCAAAAAATTAAAACCGCTTAGTAAGAAGTCTCAATAGCTATGTAAAGTTAGCCCAGAGTACCCAGATGCCAAACAGATCCGAGAGGTGGATGGGGAGTTCAGTTAATGCAAGTTGAACGCCTTAACGAGGTGTTTTGGGCCCAATAAGCACCCCACAATTCCATTCAAGAGGGTGATCATAATATCGCATATTTTCATGCTTGAGTCAAACAATGTTCGAAAAATAATACAATAAGAGCATTGCGGAGTGATGATGGGGCAGTGCAGGTTGGACAAAATGTGGGGGAACAGGTTACCATTAAATATTTTTCTGATATCTTTAAGTCCATTGACCTCCCATTAAATGGTGTGAATTTTGCTGAGCTTCATGACCGAGTAACCTTTAATGATGGTGCAGATCTAATGAAGCCTTTTACGAGGCTTCAAGTAGCTCAAGCAAATGGCCCCTACCAAAGCTCTCAGGCCTGACGGTTTTTGCCCTCTCTTCTTTTAGAAATATTGGACTTTGGTGGGGGTAGAGGGAGATGTGTTGTAACCTAGTCCTGCACGTGCTAAATGAAGGGAGCATGCCACCAGACTTGAACCATACTGTAATTTGTTTGATCCCAAAAATCAAGAAATTAGAAATGGTGAAGGACTTTAGAGAAAACATGTTAGCAATGTAGCTTATAAACTCATCTTGAAGGTGATGGTGAATAGGTTGAAAACTTTCATGGAGTTGTTGGCCATTGTCAATCCGCCTTTGTGCCTGGATGACTTATTACAGACAATGTGTTGGCAGCTTTTGAAATCTTCCATTTCCTAAAGAAAAAGAAGAATGGCTGAAAGGGGTCGATAGCGGCTAAATTGGATATGAGCAAAGCTTACGATAGTTGAGTAGTGTTTCTTGAGGCATATTATGACGGATATGGGATTTCCTTATGAATGGATAAGCTGGTCATGAACTGTGTTGAGATAGTCATGTTCTTCTTCTGTTTCAATGGGAAGAGTTGGTTTTGTTAAGGCAAGTCGAGGACTATGACAAAGCGACCCCCTCTCACTGTATCTCTTCCTCCTAATTTTTGAGGATCTAACGACTCTTTTTTAAAGGGCCTGTGAAGCCAAGTGGATGCATCGGGTAAAAATATGTCATCGTGCTTAGGAAATATCACATCTATTCTTTGCTAATGATAGCCTAATCTTCCTTTATGCCATAGAAGAAGTGTTGGAATTGCAAACTGTGCTTCAATTCAGGTTTTATGAGTCGTTGTTTGGGCAGCAACTAAAAATTGACAAGTTCGAGGTCTTTTTCAACGCTAAACTTTCACAAGAGACTAAAGATAAGCTCCACAAAGTCAGGCGCATGGGAAAAATAAGCGAACAAAAGAAATGTCTAGGGCTACCCACATGTGTGGGATGCTAAAAGAAAGTCATTTTTCAAATGCTCGAGAAACGAGTTTGGAGTTGGACTAGTGGGCGGAAAGAAAAAATTATTGTCTTCAGCTAGGCGTGAAGGTTTAGTCAAGGCAGCGCTTCAACCAATTCCAACTTATGCCATGAGTGCTTTTAAGCTTCCAACCACCTTTGGTGATCAGGTACAGGGTATAGTGTGCAAATACTAGTGGAGTGGTGATTGTTGGAAAAATGAATAGTAATGGCTGCTGGAAGGAGAAGGAGATGACCTGTGTCGTGGTATGAACCACTGACCTGAAAGCTTAATTCGCCCGACTTAGGTGCAAATCGTTATGGCGAAGAAGCTCCCCAAGGTTTAACACAGCCGACTTCGGACTCGTGCACTCGAGGGAGGAGCTTTGGAGTATAGCAACTTATGCCCAGGAAGTAGAGAGGAGAAGAGAGAATGTGTTTTCTGTGTGTTCTGTAGAGTTGGAGAAAGGTCTCTTTTATAGTGGACTGGGGGAGAGAAAAATGCCAACCAAGCAATAAAGGAAGGCGTGAAACGGGGGCAAAAAATTAGGTAAAGGAGAGAATAATGTAACTGAAGGATTAATGGGGAGAGGATCATGGTGATTAAGGCAGAGATGGAGGAAGACTTAGTCAACTAGCCATTAGGATTACGGCAACTCATATGCAATCAGTCATCTCGAGAATTCCTTCAAAAAATATAGTGTAAGGCCCAAGCTCACAGCCCGCGGTTTGCGCAGCGCCCAGCTCGGACCGGACGGGCGGGCGGCGACGGTGCGCGCGTGCGTGTGGCAGCCCAAGTCCCCTCAACCCCCCTTAAAATATGGCTTCAAGTTATTCGACAAGTGCAAGAAGAGTGGAATATATAAACTCTTCAAGCCACTCCCAAAAGTTCCATGTGGGACAACAAAAGAGATAGAGAGAGTAAGTGAACACCTTTTTGGAGTGCCATTACTCCAACAATCCCCCACTAATGGCACACAAAAGGAAAAGACGAATGAGAAAGATTTCCTGGGCAAGAAGGGTCGGATACTTAAGTATCAATGTCTTTCGATTGAATTGATGCGTAGTAAAGAGAGGCAACATCTGAGTCTGACAAGTGAACTTAGTCTTGAACTTGTTAGACTTTGAATGAGTCCCTCTTGACACATATCAACCCTAAAGGATGTATACTCCACGATAATCACTTGCGCTCTAGAGAGACAACCCTAGTCTCTCATAGAAGGCGGCCAGACCCTCATACTTACTTAGGTAATTCCATCAGTCTATCTCTACTTAGACCACCATATCATGGCTTGGAATTATTAAGAACATGTGTTAGCTCAATGATGAACCTCTATTTGTACCATTTTTAGCCCCTATTTGACTCATTTTCTTCCCCGTTTTCACGTTCAATGATGTTAAGAAAGAGTCAAATAGGCCTCCTTTAACGCACTTTTATTTATATAACATCTTTCATTATTTTCAGGAACTTTCTTGAAGGAACGAAAGGATGACAATATTTAGCTGAAAGGAGTGCCAGGAAGGCGAGAAAAGCTGTGGAAAAACGTCGCACAAAATTCCCACGGAACCGGACCCACGCAGCACGGCCGAACCACCCGGGACCGGCACACTTGGCCGGGCAACCAAGTGGCACGACCGTGCCATGTGGCATGGTGGGGCCGTGCCAAGTGGCACCCCCGTGCCAATTGTGCAGTGCTCGGGTGTTTTCAGGCAGACTTTTGGCACGATCACCCCATGCCTCTGGGCACGACCGTGCCGCCCCCGTTTCCGCGTCACGACTTAAATCTTTTCTCGGGGCTGTTTTGAGACATTCAGTTTTAGTTTTCGGTTTTCTCTCCCATACTATTCTTGAGGCGATTTTTAGGTTTTATTTTGAGAGTTCAATTTTAGTGTTTTGGATTACGTTATTGGATTGAAGTTGATTTCTACTTTTAATTCATTCAACCAATTTCAGGTTCTTAATTCTCTCTTCTCTTTTCTTTGGTTGTTTAAGGTTTGTCATGTGTATTAAATCGAATATTGTGATTGATGTTAGAAATATGATTGTAGGCTAAATCCCTCAACTTAGGTTGGGATTGACGTCGTACATGCATAATTGAATCTTGTACTGGCCCAATCCATGTTCCCCCTTTGTTTTGCGATTACGAATTCTACTATGCACGCCACATGCTCGATGAAATGCTCAAAAGAACGTTCATCGTTTTTATTGGGGTTTAGGGGAGCGTTGAGAGACGAAACCTTTACCTAATGCGTCTTAGTAGACAATTAGGATTTTAACATGAAAATAGTTAAGTTCTAATTGGGATTAGAGATTGTGAATCTTGTAATCCTTCAACTTTTAGTCCCATGAAAATATACGACTATGGTTCTAGGTCTTTGACCCTTGAGAGAGGGAGGAAATGGGCTTAATTGACAATCTATCCATTTGTGATGCATGTTTGGGAATGTGTGATTGGGTTAGTAACTGATTCACTAGCATATTCGTGCTGTTAATTCCAACCTAGGTACTTTCTATTCTGTTGTTTACTTCACTTTTTAGTTGCTATCGTTTCTCTTAGTTTAGTCTTCAACCCAAAATTGTGATTGCCTAGCTTGAGCGATCTAATCATTTCTAGTATTTGAAACCAAGTTCCCTGTGGAATACGACCCGTACTTGCCGTGTGCCGGCTACAGCTACACCGTGCATTTGCAGTACACATTTTAACCTAACAAGTTTTTACCTCTTGTGGAGTGATGGATCCATCAAGTGCTTCTCTGTAGCACCACCATAATAGGCTATGGATTCATTTAATGTGCTTCTCTATAGCACAAGCACAACCACGCGCCATAGGGATGGGAAGTAGTGCAGCTAGAAGATTAATATGGCTTCGTTTGACACAAATGGGTATCCACCATATCTATTCATTCCATGGGCTTTAGCCCTATCCCCCTCAACGTTTCAAGAACTACTCTTCTTGGCAATCCCTTTGTAAGAGGGTCTGCCAAGTTTTTCTCGGATCTCATATATTCTAAGGAGATAACACCATGCTTCAGCAATTGCTTTACCGCACCATGTCTAATATGGATATGTCTCTTTTTCCCGTTGTAGACACTGTTGCGCGCAACTCCAATTGCTGCTTGCGAGTCACAATGCAAGGAGATAGGTGTTGATTGTTTCCCCCACAATGGTATGTCAGTCAGGAGACCTTTGAGCCATTCTGCTTCTTGACCTGCCAACTCAAGAGCAATAAAATCAGATTCCATGGTTGAGCGAGCTATACATATCTGTTTTGCAGACTTCCATGAAATAGCTAATCCACCCAATGTAAAAACATAGCCACTAGTACAACTTACTTCATCGCTATCAGCAACCAAATTAGCATTGTAAAAACTTTCAAGTACAACAGAAAATTTACAAAAATGTAAACACTAATCCATAGTGCCTCTAAGGTGTCTCAACAAAGAATGAAGTGCATCCCAATGTTCTTTAGCAGGATTGTGAGTGTACCTACTTAGTTTACTAACAGCATATGCAATGTCAGGACGAGTGGAGTTCATGAGAAACATCACACTCCCTATTATCTTAGCATATTCAATTTGAGACACACTAGGTCCTTTATTCTTTTTGAGATATATGCTAGGGTCATAGGGAGTTCTTACAGGTACCACATCAAAAGAGTTAAATCTTTTCAACATTTTCTTAATATAATGAGATTGACTTAAGGAAAAACCACTCTTGGTTTTTATAAGTTTGATCCCCAAGATAACATCTGCTTCTCCTAAATCTTTCATTTCAAAGAGAGAAGACAGAATTCTTTTAGTCTCATTAATGGCACATAGGTTAGTACCAAAGATCAGCATATCATCCACATACAAGCATATGATCACATAATCAGATCCAAACATTTTGGAATAAACACAAGAATCTGAGTTGTTGACAGTAAAGCCATTTTTCTCTAAAGAACTAGCAAATTTCTCACACCACTGTTTTGGGGCTTGCTTTAGACCATAAAGAGATTTTCTCAGTTTGCATACTTTGTTCTCCTGACCAGGGACCTCACACCCTTCAGGTTGTGATATATAAATTTCTTCCTCTAAGTCCCCATTGAGGAATGCTGTTTTGACATCCATCTGATGATCCACAAGATCATGGATAGCAGCCAAAGCAACTAGACTTCTGATTGTTGCAATTTTGGTCACAGGAGAATAAGTGTCAAAGAAATCAATTCCCTTCTTTTGGTCAAAGCCTCTAATGACTAATCTAGCTTTGTACCTTTCAAAGTTTCTTCTTGAAGATCCACTTACTACTAATGGGTCTACAACCCTTAGGCAAGTCGGTCAATTCTCAAGTTTTGTTTGACTCAAGGGAATCTATTTCACTCTTGATAGCTTCTTTCCAGAAGTTAGCATCTATAGACCTCATAGCCTCTTGGTAGGTTTTAGGATCTTCCTCAAGTAAGTAAAGGGATAAAAGCTCATCGGTCAAAGTATCAATGTCAAAGTTCTCAAAGACTTCTACTAAAAAGAAAATGATAAAGTCAGGGCCAAAACTAGTTTCAATCCTCTGTCTATGGCTTGTTCTAGGTTCATTTCCCAAGTCTCTAACACTAGAACTAGAAGCAGGCAAGTTCACATGATCAGGTACAATATTAGACACAGTATGAGGCGCATTCCTTTTCAAAGGGAAAACATGCTCAAAGAAATCAGCATCTCTATACTCCGAAATAGAGAAATCAGATAAAGACATAAATCTATATGCAGCACTGTTTTGAGCATAACCAATAAAGACAACATCAAACGTCTTGGGGCCGATGTTTGAACGTTTATGACTAGGTAGTACAACTTTGGCTAAACACCCCCACACTTTCAGATAATTCAGGTTGGGAGCATACCCTTTCCACAATTCATATGGTGTTTGATCTAACTTCTTATAGGGAATTCTATTGAGTATAAAACAAGCTGTCAAGACAGCCTCCCCCCACATGTTATCAGATAGACCAGAACTAACAAGCATGGCATTCATCATATCTTTAAGGATATGATTTTTTCGTTTAGTAACACCGTTTTGTTGAGGAGTGTAAGGGGCACTAGTCTCATGTATTATCTCATTTTTCTCATAAAAGGCAGCCAAAGAGTTGGTGTCATATTCCCCACCTTTGTCAGACCTAAGTCTTTTGATTTTTCGGTCTAACTGATTCTTAACTTCAGCCTTGTACTTTAGGAACATTTTCTCAGCCTCATCTTTAGACTTAATGAGGTAATTCTTGGTATATCTAGACTAATCGTCTACAAATGTGATATATCATTTCTTTCCACCCTTGCTCATAGTGTTCTTAAAGTCTGCCAAGTCTGAATGCACAAGTTCTAATAATTCTGTTTTCCTGGTTGTTACATTTTTAAAGGGTTTCTTGATAAATTTTGCTTCAACACAGACTGGACACTTAGAACAATTTTCAGTACTCACATTTGGTATTAAACGCATGTTTCTAAGCCTTTTTAGTGAAACAAAATTAACATGTCCAAGTCTACCATGCCACAAATCAACAGACTCAACAATATAAACAGAACTGGTAGCAGTTTCATTATTAATTTGTGCAGCAGCATTCAAGACAAGGAGCCCCCCCACTTCGATACCCCTTCCCAACGAAATCCCCATTTCGCATGATAACAACTTTACCAGCTTCTTGCACAATTTTAAGGCCAGCCACGTCAAGAAGGGTACTAGAAACCAAATTTCTACGAAGGGAAGGGACAAATAAAACATTACTTAAAGCTAGCATTTTTCCAGAAGTAAACTTAAGTAAAATTTTCTCTTTACCCTTGACAGCAGCTGTAGAAGAGTTACCCATGTAAACGCATTGTCTATCAGCAACTTCTTCAAAGTTAATCATGAGTTCCTTGTTGGCACAGAAATGCCTTGACGCTCCAGAATCCAGAATCCATTCTGACAGATTTGCCTCCACGGTGGTGACTGCACAAATAATCTCATTATCCTCGGTTTCAGCAATGTTGGCAGTAGGTGTTGTGAACTTCTGTTTGGTTTGGACTGATCCTTTCCGTTGATTGCATTGATACGCCTTGTGTCCAGGCTTTCCGCATACATAGCACACGACCTTGGGCTTCTGAATCCTTTTGTTAGCAGAATTCTGATTCCTGAGATTTTGAATTGGCTTTTGGAATTTCTTCCCTTTGCCTTTAAACTTGTCTTTATGCGTTTGTGCAACAGATTCAACCAGGTTAGAACTAACAGAATTTAAAGAAAGGGAAGACGTCTTATCTTTCAGCTGGTTTGCTTCCTCGGTCCGCATATGACTGATTAATTCTTGTAGTGTGAGATCTTTTTTCTTATGCTTGAGGTGGTTTCTATAATCGCTCCATGATGGTGGAAAATTTTCTATCAGCACGTTGGCTTGGAGAATTTCGCACATCTTCATGCCTTCTGCTAGGACCTCAGCACACAGGTTTTCGTAGACGTGAACCTGTTCCATGATGGGTTTGTCATCCATAATTTGGAACTGTAGCCACTTGCCGACGATGTATTTTCTTTTCTCGGCGTCGTCTGAACCATATTTTGCCTCAAGTTTGGTCCAAATGACCTTGGCAAATTTAAAGTATACAAACAGATCAAACAAAGAGTTAGACATATTATTCAAAAGGTAATTGCGAGCAAGTTTATTGTCCTTTTCGAATTTCTTCTTTGTGGCTTCGTCAAGAGGAATATGAGGAGTTTTAGGAACAGTAGGAGTTGTAGGTTCAGAATCTGGGTTGCCTTCATCAGGGAGATCAATAGTGAGCACGTAATCGATCTCAAGTTGCTCAAAACAGAGAAGCAATTTTTAGGACCAACATTTATAATTGGTTCCATCAAGAGCTTCAATTTTGTAGAGTTCGGGGAGAGTTTTTGGAGCAGCAGCCATTTTTATTAAGCTTTCAGATTGTTGGAAAAATGAATAGTCATGGCTGCTGGAAGGAAAAGGAGATGACCTGTGTCGTGGTATGAACCACTGACCAGAAAGCTTAATTCGCGCAACTTAGGTGCAAATCGTTATGGCGAAGAAGCTCCCCAAGGTTTAACACAGCCGGCTTCGCACTGGTGCACTTGAGGGAGAAGCTTTGGAGTATAGCAACTTGTATGCCCAGGAAGTAGAGAGGAGAAGAGAGAATGTGTTTTCTGTGTGTTCTGCAGAGTTGCAGAAGGGTCTCTTTTATAGTGGACTGGGGGAGAGAAAACTGCCAACCAAGCAATAAAGGAAGGCGTGAAACGGGGGCAGAAAATCAGGTAAAGGAGAGAATAAATGTAACTGAAGGATTAATGGGGAGAGGATCATGGTGAATTGGTGATTAAGGCAGAGATGGAGGAAGACTTAATCAACTAGCCGTTAGGATTACGGCAGCTCATACGCAATCAGTCATCTCGAGAATTCCTCCAAAAAATATAGTGTAAAGCCCAAGCCCAAGCCCTCGCCCAGCCTGGCCCGGCCCGAACGGGCGGTGGTGGCGAGCGCGTGTGGTAGCCCAAGTCCCCTCAACCCCCCTTAAAGCATGGCTTCAAGTTATTCGACAAGTGCGAGAAGAGTGGGATATATAAACTCTTCAAGCCACTCCCAAAAGTTCCATGTGGGACAACAAAAGAGATAGAGAGAGTAAGTGAACACCCTTTTGGGGGTGCCATTACTCCAACAGTGATGTCGAGGGAATTCATTGGATTAAGTGGGCTACATTGTGTGTGGCCAAGGTGAATGGAGAAATGGGGGCATGGGCTTTCATGATTTGGAGTCATTTAATGACGATATGCTTGCTAAACAAGGGTGGCATTTGCTAAATGACTGCAATCTTTAGTGGGTCATCTGTTGCTAGCTTTATATTATCCACGAGGTAGTCTTTTGCATGCACCGGTGAGCTACTGCCCAAGTTATACATGGAAAAGTATCATGATGGGTCGAGAGTTGATGCGTAGAGGTCTTGGATGGGTGGTGGGATCTGGCTTTGATATAAGGGTGTGGGTTGATCAATGGATACCAACTAACGAAATTAAGTTTTTAGGAATTCCACTGGTGGGAAAGGAGGATTGAGGAGATTAATCTAATGAAGGATGATGGAATTAGGTGGGATGAGGTAAAGGTTCGTAAGCTTTTTGAGAACAATGTGGCGGAGAAAATCCTAGTTATTCCTCGCAGTCATCGTCGCCCCAAGGGAAAAACCCGATGGATCTTCACGAAGACTGGTGAGTATATTGTGTGCTCCCTATGGATGTTGTAGGTTTATCCTCTAGCTCTAGTGTCATGTCCACCTTCTGGAAAGAGTTATGGAAAATGAAGATTCATCCTTAGGTCAAAAACTTCTTATAGAGGTTTCGCCACAATATCTTTCCTCCCAAATCCAACTTGCCCAAGAAGCACGGTGTGCCCAAATGCCAGAGTGAGATTTGTGGGGGAAGGTAGGAAAATACGAAGCATGTGTTCATTGATTGTGGGTAGGTTAGAAGAGTGTGGGAAAGTCGGGGTGTTGAACAAACATTGCTGGTGCCAGGATCCAGTTGTAAGAATTGGTTTGAGAATGTTATAAGAAGCTTAGGGGAGGATGGAGCATGTTTATGTGCCTGCGGTTTATGTAGTGTTTGGTGGGCTCGCAATGATTGTGTCTTTAATTTGGACCCCAGTGTGGTTGCGGATAGGAAGAGATGGGGGCTTCTTGGCTTCATCCAAATGCTACAGAAGGACGCCAGATTAGCTAAGATCTGAGATATTTGGATTGGGGAATGAGGTTGTATCAAGATAAATTATGATGGCCAGTGGATCTGGGGAGGGGAAAGGCTGGTGTTGAATGTGTAGCAAGGAATGAGGACGACTTTTTTATGGGCAGCAGCTCGGTGTTTCAAATCTGTGGATGAGGCTGAACATGAATTGGTTAAAATGCGGGTTTTGATCTTTGTGCTTGAGATGACCCAGTCCAAAGGTATGCTGGAATGTGTTGTTGAATCCGACTCGCACGTCCTCGTGAGCAATATTGGTAGTAGGCCCAGTGCTAAGGGTCATTACCCTCCTTTATTGGAGGATATTTGGTCATTAACGGATGCGTGCTGGGTAAAGAGAGTTATGTGGACTCGAAGGTCGATAATAAAGTGGCTCATTGTATTGCAAAATGAAGTCAGGTGGTAATTCTATGATAGTTTAGGATGAATCCCCAACTTAGCTTGATGACTGTTTATTGGATGATGTATTAGCTAACTCTTAACTCAATGAATGATCTTTTGATTGCAAAAAAAAAAAAGGTACCACTTAATTATCTTAATTAGTAGCACTATCAAATCAAAGTAGGCGAAGGCAACCCAATACTAAAAATTCGAAGTATCGAAATTAGCCACATGATTAATGAGTCCTTTACTCATTACTCTTTAGTCCTTCCGTCTTAAAAAGATTGTCCCTTATTCTTTTTTAGGATGTTCCAAAATAATAGCCTCTTTTTAAATATGGAAGTCTCAAATTTATAAATATTTTCAAATTACCCCTATATTGAATTTAAAAATACAATTATGGAAAGAAGGAAATTTGAGATGTATTTTTTGAATTAAAAAAATAAGGACATTATTGACATTCTTTAAAAAAGATGAGTGATTAGTATTTCTTTATAATCTCTTTTAAACGGGGGAGATATATTAATTAAATTATTAAGAATAGGTTAGAGATGATGGGAAAAATCACACGCATTAATTTCAAGACGACCACCTTAATAGAATGTTCACAGATTAATAAGTCCTTTACTTAGGGCATCCCCAGTCATATACCCGCGAGCTCCCCCCCCCCCACACGCGGGTCACCCTCCCCCCTCCCAGCCCAGGCCACGCGTGCCAGAATCAGCGAGCCTACCCGGCCAGCCATGCCTACCCGCGTGCCATTCTTCCTTGTTTTTTGTTTTTTTTTTTGGTTTTTCTTTTTTTTTTTGAGGTTATATGATTAAAAAAATAGGTTGTGTGTTATGAAGTGGGTCCATGATAAATTTTTTTATTGGGTTATTCAAATTGGAGTTCCATGGGTTGAAAAAGTGATGGAATGCAAGTTCTAAAAATATGAAGTTTTTGCTGATGTGGCAAGCTTGAGTTCTAAAAATTGGCATTTCGATTGGGGATGCCCTTATTGCGAGTACATTGCATTATTGAGAATATGTCAGAGATAGAAAAAATTACACGCATTAATTTCAAGAAGACAACCTTAATAGAATCTTCACTGATTAATATGAGTCCTTTATTTATTACGAGTACATTACATAATTGAGAATGGGTCCAAGATGATGGGGAAAATTCATCAGCATTAATTAGAAGATCATGACCACTTAACAGATTAATGCATGAGCAAAGCACGTACGCACAAGTGAGGCGTAGTAATTGAACATTTGATAGATTTGTCTTCTCTCTCAAAACCTATCTCCATCTCTTGATTTATTGCCATGAATGTCCAGTCATCGTAATAAATGAATCCTTGGTACGGTCGTTATTATTGAAATTTCAATATGCAGCTACCAATTATAGGCTTGCACATCGGCAACAATGACAATGAAAAAGCTCCACCTCAAAACTCTTTACCATTATTTTTGGTGGGCTCTTTCTGTCTGTCTCCTTGTCAAAATTGGCGACTTTGTGTCAAACCTTTCTCACTCTTGGTTTCGTTTGGTGTTGCACCAGCGAACCATGTGCTTACCCACTGTTGATTGGATTCAAGTTGTCAGTTTCCTGTTAAATGATTAGGGCTCTTGGCTCAATTAGCCAAACCTGATCTGGGATCTCCTTACTCTCCATGTTCGATCTGATCCTTGAAGGAGTTCAATCTTACCACCAACAATGGCATGGTTGACCTTTACATGATATGGTTCTTCTTTTAGCTCATGAAACTCTTATTTGAGCTAGCCTGGTGCTAGATTCAAATAGAATGACGATTAATTTGACATTAGGTTCAAGTAGCATCCCAATTTACGGTTTAGAATACTTTAAGTGGGATTTGATTTGTATTTTGATTTTCTCCCTCCCCCAAACATAGAATATTTGCTATTTTCCATGACGAGTAGTTTTATTCGTTATGTGTTTTTTCTCTCCGAGTATTATCAGCCAAGAGACAACAAGTATCTAAATAAGATTCTACAAAACTACATTAACAAAACAAAAACACCACATCTGACTTAAAAATGACTACAACAAAACTGAGTCTCCAAAAACTACCCAGCATCGACATACCACCCCTTCAAAAGTCGACACCAATTTGGCACCAACAAAACTCACACATTCAAGTAATATATGCTTGATTTATAAGGCACTAGTACCTACAAGACCTAGCACCCAAAGTAGACACCTAGCACCTACAAGCAAGTATACAGATAAAATGAATGTTTGACTCATATTCCGTGTTCAAGGATTGCTTTATTCGTCGGCCCATCCAAAACACCACAAGATCAAACCCTAAGTACCACCCATCAAGTTCCTAGGAAGTCTTGATAAGTTGATTGTCCCCTCCCGACTATTTCCTTTCCATTGGAGTCTGTTTGGGAAGAGAGAAAGTTAGAGGAGTAAGAGTAAATAAAAGTAAGAAGAAGTAAGAGTAAGGGATAGTAAATAAAAGTAAATTGCTTGCTCTTGTTGCGAAATTTATGGACACTAAGGACTAACACTTGTTTGGATGAATAAAAAAGTAAATAAAAGTAAGTGAAAGAAGTGACACATATATCCTTACTATAAAGACTAAAATATATTCTATTTAGATTTGTGAGGGTAAATACGTAAATGATTAGAGCACTTGGCTCGATGAGCCAAACCTGATCCGAGATCTCCTCACTCTCCACGTTCTGATCCTCGAAGGAGTTCATTCTTTTCCACCAACAATGGCTTGGTGGACCTTAGTTTACATGATTTGGTTCTTCTTTTAGCTCATGAAACTCCTATTTGAGCTAGCTTGACGCTGGATCCAAATAAGGTGGCAATCAATTTGACATGGGTTCAAGTATCATCTCAATTTACCATTTAGAATACTTTATAAGTGGGATTTGATTTTCACATTATGTTTTGATTTTCTCCCTCCCCCAAACATACAATATTTGCTATTTTTATTGACGAGTAGTCGTGTTCATTATGCATCTAGAGGTAGCTCTATAAATGAAGATAGTTTGATTGTAATTATTTTTTCTTCCCCCTTCCTTTGAAGGCCATCACTCTCACTGGTGAAGTTAAGAATTTCGAAGAGGGGTGTCGGTACGTCAAAGGATAGGGCAGGGTAAGTTCTAAAAATGAAGAAACCAAAAAATAAAAATAAAACAATCAAAAAGTTTAAGAAGGGCCTCAAACCCGCAACCTTAGGGGCTAACAGAGCAAAGTATGCACATTGAAACCACTAGGCTACAACTTAGAAGTAATTCTATTTACCATTTGCCTTATCTATTATTTATATTTCTAATTTTTAAAATTTTGGTTGCCTATTGATGTTGTTTTGGAGAGGGGTGTTGGGTGACCCTATTGCACCCACACTGAATCGGGCCCTAATCACTCTTGTTTTGACCCTGGAAACTACAAGTCCATTACAATATCCCACATCCTTTTTCATATATATACAAGTTTAATATTGACCATTCATTCATATTTTCATATTTAATTTCAGCTATAACACACATGCATACAAGATATATAATACACATGAGATTTTCATGATATTAATTGTTATCAACAACAAAATATAACGTGCACATAAATATAATCTGCACGCTATATAAAATAAATTACATGTCTCACAATGATGACAGCAACGGAAACATCCATGAAGCCTCTGATGAAGCATTTAGAGAGAGAACCTAGAGTGAGAAGCAGCTAAAGCTGCTGTAGTTTTGTTCAAGCAAAAATGAATCACAGATCACATATATACTTGCCTTGGTCAAGAAGGCATAACAACCAGAGGGTCCCACTCGCTAACCAACTTCCTAACCAACTTATTCGACACATACCGACATTGTCTTCAAAACTTGACGTTAGTAGGTATTTAATCGACATAGTGAAGTCGGTCCATCTAAACGAGCATCCGATTAGCGGCCGGGATCATCATAAATAAGACTTGAAGACCCTTTCCTCCTTCGAACCCCCCCCCCCCCCAAAAAAAGTCATCATCGCACATGGAAAACGGTCATCAATAACTTTTAGAGGTTGCCGTCACCCCATTTTTTGAATAAATATGCCAACTACCATGAGAAAATAAAACAATTCAAGGTGAACATGATATATATAGACACATGCATATATATATATAGATATATATACAATACACACACACACATATATATATGTGTGTGTGTGTGTGTGTATACACA
>JACYFF010019584.1:103853962-103896257 GCA_017589665.1 Selenicereus undatus
TGTGTGTGTGTGTGTGTGTGTGTGTGTGTGTGTGTGTGTGTGTGTGTGTGGTTATCTGTGTATCTATATACCAGGAAAGAAGAAGAAATAGATATGAAACAATAAATAAATATTAAAAGCTAGAATGGTCCCTAGTATTTATTTCATCCTAGAATTAGTGAATTAGTCAATTACCCTAAATAGGAACAGTGAATTAGTCAATTTATTTCATCCTAGACTGGTTTTTTTTTTTTAAAAAAAGCATGGGCAGTCAATGAGTCAGTTATCGTAAATAGGAACACAACATTGCTTTTTTGAGAAGTTATTAAGTGTTGATCGGGGAGCAAATATTTTTGGAACAGAATGACCATGTGGAGACTCCCAAACAGCTACCAAAAAAGACGATGTTTTTCTTTGCTCATGTGGCAAATTATTGGGATGCAGAGTTCTATGCAAAAGTGACTGATGATGTTTACGTAAATATTGGTGAGTACATATTTACTTCCTGCTCCCCAGCCATATGATCACTTGTGTCTGCTGAAGTTACCATTATCTTATTGCATAGCAGGAGCTTCTCTAGCTGACTGGTCTGTGTATGAAAGTATGAAACATTATGGAAAATGATGTGAACCTCTCCATCTTCGACTGGGATCTTTTGTTTGTTCTCTGTCAATAGAATGGTATCAATCTTTCCAGCATTCATGCTTCAGGAAAAATTTCATCGTCACTTTATAAATAGGGAGAAAATTTTCCTCAGAAGATGATGACTTGACTAGGATTCATAGTGAAAGATGGAAGGGGAATCTACTGTTCCATATACCAATACCATACCTACTGTTACCTGCCTCTCTGGAGGCTCAGCACCAGGATGCGAGATATACGATGCAAGGTGCTTCTGCTAAGATTTTACCCTTGTCTGTCTATAGACTTTGTTCCATGTGATCTTCAATTGGAGAGGAAATGGCTGACAACCTCCTCAACAATGAGTACGAAGCTAAAGAATTCCTCAACAGTGGCTTTTCAGTTGTTGAACGGACGTGTGGTTACTTAATCTTCCTGCTTTCAGAAATGGCTCTAATGGGACCTCCACATAGATCTATTTTTCACTTTCTCTTTTTCTATATATCACATTTAAATTTCATTTTCAGAGACTATGCCTTTGAGTCATTTAGTCGTTACCATAAACTTTCTTTCTCAACAATTTTGCTGAATTTTTCCCACTGATCTGCTGGGTTGTATTGACTGAATTGCTGAAGGCATATGGAAATTCATCATCCTAGATTTTTCCTTGATGTCATTGAACTGTTGATCACATCAAGTTCTTAAATTTTTGTTAATTGTTAAGACATGTTTGTGATCTTTTAGTTAGTATGTCTGATTTGATGACACTATGTTCTTCACAGATGCCCTAGGAAATACTCTTGCAGCTCACTTGGGAAATCCTCGTGTCTACATGGGTTGTATGAAGTCTGGTGAAGTGTTCTCTGAGCCGTGAGTTCTACTACAAACTAGATGATGCTTTTCTGAATGACAGAAATTTAGATGAACAATTTGATCTGTATGACTTTATTCTGACACACTTGCTGCGTGGCTGCCAGGACTCAGAAATGGTATGAGCCAGAGTGGTGGAAATTTGGCGATGGGAAATCGTAAGTACAAACCATACCCTCACTTGTTACTCATGGCTGTGAATTGGAGAGAAAACTAATACACTACTCCAAGAAGATAAGAAGTTGTAGAGTCACAACAGATCTACTATATTGCTGTAGATTCAATCACGTGGTATATTTAAGATTTTCTATCGTGCATGCGATATTGCATAAGTTGTCCTCTGTGGACCCTGGATGTTATTCAGGAGGTTACTAGTTAATTTGACCATATGCATTCCCTCGTGATGTTCCTTTCTAGTGCTCTGTGTGATGGTATTACATGATTCTTTGTTTGATTTATACCTTTTAAATCTGTCTGTTCAAGGCTTTTTATGGCCAAAATGGACTAATGATGCCTTCTTGCTATTTTGTCTGTTTGCTTTGATGTTTTACTGTTGAACTTTTGATTTCTTATCTCATGTGTATCATGTTTTGTCCAAACAGGTATTTCCGCCATGCTTCTGGTGAATTATTCATCATATCACAAGCATTGGCTCAGTTTGTTTCAATAAACAGGTCAGCCTCTTCCAATATGTTGCTATTCTTCAGCGTTCGATCAAGTGGCTGGAAGGCCAGTTTAAATTTCTACCAGTTTTGATGCCATGTCTTCTATCTGAGTTATCCAATTCTATTTTCTACATTATTATGACTTCTGTCCATCTCATTAGCAGTTATGTTCGCATAATGCATCTATTGCACGGATAACACAAGCAATATATCAAAATTTGTTTCATTGATTTGGCAGATCCAATCTCCGCACTTACGCTCATGATGATGTCAGTGTTGGCTCCTGGTTTATTGGGCTTGATGTCAAACACATAGATGAAAGAAAGTTTTGTTGTTCTTCATGGGCATCAGGTCTTTTTCTCTCTTCTATTGTTCTGTGCCCTGACACAATTGCATTAACATGCCTAAATCATGGATGCAGACACAATTTCATGCACTTCTTATAGGATCCATCATCTGATCATTCGTTAATATGTGAAAGCCTGACTTGCAATATCATTGACAGATGAAATTTGTGTAAAAAAAATTCTTGGTATTTCATTGATAGAATTTTACCTAAAAATTGTCACATGTTAAGAAATGAAACGTAATGTCACAATGATGACTGAGTAGGACTTGGATCCTCTTATTTCCACAGATCTCATTCTCAAAAAGGTTTATATGTAGGATATACCCTGATTGTTTCCTCCTTGAGCCTCTACAAGGTGACTGATAGACTGTGTGCACATCAGGAGCTATTTGTGCAGGTGTTTGATGAGAATCAACGACTATGATCTGAACTTTATCCTAATCCTGACTCAATGTGGAGCCCTCTGCTCGACCAACTCAAATTTTTGTATCAACCAACTAATCATACTGACGTTCTGCAGCCGGGACGCCATGCACATTCATTTCGCCATTGTTTGTCTGAAATGTAGGTTATGAATAGGAACTAGGAAGAGTGCTTATCTAACCACAGATGCCCCATGTTGACGCACGACTAACGCTGTTGAGCCATGTTTTTCTCTTTGTTTAAGAGAAATTACTTGTACTGGTTACAACAACAACTTAAACAAGTCATGTGCAATACAGACTGACGTCTTATGTCTAATTTTAGTTCATGTATGCAAGTGTTGTACTCGGATTGAATCATACATTACTTTCCTGCTGGAAGATGAACGCATTTTTTTTGCATATTTCAATTATGCTTCAAATTTAGGTTCAATTGCGGTCTGGAATCTTTCGCGCTGAAAACATTAGAGGCAAATTTCTGTATCCTTCTATGGATTTAATAGATAATTTAGATTCTATAGGAATTGTAAGGTCCAACCATCTCACAGGACAATGAGCATGACCATACTCTCGTTCAAAAATGATGTAACCCAAAACAAATTTTGATATTAGAAAACCAACTTGAACCAACTTTCTTTCTTCGCAAGCAAATATTTTGATGTTATTGTTAGGGTCATATTTGTATTGATTGTAGCTCTGAGACAGATCACCTATTATGAGATCAGCAATACTTACGCGACTAGCCACCCTCCGAGCCTAGGCTAATTCGAATTTTGGTTCGGACTTTTGAAACTATTTTCATATAAAAGATTCATAGTTTGTTATTTGTTTATGAATGACATTAGAGTTTGACAAATTTATTTGATTTATATTGACTCTTTTTTTCTTTGAAGCACGTCTTAGAGCCTAATGGTCGTTGGGAATTTATTAATGTAGTTATCTAGGTTTGATTTCAAATAACAACAATATTTTTTTATTACGTTATTAATAAGTCTAATTTGATTTTCTCTCGAAAAGCCCTATTTCATCTTACTATTCTTAGACCACCTCCAATGGTTGGCTCGAGGGGGTGAGGGGAAGCCGCGGGGCTGTCGGCTGCCTTGCAGCTACGGCTAAGCAGGACCAGGTACCCGATCCATTTTCATGAAATCGGTCCCGGTTCCAACCGGGTTCAAAAATCTGGACCCGGTCCCGATCCCGGTTGGAACCGGGTCCAAAATTTTTGGAACCGGTCCCGGAACCAGGTGTCCTATTTTGTTTTATTTCATCTCATTTAAATTTTTGGCTTGTGGTTCTGACTTTGTGAGAAAACTAATACACCCAACAAGCTAGCTAATCGATCGTTTGAAATCAAATTTAATAGAGTGGCAGCTAGACATTCACCCTGCATTAAAGTCCAATTGGTTAGCTAATAAATAGCATTTTATTTCATCCAAGCATTAAAAAAATACCATTTTCTCATAGTATTATACATTGACAAAAAGATTTAGTAATATCAACATATTATAAGTTTGAAAACACTACTTAGACATTTTTGTTAAAAAAAAAAGAAACTAATTGGACCGGGTAACGGGTCCAGGTCTGGTTCCAAGTTTTCATGACCCAGCTCCGGACCCGGTTGGAACCGGTTCCAGGATTTCGGAACCAATCCCGAACCTAGTTCAACCAGGTCCAGGTATGGAACCGGCGGGTCCGAATTGGGTCTGGATCCGAAACTGGGTACCCGGTTTTTTTGCTCAGCCCTAATTGCAACGGTTGGCTTGCCGAGCTACTGCGGGCCGAGAGGCGCCCCGCTCCCCTTTTTTGTCATTTGCCCACAAAACGACGTCATTTTGGGGGGCTGACCGTGTTTTTTTACTAGAATTTGCTATGTGAAAAAAAAAAGAAAAAAGTTGTGATATAGTCTGATTTGGGCTTGGCAATTGGAACATTGCCACTCTGTCCAGTTTATTTTTTTCTGTGTAATTTTTGTGTATAAATTGTCCAATTATCTTCATTATTCTGACATAAAATTCTCTCAATCTTTCATCCTCTTCAAAAAAAAATTTATATTCAAGCATGTTGTGCAGTTTTTTTAATTCAAACCCTTGTGTTTTCTTTAAAAAAAATTATGAGCCTTTAATTAGTTGTATTATCAAATTATTATGTGCAAATTATTTTTCACAAAATTAATAAAGCCAAATAACAAACCATAGCATAAAAACTAAACTAAATAAATATGGCTAGGTGTGTGGTCCATAGGTATTATTTTATTTGGTGAGCTAAAGTGGTGAGCCTTGCATTGAAGAGAATGAGGATTATGAGCAAAAAAGTTGGCTCACGGGTTAATGTGGCAGTAGTACGTCTTCATTGGTTAGCCAAAAAATTGGTTCATCATTGGAGATGCTCTTATACATTAGTCCTTACCTATTTCAACATGCAGACCATATTAGCAAATAAAATAAAAAATAAAAAATTACAATTTTATTATAGGCACTAAAAACATTTATGTGTCATATCAAAAATAAAATAAAATAAATTATTTGGGTCAACCCATTTAATTAATTTAATCATGCCCTAAAGACTCTCAAGTCGAAGCCCAAGATAATGAGAGTCGAAGCCTAAGATATTACCAAGTCAAGTCACGATCTAAAGCACGAACGACTTTAAAGTCAAGGCCCGGTCGAAGTCCAAATGACTCTCAAGTCAAATCCAAGAGACTACCAAGTTAAGTCACGACCTAAAGCCCGCACGACTGCCAAGTTAAGGCCCGGTCGAAACCCAAAGGACTTTCAAGTTAAAACTCAAGTCAAAACCCAAATCGAGGCTCAAGACAACTTCTAAGTCAAGTCACGATCCAAATCCGAACGACTTCCAAGTCAAGGCGCAGTCGAAACTACGTCAAAGTTAAAGTCAAAGAAAATGACTCCTAAGTCAAATCGACCCAATTGAAGGCCTAAAATGAGGTCAAAGTCCATTTTGACTTTCAAGGGGGAGGGGGGAGTTTTCCTATAAATAGGCCCTACCCCCTTGATTCAGACGTTGGAAAATTTGAAGAATCCATCCAAAGCTCAAATACTCTATCTTTCAAGGAAGACAACAAGCACATCGAGCACGTGTTGTCCTCCCTTGAAGATCAAAGACCTGCCTTGATTGAGATCAAGTCTTCAAGGTCCTCTCTCAAGCCAAAGTTCATTCAAATTCAAAAAGAAGATCGAATTAGAGGATCAGACTCATTGTATTCAATAGAGATTATACTCACACATTCAAATCAATACAAAGATTCAATCTTGTGTTCAAATTCCTATCTAATATATGTTAGACTTGAAATTTGTGTTTACAAATTTGGCACGCTCTGTAGGACCTCTCTACCTCTCATCTCTTTCTCCTAAAGATCAAGACTTTCAAGTCTCAAAAGCTTCATGTTCAAAGAAGACGTGGCCACGAAGAACGTTGTCATGCAAGTTTCGAAGAAGAAGAGCACGGGATCTCCCTCTCGTAAATCCTGTGAAGGGAACGTCATTTCTAGCAGACAAGCTCACACAATGGAGACAAGGAGAATGGCAAAAGCTATTGCGCCGATCGCCCCTAGGGAAATAGTCCCACCCCCATCCAAACTCCAAGGCTTGAAGATACAACAAAAGGCATCATCTTGGATGAATGAAGTTCAAGACATCTAGCTTCAATCTCCTATCTGCGAGGTCGAAGATTACTACAACAGTAATTCTTCGTCGCCCTCACCAAAAGGGGCGCACATGTCAAAAACCGAAGTTGAGTCCTTAAAATTTGTTGTCATGTCAGCCATGATGATAGGCTCAACTACTCTGAAAGAGGCGATGGCTAACATGAAGGTCATCCTAGAAAAACTCACCAGGGAGAGCGAAGAAAAGGAAGCGCGCATCAAGCTTCAACAGAAAAAGATTGCCAAACTGACCAAGAACTTAGAAAAACGATAAGCTCAATCTTTTGCAAAAGATTCAGAAAGTGAGGACTCGGGAAAAGTGTCCATTCAGCTCGAGGCTTCTGACAATGAGAAGCAACCAAAAAAAGGCGGTCTGGATCAATGACTATTGAGCAAATCCAAGACTTGATAGCAAATACAGTTATGGCGCAACTAGGTGGAGGTTCGCGTAGAACTCACCTATACACTAAGCCTTACACTATGAGGGTTGATGCTCTCCGCATGCCCCACGGTTACCAACCCCCTAAATTCCAATAGTTTGATGGGAAAGGTAATCCAAAATAGCATGTCGCACACTTCATTGAGACATGCAACAATGCTGGGACTGACGATGACCTCATGGTGAAGTGGTTCATCCGGACATTGAAAGGTATTGCCTCTTACTAGTATACCGACCTAGAACCTGAGTCAATCGATAGTTGGGAACAAATGGAGCAAGAGTTCCTCAACGAATTCTACAGCACTCAGCGCACTGCCAGCATGACTGAGCTGACAAACACAAAACAGTGAAAAATGGAGCCAGTTCTTGACTACATCAACCGCTGCCGTGCACTTAGCCTTGAATGCAACGATCGGCTATCTGAGACTTCCATCGTCGAAATGCGCACCCAAGGCATGCATTGGGTTGCTATATGTCCTACAAATGAGTAAACCTATGACTTTTCGAGAATTGGCGACCAAGGCACATGACATGGAGGTGACCATAGCTAGCCGTCGTGGGAACTCCTTCTATACTACTAAATCAAAGAAGGACAAAGTTGAGTACAAGAAGAATGTTGTTCACAAATAACACGACCAAAGAAGCAATCTCCACCTCCACAAGTCAGCCAATTCAAATTTCAGGAAAGCCTAAACTAGAGGACAAGTGGAGTCCGTCATTCAAGGAAGCGTCCCACACTAAAAACAGCTTCAGGAAATGAAGTGCCCATTTCTAGACTCACATCTATTAGGCATGCTGGATGACTTACTTGAGAAGGGTGTCATTGCATTGCCTGAGCCAAGAGGTAGCTGGGATACCGACCCTAAATATTGTGGGTACCAAAGGGTCATTGGTCATCCTCTTGAAAAGTGCATTACGCTCAAAGAGTGCATCATGCGATTGGCTAGGGGAGGAAGAATCATTCTAGATTTGGATGAAACAACAGAAGCTAGCCACGCCACAGTGTAAGAAGTCGATGAGTCAGGTTCCGAAATAGATCTCACTGAGGCGCCAGAGGCCTTAGGAGAATGCTTTCCGAAAAGTTTCTTTGATTTTGTAACTGCCTATACGACCTCATGTGCCGAATCTGACAATGACGAGGCAAATGAAGAACCGAGTGTCCCTTTCAAAAGAGATGACAAGGTCCTCACCATTCTAGAAGCTTTACCGGTACACATGAGTTGGCAGCAAATTTTTCACTTGCCAGAAGAAATGCGCAAACAAATTGTTGTTGCCATTCGCCAAGCAAATGTCACGGCAAATCCAACAGTGCCAGTCTTCAAGTACATTCTTAGGTCCCGTCTTCAAGATGGAGAATCGTTATTTAGCGAATATACAAATCCTAAAAGCACAACCAAGGTTGAACAAGTTCTCTAAGGCTAGCTAGCGCATTCTCAAAGAAAAGGGTGTACTTCTAGTTCATAAGGCGAACCTAAGAAAATTGACTATGACTCCTCTCCGTGGTTTTGTTGCTTCTTCTAAAGGCTCGCTTCAAGACGAAAGCGACTTGGCAAAGATCCGCACCAGTGATGGGTTTGATCCCAATGCGTAGAAGTTAATGAAGAGATTCGGCTATGACTTCAGCCAGCCAACATCTTTGGGGCATGTAATCGAGGCTAAGCCCTACAGACTTAACAGTACACAAAGGGTCATACAAAGTCAAGAGGGCAGTGTTACAACACGTAAATTTGGCCGTGGCTACGTACTGCTCCAGCCTGTGAGGATTTCGGGACGACGTAAGGACAATCAATCCCTCACACAATATATCACAGCCGAGGAGGTTAATGATGATGAAGGTGAAAATGCTAAGACCAATCCAAAAATGTAGGTGTTCGACAAGTTGCAACCATCTACATCGCGCCAATGCCCTTCCGTGTTCAGCGGGATGGGAAAGGGTAAGATCCCGAAATGTTCCGTCTTCCATAGGTTGAAGAAGGATGAGCAGCCTAAACACTCGGTCTTCGTCAGAATCAGGATAGGCGAGACGTCATCAAGCTCACCACTCTCACAAAAGAAGGATTTAGTGTTCAGTCGCCTCGGCAAAACAAATGAAGTCCAAAGTTCAATTCTTTCATGCATGAAGCGTGTTTCCACTTCGGATGTAAAGGTGGATAACTTGCTGAGATTAAAGAGGCGCGTCCTAGTTCTTATTGGCCATGGGGCTAAGACCAGCTCTAAAGAAAGAACTAAACAGGAGGAACATGCTCATTCCAACCGCACACAAGTCAAGAGGTCGGCGACTTCCCTTGAGGAAATGCTGGACTATCTTATGAGCAATAGCCTAAATTGTTCACCACGAAAAAAAAAAAACAAGTATGCTCCTTAATAAGAGCCTAAACTGTTCACCACAACCCAAAAAAAAATAAAAATAAAGATAGGCTAGAGCCTAAACTGTTTACCACAAAAAAAAAACCAAGTCCGCTCCTGAATAAGAGTCTAACTATTCACAAAAACCCAAAAAAAAAAAGTTTGCTCCTGAACAAGAGCCTAAACTGTTCACCACAAAAAAAAAAACAAACCCCCAAAGCAGCTCCCCGACCAAGAACTTAAACTATTCACAAATTCAAAAAAGAAGACTCCCAAACAAGAGCCTAAACTGTTCACACATTAAAAAAAAAGAAGACTACTGAATAAGAGCATAAACCGTTCACACATTCAAAAGAGTGGTTCCCGAACAAGAGCCTAAACTGTTCACACACATCAAGAAAACGCTGACTCCTGAACAAAAGCCTAAACTATTCACTCAAATAAAAATATTTGTACTACTTCTGGCCCGTAAAAGTATAAGCTGCAAACGGCAAAACAAACAAAAAAATCATTGTACTACTTCTGATCCACAAGAATATAAATTGTGAATGACAAAACAAATGGAAAAAAAATACTTTGTTGAACTACGTGATGATTTGATTTTATTGGGAATTGCAAGTGCCCATAAGTATACAGACAACTTGATAAGCAAATTACCAAGTGTAGTCAAGCACGGCACACAAAAAAAGAGAGAGACGGAGAAGAGGGGGCATGAAAGAAAGGCGATCAAAGACATCAGCTTTTTGCCACTGAGTTGCTTCTCGCTACTCGTACCACTTTCAGGCGTGTAGGTTTTCGTTCTAGGCCTCAAAAGGCCTAATGGTGAACCATTTCGCAAGTGGTTATTCAAATCTTCACACCACTTTTTGGGGTGTACGGTCCTATTTTAGGCCTCAAATCGCCTAACGGTAGACCGCATTCGCAAGTGGTTCTTCAAGTCTTCGCACCACTTTTTGGGATGTAAGTTTCCGTTCTAGGCCTCGACAAACCATTTTGCAAGTGGTTCTTCAAGTGGCTTGCCAGCCTGCATAAGTGACTGCACAAATCCAACAAAAAAAGAAGGGTCTTGGCATACAAAAACAACACAAGCGACAAAAATGTGATCTTTCAACAAGTAAACGTGAAGTTGCGTCGACAAAAAGTGCGACATTTCAACAAATAAGCATGACGTTGCGTCGACAAATAAAAGTGTGACATTTCAACAAATAAGTATGACGTTTCGACAACACAAAAATGCGACAACAAATGAGTGGGACATTGCGATGGCACAAGCAGGCATGAGAAGACTTTTCAATCTAATAAAGTTGATTTCTTTGGATTCAAAGTAACCACCTTTTATGGCTAATAATTATATAAAAAAAAAGGCCATGAACTTTAGGCATAATGGGGGCAAATTGTTTCAAAACAAGATGAGATCAACAAGGGAAGGTTCATCATTTTCTACGCCAGACACATTTTCTCCCTCTTTCATGTAGGTCCACTACATTTCTACGTCATTTCCCTAAATTCCAAACAACCACACCCTTAAAACCCTCTTTTTCATATTACCCATTATGAATATGCCCTACTACTCTCCTTATTACTTCCCATATTCAAATGACTCAATCCACCATGCTTACCTATCAAGAAAAACCACAATACCAAGCCATAAATAGAGGAAATTATGCTCCTTTCTTCAGATAAATAGAGAAAGCCATGCTTTTCCATAAAAAAGCATGGCTCTTTCACAAGAACAAAAAAAAAAGAAAAAAGAAAAAAAGGGACAAAGTTGTTAGCTTTGTTTTTGGAGCAATAAAAATGATTGCTTTGGCCTTTGTAGCTGATTCAAAAAAAAAAAAAAGAGATGGAGGATGGGTCATGCATTCCAATGACAAAAAAGCAGGGCTCGCTCTGTTACAAAAAAGAAAACGGGCATGGAGTTTTACCCCCAAAAAAGGGGGGAACAAGGGAAAGGAGGAAAAATAGAGAAAGTTGATGCCTTTTATGACCACAATGACAAAAAATGATGGTAAAGACCATGTTTTTAGTGATGACCTTCTTATAAACCAGTAGCAGCATGAATAAGTGGCAACAACAAATTGGAGGTCTCTAGTTTCTAGGCGCACGACACGAATTGTGCAATCTGTTGCTAAAAGGAAGAAGAAGAAGAAGAAAAAGGGCTAGGCACCATGTGACTTAGGCGTGCTGGTTAAATGAAGCCAGACTAGTCCCAAACATGAGGAAAGGGGAACAAAAAAAAAAAGGCAACCAATGTTGGGCTAAGATTTGAAAAAAAGGGGCCTAAGAACGAGAAAGAAGCATGGGTCATGAGCAGCTCGCGTGCTTTCTTAAGTGAAGCCAGGTCGAGTTCAGTTAAAAGGAAAAGGGGGAGAGGTAAATTCTAGGCAAAGAAAAGGAAGGAAAGGAGAAAGAAGGAGCCAACACTCGGACCGCGAATTGAAGGAAGAACCTGCTCATTTGATTGAAAAAAAAAAGAAGGAAGGCCAGCCCACGTAGGAGGAGAAAAAGAAAGAGAAAGGAAGAGAAGGCGGGTTGCAGAAACACCCAAACATGCCCCGGTCCATCCAAAAAATGCAGAAAAAAAGAGAGAATCATAGCTTGGCCTGTTGTGGATGGGCCTTATTTTGGGTCTCTTTAGCTCCATATGATCCAAACCACTTTTCGCCCAATTCTTTGACCAAAAAATTTATCATTTGCTCAAGTTTTCAAAAAAAAAAAGCAAATCAAAGCATGTTGAAATTTCGTTCGAGGCATTTATCATGAACAAATGATAGTTTATAAAAGGAAATCGAGACGTCGTTCACATTCAAACAACAAAAATCTCGTACGTGACCTAATCTCGAGTGGACAATTTGTAGGTACTAAAGATATTTACATGCCATACTAAAAAGAAAATAAAATAAATTATTTGGATAAACTCTTTTAATTAATTTAATCAAGTCCAAAAGACTTTCAAGTCGAAACCCAAGAGATTACCAAGTCAAATCATGACCTAAAGCCTGAATGACTTCAAAGTCAAGGTCCGATCGAAGTCCAAATGACTCTCAAGTCAAGCCCAACTGTCCAAGAGACTACCAAGTTAAGCCACGAACTAAAACTCAAACGACTCCTAAGTCAAGACCTGGTCAAAACCCAAATAACTCCCAAGTCAAAACACAAGTCAAAGCCCAAATCAAAGCTCAGGACGACTTCCAAGTCAGGTCACGACCCAAATTCAGATGACTTCCAACTCAAGGCGCGGTCGAAACCAAGTCAAAGTCAAAGTCAAAGCAAATGACTCCAAAGTCAAAGTCAAAGCAAATGACTCCAAAATCAAATCGACTCAAGTTGAGGCCCAATTGAAAGTCCAAAATGAGGTGAAAGCCCATTTTGACTTTCAAGGGGGATGAGAGAGTTTTCCTATAAATAGGTCACTACCTTTCCTTGATTCAGAGGTTGAAAAATTTGAAGAATTCATCCAAAGTTCAAATACTCTCTATTTCAAGGAAGACAACAAGCACATCGAGCGCGTGTTGTCTTCCCTTGAAGATCAAAGATTTGCTTTGATGGAGATCAAGCCATCAAGGCCCTTTCTCAAGCTAAAGTTCATTCAAATTCAACAAGGAGATCGAATAAGATGATCATACTCATTGTGTTCAATAGAGATTGTACCCACATATTTAAATCAATACAAAGATTTAATTTTGTACCCAAATTTTTTTCTAATATATTTTAGATTCAAAATTTATGTTTACGCTTATGTTTAAGTTTAATTAGAAAGAATTCAGACGGCTCTTTGATCTCGGCGTTTTATTCCTCTCTGTCATATTTCTTTCTCTCTCATCCTCAAGTTTCATTGTTTGTTTTGGGCTTTACCTTTATCTTCTCCACCCTTGACAGCTTTGGGTTTTTTTTTTTTGACAATAAAAATAATTTGCAATTTACAATTTACAATTTGCAACATCCAGTCATGTGACCCTGTTTTTTTTTTTAAAAAAATCCAGATAATATCGTAGGTGTGTACATACGAAGAATCAAATATTGATTTTTGTTTTATATAAAAATAAAGCATCCTGTCCACTTTTCCAAGTGTGCAGAAGATGAAAACGAAAGAATGGAGGTGAAGAACAGGAGAGGCATTGAGCTCGGGATAGGGATCATATCACCAGAATCAGCCAGAAAGGCCTAAATTAAAAAACCCAAAAGCCCAAAAAAAGGAGAGAGAAACACGTGGATTAGGGAGAGGGTTGACGTGGGTGGTAACCTGGCAATCTCCATTGCCCCCTTCACACCTTTCCCACTTTTTCTCGCTCTGCCTTTTGCCTGCATCACCACATTCAACCTCCACGCCTCCAACATTACAACGCAACCCCACCTCAAAAAAAGGGTCAAACAAAACCAAAAAAAAAAAAAAAATTACAAATTTCCCTCCGTTTTTTCTTCCTCTGCTCGCCTCCTGGGACAAATTCACACCCAAGTTACTATCTTTGATTATCTGGGTTGCATAGTTCGAGGGCAAAGATTGTGTCTTTGTGCTTGATTTCCACGGCCAAGATAGAAGGAGCCAAAGAAGTTATTGGGTTTGAAGAATTTATTATTCGTTTTGGGGCTTGTGTTAAGAGTTTTTGGGGATTGTACTGTTATTATTCTTGCAGGTTTTAGGGCGAACTGAAAGGCTATAGTTGGTTTCAATTAGGAGGTAGGTTCGAATTTAAGCTTATTTCTTCTTTTGCATTCGATTTCGCCATTTCATTGCATTACTTTGTGCATTTCCCGATACCCCTTTTTAGCTGTGTTTGATCCTAGTCCAAAATGAAGTTCCTGCCTAGTTAGTCAGCTAAATTGTGCTTGATTTTTTGAACTCTTTTTTTTTTTTGGTGGATTTGGGTTATATATGCTAGAATTCTGGGATTTTTTTTTAGTTGCTGTAACTTATGATAACTTATCTCCGATAGGAACAAAGCGCAGAGACTAATGGTTGGAAAATGATTTACTTGTATTGGAATTGGTTATGGGTTTCTTGGCGTCTAACCATCATGTGTCTGGAATTGGATTGAGGGAAATGGTGGCAAAAGAGAGAAATTTATATGACGTTGGTGGTCACTTTCTCATGCTTGGATCCATGCCGTGGAAAAAAGGGAAAATGAATATGAAGTTCATTAACATGTGGCTAATGGTGCCATGAACACAATTATGATTACCCCTTCTCATATCAACTTAAAGCCTGTGTTCTGTTGGGCACATATCTGACGTTTCAATTGGGCAAATGGGTGGGATTACTGGTGTATCACCTAAAACCTTAACTATACAACATAACAAGAATAATCCCATTTCTGAAGTGTTTCCTTCATTAGTTTTTCATTATTATCATTTTTCAATGTCTAAATTCAAGTTTCTAAACCATCAGCTAGTCCATTGTAGAGGCTTTTAGACTGTTTATAAATCAATGAATCTGATTACATGGAAATTGTCATCTGATGATGCTTTGTGAGTTGTAAGGTTGTGTCTGAAATTAGAAAGTTTCACTCAAAAACTCTTGAAGTAAATGTCCAGGTTCTGTCCTATTGGCCAGAAACGGAGAAACAATTAGAGCTCATCATGGGGACCAGTGAAGGGGACAAGCCTATAAAATCAGAGAAACCAATCTCTCCTCCTCAGGTAAGTGTAAAAAGTATTCATTCACCATCAAGTAATCAACCATTGTTGGTTTCAATACTGCAGTTTTTACTTGGGTGTCATTATTATTTAATTTTATTTCTCTACTACCCTCAATTGCTTATTAGTATCTATCAATAGATATATTTAATTGGATATCAAACTTCATTGGAGTAAAGTATCATTTGTGCTGACTTTCCCCCTTGATTTATAGAATTTGCAGGAGCAGAGTAATGTTCATGTTTATCCTGATTGGGCAGCGGTCCAGGTTATGATCTGCTTTTATTCCGTCGTAATTCTTTATTGTTTACAGGCATTTTCAATCTTTCATGTTTAAGTTCAAGCCTTCTTGCTTTTTACATTTGTACTTTTTGTGTGAATAGAGAATTTTTAACATATGTTTCGTAAGTTAGAATCCCCTTCTGTATTTTCAACTATTTCCAACTCGATCTAAGTACTTTCAATCTTTCTTTGGGTGGGCCTTTTAGAAATGGCCTCAGCCCGTAATCTTCAAGGCTTTTTAAATTTGAATCTCCCAAACCTTGCTTTTTGGCGGGATCCAAACTGGATGGTCATTGTTATTGTGTTTCATAAGTTTAAGCGAGTGACTTCTTCTGTACGAAAGCAAAGAAGAAGGTTTTGGTCTTACATTGTGTTTTTTTGGAATATTTGGAGAGAAAAGACTACTCTTTATGACTAAAAAGACAATTTCATTAAGGCACTATTTTTGGGATGGTGGGAACCTTTGCTCTTCCTCTTTTGATGTGGCCAACTAGATAATTTGTATTCTGGATATATGTGATAGTTTTTTGTAGGATGCTAGGTGCACATCCAATCACTTGATCGTTATATGTTAATGGATTATCCTTATGAAAATAAAAGAAAAAATGAAATAAGTGAATCAAAATACTTAAGCTTTGTTTTATAACGTTTTTCCTTTGGTTAAGGTTGGAAAATTGCTAGTGTTTCTTGATGAATACTGCACTGCTTGGAAATTTCAGGCATATTACGGAGCAGGAGCTATTCCACCTCCATATTTTAATCCAGCTGTAGCATCTGGCCACGCTGCTCACCCATACATGTGGGCACCTCCACAGGTAGTCACACTTTCTTCCTCCTTTTTTTTTGTTTTTTTGGGGGTGGTGGGGCGCTGGCGTTCTTGAATTTGCATATATTACTTCCTGAACATGATTTGCAATATATGCAAAGTAGAATTGTCGCTTGATTTTTACATTGCAATGTCTTTGATATTTGGACAGATGATTCCCCCTTACGGATCTCCTTATGCAGCCATCTATCCACATGCTGGAATATATGGGCATTCTGCCACACCTGTTGTAAGTGCGTCGCACCCTCTCTTCCTAACTTCCTACCATATTCATAGCTTTGTCGTGGGTTGCAGGATGAAATTTATATATGCTCTATACATTGGGTTTTACCATCCTTAACTTGCCTGGTTGAACATAATACGGATGCAGGGCCTTTTTTCTTTTTCTTTTGGCTGGGGCGGCCGCTGGGTGGGGGTATTCCTCTGGGAATATGTAACTGCTTGTTATGAGCCTCAGAAAAGGCTCATCCTTTGAACTTTAGTCATTTCTTGTATCCACTGATAATCTCTGTTGTGAGCAATTGGGTGCCTTAGTGAGGGCAGTTTAGCATCTTCTTGAGAGCAAGCATTAGGAATGGTGTTTCCAGATGGTGATGGTACTCTTATCTTTGTGTATGCAGGTTACCACTCCTTTAACCCTGGAAACTCCTAGTAGATCTGCTAATGACAGTGGTTCAGGGAAAAAGCCTAAAGAAGCTGATGTTCATCCAGCATCTGGTAATGGTAACAGCAATAGCAATGGCAACTCTGAGTTTCCTCGAGATGGAGGTGTCCATGGGCAATCACAGAGGTGTGTCCTCTAGTCTTACTTAAAAGTGATACTGTTTATGAGTGAGCAGAGGGATATGATTGCTCCTAAGTCAGGTTCTTGTAAGGAGTGTAAAGTAGTTGCTGTCTCTAGTAATATCATTTTCCAAAGAATTGTAAGTCTACATTATGAGCATTTGATTGTGTCTACTGGCAATTGGCTATAGATTATGCTTTCTGACAGTGGTGTGTTTAATTGCATTTTGATAAATATTACATGAAAGATCCGCAGATCTTATAAATACAATTTTTATCATGTATTTTTTACCTACAGCATATTTTTTGTTGGTGTTACTTCTTTTGCTCTTGGCTCTCGAAGATGATGCTTCTGCATAACTTGGAGTCCATATATAGAACTCAAAACTGTTTGCTCCAATTTTTTTTTATGTCTAACTTTATTGGGGTTGTGGGAAAAAAGAAGGGGTTCGGGATTGTGACTTGCTTGTGAATGACATCTCATAACTCCTATCTCTGAGTGGTAAAGCTTTACTACTGAAGCAGTAGTCCATCTCGTAATGCTGAACACTTAGTACCTTGCTCAGGCACTTTCTTTTGCTCCTGCAAGTAATTGACATCATCTAACCCTATTACTTTGTTGAACAGCACAGATTGTGGAACTGAAGGCTCATCTTATAGAAGTGACAACAGCACGGCCAGGGTAAGAATGCAGCATCTGTTGTTAGAACTTTTGACCTCATGTGGCCAGCATTTGAACAGATATTTTCTTTTCTTTTCAATGTTTTCCGATGCCAGGAGGACAATGACAGAAGCAATAACGGGGTAAGCAATTCAGGTATAGAAGCTGGTATTCATGCTTCACCCTCATTACTTTATGTCTTGATGTTGTATGTCCAATCTTGCATTTTTGAAATCTTTTGAGTCCAAATTTTGATGGTTCGCTGTCACACCTGTGCAATGGAATCTTAAGTAGATGTAATCCTTAATGTCTTATGCTCATTTTTCTAACTAGTGTTCTTTGTAAGCTAGGCACATATAATGGGCACATGCTTCCATACCCCACCATAGATGCTAACGCAGGGAATGGTATAGTGCAAGGCATCCCGTTGGCCTCTTCGAAACCTGTGGGAAGTACTCCTACGCCAGCACCACAGATGAATCATTCCTCTAGTGTGAATGCCAATGCAATTAATATGACGGCACCTTGTGCACCAAGGCATGCTGGTGTCGGAGTACAGGTGCAGCACTGGAATTATGTTTCTATGTTTCTTTGTCCAAGCTTGTCTGATTCAAACTGTTGTGTTATGTGATTCAGAAGTGTTGTCACTGCTTTTCTTGTCAAATTGGTATTCCAGTTTGATTTTGACAGTGCTTCAAGCATGAGATAATCTACTGTTCATAACTTTAGAGCACTCGGGTGTGGGTTTGGGAGTTGTCTTTTTCTTATTGTCTTTAACTTTTAAAAAGCTGTGGATGATGTAGGAGTTATTGATGGGTTTTATCCTTTTCATAGGATGAGAGAGAGTTCAAACGTGAGAAGAGGAAGCAATCCAACCGAGAGTCTGCTAGAAGATCAAGATTGAGAAAGCAGGTTGGAATGAGGAGCAAAAGAAATTTATAATTTCTGATGTGTATTTTATGGGTCTAATTATGCCTTCTCTCTTATGTGCATTTTTTACAGGCTGAAATGGAAGAACTTGGGCGGAAAGTTGATTCTTTGACTGTTGAGAATATGGCCCTCAGGTCTGAAATTAATAAGTTGATGGAGGATTCAGAGAAATTGAGGTCTGAAAATGCCGCATTGATGGTAATATTTGCAGTCTCTTCCCTTTTGCCTCTATAGCATTCGTTACACTTGCTTTTGGGGTACCTTTTCCATATAATCTGAACTACTGCAATCCTGCAACCCTCTAAAATTAGAACTGAGTCACTATCTATCAGTTAAATGACTGATTTGGAGAATGAGATTCCGGATGTGTATGTGATCATAATAGGACACATCGAAACTAGTGTGACGTTTTTCAGTCTGAATGTGAACTGACCTTGCTCAAACCCTGAAGTCCCTGATCAGTATTGATTGTAGATTCTTGCGGAACTTAATGGACTAATCCAGATAGCAGACCGAACATAAAGCAAACCTGAAGTGACTTAACTTGAATCACCAACTCTAATATTAATCAACCTGAGCATGACAAGAACCTGAACCAAAATTAACCTTTTGGGCTTAGGGTACCCAAGTGAACGCTTAAAAGAGATTATCATCAAAGGCAATCCTACCGGAACCTTAAAGAACTAGATGGTTTCCCTGATAAGAGAGTCTGATTGCTGAAAGTAAGCACTATCCTTTTAATTCAACATGTATTGATTATTCTTGGTGGCTGACATTTCCAGGAGAAGCTGAACAACAATAAGCAAGAGCAAGCAGTTGAAATGGCATGCAAAAAAATCAGTGAACAGGAGAAATCACTCATGGATACTGAGAACTTGTCATCAAGAGTGAACAATTCAATTGCCAATGAAGACCATGAACGAGGAATTGGGGAAAAATAGAATGAGAACCCTACTGCACTAAGGGTTCTCGAAGATCCTCAACGAGCACGGATTTATTTTGCAAATCATTGTAGTAGCCGTACAGTTGCAAACGAAGAGAATTTTACTGTAATTCCCTAGGGCTATTCCTAGCCCTTTGATAGGACAGATGGTAGGATAATATACAGGTTTCTTGCACCCTCTCAAATGTAAGCGAAATTGTAGTCTGATTAGAAAGTCATTTCTGTGGTGTTCCCAAGTGAATCCTCTTCCCTCTTCCAAAATCAGTTGTGTATACTATTGGGAGGAGAACTTCATGTCAGAATCTGATTGCTAAAGCGTTTGAGGTATGGTTGCTACGATCTTTGAGGACTTGGATGTATTGCTATATTTGCTGATCATTCCAAGCTTTCTAGTGTTTTTTTCTACTTAAAAAAAATGGTTACTCTGACAAAATCATTGTATCTAGGTGCTTTGACTTTGCTGTTAAGTCCCAAAATTTTAGTGGATCCCAAAACTATTCGTAAATCTTACAGGGAATCGAATAAAAATAGCAAATGCATTGTCATCCAAATTTGCATCTGTTAAACAAATTAGAGTTTAGGACATACTTAAACTGCGGAAGCGAACTGATCTCTTGACGCCTTGTTGCTCTACGGTCTGAGCCCGGCGGCTACTAGAGTCCCGGTAGTGTGACCACGACCCAAACCCGAGACACGATGGAATTAGGAGAAATGGGAGTTTAGGAATTTGCAGAAATGACTGAATCAATACAGTGTTTGTATTTCTGTCAATGAGCTGGATTTATATAGATGGCATATTTACTAAAAATAGCCAGTGCAACTTACTAAATTTAGCAGTCAATTAATCCAGCTTTCCCCTCATTTTTCTGCTTAGTGGCCGTTGCCACCAACATCTCCCACTCGGCCACTCAAGCCGTAACAATGTTTCTACAACATTGTTTTCTCTTCTAACCGTGTCATACCAGGAATGAGACGTGCGACCAAAAATAAGTAGTGATTTTTGTTAAGACACCATCAGTCTAACAAAAACACTTTCAAGGCAGACAATTCCCTAAACCATTCAAGACATCACCTGAGGCACACACTGTCCCTTTATGCCTGCTGATATATCATGGTTATATTCCGAAATATAACCGTCCGGGCTGATATGGTGAATATGCAATGGTTTTCCTCTAGCGACTCATAACATTACATCTCAATAAGATTGCTTTCCTAATACGTTCCGCTGAGCTGCATAGATCTATAACTCTTGGAGTACGTATTAAAGTAGCAACATCTCATTGGGAATTCATGCCATAGCCCTAAGTCAAAGGGAATCGTTATATGAAACACCGATGTTTCAGGGATCACACAGTGACAAAGAAGGGAATCAGTTGTCACTCCGCTAGGTCGACTTAAGCACACACAGTATGTCATGTGTGTCATGGTATAACTCCCACGAAGGTGAGTCTGTCACTATTTATACCATGCGAATTACAAGTCCAGTTCTTCCTCAAAACTGACTCGAGTTCCTCAGTTTAACGTACTTAACGTAACCTGGACACCTAAAATTCGGCTTCAGGCTTTGATATAAGGTTGTGTTATATCCGATTCACTCAGAATCTCATCTTAGACTTACTAAGGCGACTAATTCTCCACATCACTCGTACCACTTAAAGTACGATGATAATCAATATTGCACACCTAGTGCCAATATGATCAAATCTTAGCATACCCGCTACTTAAGCGTTAGGATTGATTATCCGTGTGACAAGATAATAAAAAAGCCTAGTGACATTTAGATATGCCTAATCAAACAACCAGAGTAAAATAATGACCATTTTATACAAAATAAATGTTCATTATATACTTGTCCAAACCAAAAACAGGATATTCTAATTAACTAAACTCTACGGAGACCAAGACTCATCATATGAGTTTTGAACACATCTCTTGGAGTAGGTTTAGTTAATGGATCCGCTATCATCTTAACAGTAGATAAGTGTTTTACAATAACTTCTTTCGACTTTATGGCGTCTCTTACAAAATGATAACGCCTTTTAATATGCTTGGCCTTCCTATGGAATTTAGGATCCTTAGCATATTGGATAGCAGCAGTATTGTCGCACCAAATTTCTACAGGATCATTAACTCGTGGAGTAAGATCAAGACCCTGGAGAAAACTCCTCAGCCAAACTGCCTCTTGAGTGGCGAGGCAACAAGCGACATATTCTGCTTCCATAGTCGATAGATATATGCAATCTTGCTTCTTGCTGCATCAAGATATGGCTCCCCCACCCAGGGTGAAGACATATCCAAAGGTGGACTTAGACTCATCTAAGTCTCCACCCCAGTCAGCATCAGTGTACCCCCTCAATTTTAGGTCTCCTCCTTGGTAGCAAAGTACCAAGTCAGTAGTTCCTCGAAGATAACGCATTATCCTCTTGACGGCTTGCCAATGAGCGTTCCCAGGGTTGCTTTGGTAACGACTTACCAAACTAACCGCGAAGCAAATGTCAGGCCGTGTACATAACATGGCATACATTAGGCTTCCGACTGCACTAGCATAAGGGACACTACTCATTTTCTGTTTTTCCTCATCTGTTGTTGGACACTGTTCTAGACTCAAGGTTAAGCCTTGTCGATCGGAGTATCAACAGGTTTGGAATAATGCATCCGAAACCGTTCTAAGACTTTCTCAATATATGCCTTTTGACATAAACCAAGAAGTTTCCTAGAACGATCTCTGATTATTTCCACCCCTAGGACATACCTAGCTTCACCCATGTCCTTCATCTCAAAGACAGAGGACAACCACTGCTTAGTGACATTGATCATTTCCAAGTCACTCCCAGCTAGTAGAATGTCATCGACATACAAAGTAAGAAACATAATTCCTACTTTTGTCTTCTTGACATATACACAGTGGTCTTCTGAGACCATGGTTAAGCCAAACGCAGTAATGGCTTCATGGAATCTGAAGTACCATCCTCTTGAAGACTGTTTGAGGCCATATATGGATTTTCTGAGACGACAAACTTTGTCTTCTCGCCCTTTTGATACGAAACCAAAAGGTTGTACCATATATATCTCTTCCTCAAGGGACCCATTTAGGAAAGCAGTCTTCACATCCATCTGGAACAGTTCTAAGTTCAGATGGGCAACTAGTGCTAGAAGTAGGCGAATAGAGGCTAATCTCACCACAGGAGAAAAGGTTTCCTCATAGTCTACTCCCTCAACTTGGGTGTAGCCTTTCGCCACCAACCGGGCTTTGAACTTATCAATTGACCCATCCGCCCGACGTTTTACCTTGAAAACCCACTTGTTTCCAATGGCTTTACGTCCAGGAGGAAGGTTGACTAGATCCCATACTTCATTCCTAGCCATTGAGTCCAACTCATCCCTCATGGCATCCATCCATTCTTCCTTATTTGGTGAGTCAACAGCCTCTACATAAGAGGTTGGCTCTTCTATTTCCAAAGGCATGCAGAAGAAAACGTTCTCTTCGATTTGAAAAAAACAGCAAGGAACTCTTCTGCGCTCACTCCTTCGGGTTATGCTAGGACCTGGTTGCATTGTCTGTTCAGGTTCCAACTCTTCTCCCCCCCCCTTTTTCTTCGAGGTATCAAACCTTGAGTAGGAGAAGTCCCTCGAGGCACAGAACCTCGAATAGGAGTGGTGCCACTCCTACTAACCCCTTGGGGTGTGGGCTGGTGAGTACGAGGACTATCCTCGTTTTCGTTGACGGGAGATTGAGGCTCTTCCTCGTTCTCGGGTTGGGCACCCTGAGCAGACAAGCTTCCTTCAACAGGAATGATGGGTGTACTCCCACTATCTCCAGCATCAGGAAAAAATTCCCATCCTCGGTGATACGGTTAGTGTACATATCATCTCCTTCACCGAGAGGTAGGTTTAGTTGTAACTCATACAACTGTAAGTCCTGTTTGACTTCACCAATAGTTGGGAACTCATCCTCAAGAAAGTCGACATTTCGGGAATCAATTTCCTTCATGCCGCCACTAGGATGTTCTCCGTACATCACATAACCTTTTGAATGTTCAGGGTATCTAATAAATACCATCTTAGTGGCTCTTGGACCAAGTTTGCCATATCTATGAGTCGGGTTATGCACATAACCTGCTGACCCCCATGGTCGTAAATGGTCCAAAAGAGGTTTCCGACTGTTCCATAACTCATATGGAGTAGTTGAAACGCTCTTACTGGGTACTCTGTTTAAGATGTAAGTTGCTGAAAGCAACGCATCACCCCAGAAGCTAATTGGGAGATTAGCTTGAGCCATCATTGACCTGACCATGTCAAGTAATGTACGATTCCTACGCTCGGCAACACCATTTTGTTGTGGAGTGTAAGGAATCATAAGATGTCTAACTATATCCTTTTCCTCACAAAAACTCTTGAACATATCAGAGAGGTACTCTCGACCACGGTCGGTCCGAAGAGTCTTAACTCTTCGATCCAACTTAGTCTCTACCTCTAATACGAAGCGTTTGAACACATCTAAAGCTTCATGACGATGTGATAACAGATAAACATATCCGTATCTAGAGTAATCGTCAATTAGAGTGAGGAAATAAATGACATCATTACGTGCCTTTACATTCATAGGTCCGCAAATGTCGGAGTGAATGAGATCTAAGGCACCAAGCGCCCTACAAGCCTTACCAAAAGGTTTCTTGGTTGCTTTGCCAACTAAACAAGGTTCACATTTAGGTAGCCTAACTTTAGTAAGCGATCCTAGTAGACCTTCTTTAGCTAGTCTAGTCATTCTTTCTTGACCAATATGGCCTAGTCTAGCATGCCAAACAACAGAATCATGGTCTGAATAAACAGATGACACAAAAACAGAAGACGTATTATTACTATAATACTCATTATCCAAGTCCAAAACAAGGAAATCATCTACCAAAGATGCGTGGCCAAACAAATTGCCACTATAAAAAATATCCAAACTGTCAATATGAGAAACAAACTGAAAACCTAATTTCATTAAAGAGACATAAGACACTAAGGAACATCGGACTCTAGGCGCATAGAGAGTGTCGTGAAGAACCAACGAATTCCCTCCACGCAACTTAAGCCGATACGTTCCGACTCTTAGAACGTCTTCTGCAGTGCCATTTCCAAGAGTCACAGTTTGTAACCCCACCGGACAAGGGTGAAAGTCTACAAACCCAACTCGATCTTGAACTACGTGCTTGCTTGCTCCCGAATCTACAATCTAATTAGGAAAGGATTTAGCAACGAATGCATGAGAACATACAAGTAGTTTAACAGTAGGAAATGAAGAAGGTACCTGAGCAGGCTCGGGACACTCCCGAGCAAAATGGCCCTTCTTCCTGCAGTTATAGCACGTCACTCGTGCCATTTTATCCGTCACCTTGCCCTTGGCCTTTGGTTGCTTCTTAGCAATACCGCCTCTAGGGCCAAGTTTCTTGGAGGGATGAAGACTCTTCTTCTTCCCTCGTCTGAACTGATTGCCCTTAGGCGTGTCCACTAAAGCTACAGGGGGAGGAGCGCAGGCCCTCAAACGCTCATCTTCCAGCTCAAGATGCTTGGTGATATCGGCGAAAGTTTTGATGCTCTCGTTGTGAGCCATCATGGTGATGAACGGTTTCCATTTTTCGTCCCCAGCAGGAAGTGCACGGAGCACATTTGTCCGCTGTTCATGTTCGGAAATGTCCACACCAGCAGTTTTTAGGTCCCACAGCATGGCCTGCAAAGTTTGCACATGCTCGGTTATACTTCGGTTCGAGTCTATCGTGTGTGTCATCCACTTAAGATGCAACGCACGTAGTCTCGTTTCCGAAGTTTGACCGTACCTGAAGCGGATATTATCCCACATTTCCTTAGCAGTGGGATAAACTTCAAACTCACCTATAAGGTCGTTATGCATGCAGTAAAGCATAGTATAACGTACCTTACGGTCCTTTTTGCACCAATCTTGGTACGCAACCAAGCTGGTTATATACTCATCAGTATGAGTAATATCCTTGTCGTCGTTGTCTCTAGTCAAGGGTGCGGACATTGTGGTTGTGAGGTGCTCTAATACCTCACATTCTTCCAGAAGATACTGAATCTTCCGGCGCCACATGTCATAGTTGGACCCATCCAACTTTTCATTGGTGGTCAACTCACCAATCATAGAAGTCTTAGAAGCTATATCTACAATTTTAAGAAAGAATGGACATTAGGCATATCTTGTACGTAACCAAAGAAAACTCAAGATTACAACTCATGTTATAAGTTCGAAAATTTCGCTAAGCTCATAATCATCACATATTTCATGAATCCAAAAATGAGATACTTTGATTACTAATATTTCAAAAAAAACACATTCTTATGAATACAATGTTTAAACACATTAACATTCCATAATCTATCATCACATAGACGTTTTAGATCTTATGCAAGACATATTTGCATGAACACAACATAAAACACATTTATTTATGTTTAAACGGAAAAGAACTAATCTTTTATATATTAATCGGACACATAGCGATATATATATATACATATCAGTCTACATGCCAAAAGTTCACACGAAACTATCGTTACCAGCTTATATACACGAAACTCATTCATGTTTAAAAGAAAAAATTAAACGGACATGTTTAGAATGATACAATTAAGCAACCAAACCAGCTCTAGCCCAGGAAAATAAAATTGACATAAACACATTATTATTATAATTTTCCAGGCTAAGCTGAATTATAAATTTTAAAACCTCAATTAAAAAATTGAAACCACCCCCCAAAAAAAATTGAAACCCCCTCACCCCAAAAATTAAAAAAAACGAGCCCCTTCTTTTTATTTAGAGAAGGGCATGCGTTTGGGGAAGGGAAAAAAAGGGGGCCTCTTTATTTAATGGGTCGGTTCAAAAAGGGGGGGGGGTCTTCATCTGTCTTGCTTTCCTCCCCAGAACCCTTGGTCTCGGTTTTTCTTGCTCTCCTTCCCAGAACCCTCCTTCGTCTTTCTTCCTCTCTGGCCCGTGACTTCCCGTTTCGCCGGCCGGCCGCCATGGACAGAACCAGGCGAGACCATGGCCACGGCTGTCACGAGCACCTCGCCTGTGTCCCGTTTCTACCCTTCGACCCTTGATTTGCTTTGGTGCGTGCCGAAAAACGGTCAGGAAAGGTCCGACCGCCATGGATTCCGGGCACCAAGCCCGGTGTCCGCCGGCCAGCTGGTCTCCCGGTCGTTTCCGGTGCCCCAAAACTCAAAAAAAACAAATGAGGAAACAACCGCCGCCACCCCGAAACTGAAAAAACCCCCTCGATCTCTCTTTCTGGTCGCCCACCTCACAAACTACCGGCACCATCACATAGATCGGCTAACGACGGTCACGTGGGTAGGTAACACGCGCGCAACGCGCCACTCAGGCGGTGGCGCGTGTTGCCCACGCGCCGTCATGGGTAGGTGGTTTGTGCGTTTTGTGGACATCGAGCGACGGATCAGGGTTCGTGGAGGGCAAGGTGAAGAGGAAAGAGAGGAAACGTATCTCTCTCGGCGGCACGTGTAACCCACGCGCCACCCCTCTGGGGCGGTCTTTGGCGGCGTTCTGATGGTATGACTATCATCACCCTTTCCCCCTTTTTTTTAATTAATATGTCACTAAACGTAATCAAGGGTCGAGAGCAACTGAAATTTAGGCATGTTCTTCTAATATGCATAAATTTAACAAAACGGCAGAAGGAAGAAACTGAAACCTCTAATGTGCATAAATTTAACAAATAATTTATGCATGTTCTACTAGAAATCGAGAGCCAAAAAAACGTCAAAAAGGCTCTGATACTACTGTTAAACAAATTAGGGTTTAGGACATTCCTAAACTGCGGAAGCGAACTGATCTCTTGACGCCTTTTTGCTCTACGGTCTGAACCCGGCGGCTACTAGAGTCCCGGTAGTGTGACCACGACCCAAACCCAAGACACGATGGAATTAGGAGAAATGGGAGTTTAGGAATTTGCAGAAATGACTGAATCAATACAGTGTTTGTATTTCTGTCAATGAGCTGGATTTATATAGATGGCATATTTACTAAAAATAGCCAGTGCCACTTCCTAAATTTAGCAGTCAATTAATCCAGCTTTCCCCTCATTTTTCTGCTTAGTGGCCGTTGCCACCAACAGCATCTAATCTAAACAATAACAATAGGTTTCCTTCGTCTGCGATTCTGCTCACTATGTGTAGTTACAGAACCTGATCCATAGACCAGTACAATTCACTCGGAAACAAGAAGCAAAAATAAGAAACTGAGCAGGACATCAGATACAACTATACAAGCAGCCTCCTTGGGAGTTGGAACAATCAGGAAGGATATACATTGATACAACAAGCATATTGGTGGGTAGCGGCTATAGTCACAAACCAAAGTCATTGGCACCAAAAAATCCAGCACTGAAGTGTCTGGTATTCAAGTCACTTACATCATAAGCAGACCCAAATCGATCGAGCCACTGAGTAGAGCTAGGGCTCTCAATCTCTTCCACCCACTCTGAAGTCATATCGATGTCGTCAAGCTGGACAGGATCCATATCAGAAGACTTGTTCTTTGGTCTTCCTAACCTGAGGTTATAGTTTATGTATATGAGATCATTCAATGTTTCCTTGTCAATTTTGTTCCTCTTCTCGGAGTGTATTTGTTGGAATGTGCTCCATTGCTTCTCTAACGTTGAAGTACTGCACGCTTGACTAAGGATTCTGATGGCCACTCTTTGCAACACAGGAGCAGAGTCTCCATATTGCTCCCACCATTCCCCTGTACACATCCAAGAATTTCAAGTTCAGCGGAAAGCTTGATGAATTGCGGCATATGAGCACAGGGGAGTTACGTAGTATAGTTAAATTAGACCTAGTAAACAAATCATTCTGGTTGGGTTCAAAAAGGTTGATGAATACTGAAGCCTAGCCTTAATGCCTTGGGATTGCAAATGTCCCATTGGTTTGTCCAATAAATTTATCAAGAAAAATCAATCAGTATAGGAAGAAAGAAAAGCTGGCTTGGTTGCCTTGTTTCGGGTCATCATCGGCGTACAAGTTAGGCTTGCCAAGAATACATTTTGATCAAATTTGGCAAATGCCAGTTACTATGTACAACACTGCAAGAATATGGCATGGCTCTCTCATAACTAGTGAACTATCACATAATCGTATCTTTGATCTTTTTTCTCAGCCTAAAGTAAAGCTGAAAGGTCATACCCTTAGTGAAGCTCCTTCCTTACTAGAGTTCATTGCATCGGATCTAAAGGTAACATAAGGATAAAGATGAAATTAAAGCCTATTGTCAGGTAAAGTCACACTAACCAGGTGCAACTGCATCACGCGCTTCTTTTGCCAGGTTACACCCAAACATTCCGCTAGCCCTCGTAAACAGAAGAATTTGATTAGTAATATCACGCCGTAGCTCAGGTGTTGGTAGCAATTTTTCCAAAACAGTAAAGAACTCTTCTTTTACAGCAACGAGAAACTTGACTTCTGGGTTATACTGGATGCACGGATTCAGAAAAGCTGCGGCAGAATGCAGAGATGTATGAAGTTGATTATGCCATTTCTTGTCCACTATATCTAAAAAAGTCTTACACTTGCTCTCATCCATAATGTAGTACGTTCTTATCGATTCTTTTGCCTTCATCATCAGCTCATAAATGAAACCAACTGCTGGTTTTCCATCAGCTACTTCCCTCAGAATCCTCAGAAATGGCTCAGAGACAGCGATGCATTCTTCAACTGATTTCCAGAATTCATTATCATCAAGAATGGCTGAACAAGACAAACTCTGTGGTTTATTTACGCCGGTAGAAATAGCAGAATATTCTGGACTATTGAACATATGCTTCAATCTAGGCCTTTGCTTAAACAGCGCCTGTAGGCAGAGAAAGTTGGAAACAGACTTCGTGATGCCTGTTCTGATTACATCCTGCCCCCCTGTGAACGTCTTCATCAGTTCAAGCACAGTTGAGTTGTTGTAGATAAATCTGGTGATGGTTTGTGCTTGTATAATACATCTGCTAACCCAATCAATCTTGCAAAAATCCTCCAGGATTAGGTTTATGCAGTGAGAAACACATGGAGAAACAAAGACTGTTCCATGGTTCTGAAGAATGTGGTTTGCTATACCAGCATGACTCAGCCCACCATCAACAATAATCTGCACGACATTTTCTGGGCCTATTTCTTGAATCACAGAATCAAATAGATCGGCCAAACACTTTAGATTCTTAAAATATGACGAGGCATCCACCGACTTGTGAAAGAAGGTCTTTGACGGTGAGGACACAGAAAAGTTTATCAATGCCTTGGTTCTGTGGTCCGACCATGTGTCTGCAAATATAGTGCACCCTGTTCTTGCCCACTCTTTCTCAACATCCTTCATCCCTAGTTTCATTTCAGACTTGATTCTTTCTAACCATGTAGTCTTAAGAGTTTCTGCAGAAGGGCCAGAAAACCCAGGGCCACACTTTCCAACTGCTTCAATCATTAACTGAAATGAGGGAGACCTCGCCACACTGAAATCCAGTTTATTCTCAAAGAAAAACAAAGCAATGTTCCTTTCAGCGTCTTCCTGATCATCTGATGAGGGAGGATGCATTTGGGTCAAAGTTGGAAGTACTTTCAGGATTGGAGTTATAGTCTCCAAGGACACGAGAGCTTTAGTGGTGGAGATGTTTACGGGTGAGCTAGTTTCGGGAACTTTTGGCTTCTTAGAAGTGGGGGTTTCCTTAATCTCCTCCTTTGCTGCAATAATAGCTCTGACCCTATCCGTCACGTCATCTCTTACTTTGCTGCATGGATTTACGCCTTTACTGGGAAGTCGAGATAAATGATGCTTCAATCTACTGATGCCTCCATTTAAAATTCTTGAACAAAATTTGCATCTCACCTTGTTTCCCTCTAACTTATCAGCATACTCCCAACAGATGTCCTTCTCCCGTACCACTGGAATAGAGCAGACACAAATCAATCACTAGTTCCTTACCCACCGAAGGCACAGGCCTGAAGTCATATAAACACACGGATGAAAAAGAAAGGAATGCACATATTTCAGCAGCCAATAGCAGCGCACTGCCATATAACCTGAGTCAGCAGCCCAACCTCATTTCGTGCATCAGATTATTGTACTAGAAATGATCACTGAACTAGTTTAACTTGACAGTATAAGCACAGACAGTAATTTCATTGCCCATGCATTTCTAAGACAATGGAATTGTGAAATCATATATTTGAAAAGAAAATCAAACACAATACTTACTTCTGATGAGAAAACATTTAACCAGCCATCATCATTTTAATCTCCCCCCTGCACTGATGTGGAAATATGCTATTATTTTCCAAGAGAGGAATGTCAAACTGCACAAAAATTTTGAATAGCAAGTCCTGAACCACCCATCTCTGTTTAAAACCTTCTTTGAAATTGCAACAAGAATGAAGATTAGGAATTCCCATATCAACACCACCACTACTCAGTCTCAGTGATAATCCCACCTACGTCAGGTCTAGAAAAATCCAGATGTTGGCAGCCTTATCCCTCCTACCTCCTATAAGTACAGGAATTCCCATTTCAATTTTCAAACACAATTCTTAATGTCTATTTTCTGCAGAATCAGGGGGAACAACCCTACTCAAAGCTAAAATATACTGCGGCTAGGTTCTGGTTTCTGACATAGGATGATAGGAATTCGTTAAGTACAAAGATCAGTCATGAGCGAGTGAAATTCTACAGTCCACTCATAGTAAGAGGCCCATTTTCTCTAATTGATCCAAATTGGAGACTTTCAATTAGGCTTTGATAATTGAGAACAGTTCAGTAGAAGTAGAACCCTAATTCAGGAAACCATAAATCAGCAATTCCCAGTTCAAGCAAAGCCAAGCTATGTATATGTTCCCATTTCTTAAATTGGTCAAAATTGGAGCCTTTCAATTAGCTTTTGATAGTTGAGAACAGTTCAGTAGAACCTTAATTCAGGAAAAGCTGTTGAATTAATCCCTAAATCAGCAAACCCAGTTCAAGCAAAGCTCTTGAATTAATCCCTAAATCATCATGGGTGGCCGTGCGTCAATAATCAATATCTTAGATCCCATATTCATTCAAAATCGCGAATTCTTATACAATTGAACAGAAATTCAGCAAAAGAGAGTATGACAGCCTGTATCACAAAGAGAAAATAACGAGAAATGAGAGAGACAGAGTCAAATACTCAAATTTGGGTTTGACAGAGAGGAAGAACTTACAAATACAACTGCGATTTAATGGAGAGATAAACGGCAGAGAGAGAGAGAGAGAGAGATTGCGTGATTTGCAGATTGGAGCGAGCTTCAGGAAGCGTGCCGATACTTTAGTATTTTTCTTGCTTTTCTCGCGATATTGACTCAAACAATTATTAGTCTGTCCCCCTGATACGACGTCGTCAAGGGAAATGAGTAGGTTCAAGGACGAAGGTTCACAAAACTAAAAAGGAAAACGGAGGGCTGAATGGGAAAGCTTGCTCTCAGAATATCAGAGCCAGGTTTCGATCCTGGGACCTGTGGGTTATGGGCCCACCACGCTTCCGCTGCGCCACTCTGATATTGTTGATTTTCATTGCCTGTACATAGAAATGTTGATAGCTTCCCTCAGCCAGCTACCCAACGTTGACCACCCCCCTGATTATTCATTTTATTTTGAAGACATGATTATATGAGAATTAACGCATCAATCATGCTTCATTGCTTCTCATAGCAACTTAAATTGAAAACCTAAAATATTTATAGTGTTGAAAAAGTCGATTCACAATTATATGTATATTTTTTTTCAAATAAAATTATATAAATCATATCATTGAAAAAATCTTATTAAATTCAAAAACGTACTTGTACGTTCGGCCTTATCTATTGTTTATGCTGTTACTTTTTTATTATGCCTGAATTCTTTTTTTTTTTTAAAAAGAAAACACCACTAGCAAATTTATTTAAGCAAAATTGATCAAGTTGCTGAAAATTTTCCCTTGAAATTTCCTAGCACATACTCACCAATGCTAGTCACTAGATGTCATGTTAATGCAATTGAAACTCGTATATAAAGATTAATGTAGTAATAAAAATATAAACATGCTATGATCTGACTAGAAAAGTTTACTTATATTATTTTCTACTAAAAACTAAAATCTTGTCCTGTGTCAAACAATACAAGCACATACACTGAAAATATATATAATTAGTGAAAGCCCTCCAAAGAAGTGATCAGTTCATATAGTCAGCATATATAATTAAGCACAAATCTTTGCTTTATCTAGTGAGAGAAATGGAGATTAGTGGACGACGGGGCCGGCAGATTCTACTGATGCATTGCCCGTCATTCTTATGGTATCTAGTATCTACTGGGCATTTACATGCAATGATCAAAATCAGCCCTCAAAAGAAAATGTCCATTCTTGTAAAAAGAAATTAAAAATTAGCTCATTTACTCACAACTTAAAAATCTAAGCGTGTATAGACGTTTACTATTCCTAGAAAGTTGCAAATGTATCTAGACATATATATATATGAGTACTCTTTTTAATATTTTTAATATCTTTGGTCTCTACTTTACTAATCGTAGGTTCAAATCTATATAACTATATATAAAATTGAGTGACTTCACATATTTTTGTCAAGTATCATAACTTTATTGATTAGTATATTAATTAATGCTTTAATCTATTTTTTGTCTTTTACATGTATATTACTCTTTTTTAACTTTTCTTTACACACTTCACAAGATCTTTCACCTTCTCCTTAATCAGTTTCTTAGAAATGTGATTAATAAATATTTAATTGCATATACAAAATAACACATATGTAAATCTAAAAAGTTTAATAGATATAAAGATTATTCAACTAACAAAATAAATATAAATGATGAAAATAATGTTGTTCATGAATTATCTATAATTTTGAATATTGATATATTGTCTAACTCAATCCTTGCAACGCAAGGAGAATAGTTCTAGTTATTATTATTTTATAAAAGGGGTACAGTTTTCCCAACAAAATTCTATCATAATTAAATTTTTTTTTTCATTATAATAGTTGACAAATATAGACCGTTGATATAAAATAGATGAATCTTTAGCGTTAAAATTGATAAGCTCCAACCGGTTATTTGTCTCTCTCCTCCCTATTTCCACCGTTGTCTTCTCCTTTCTGCTCTCTCTCTCTCTCTCTCTCAAGTAAATCTAAAGCAAGCAAGAAAGCCTAGCCCCTTCAACTCACTTCTCTCTCTCTCTCTCTCTAAAGCCCACCGCTTCTGAATCTTCCTCTCAATCTTGGTTTTCTGCTTACCATCAACCTAATCATTCATTGTTTGATCGATCTCTAGCAACGATTTCTGCTGCAACGACCCTGTGGATCTTTCATGGATTTGGTTCATGGACACTCTTTACCAACCAATATTCCTTTAACCTTATTCGATCAGGATAATTTCTGTAAAACAACTTTCAAGTATGGGAATTAGGATTTGAGTTCTGAAATTAGGAATTTGCCTTCACAAACTTTGATCAATGGAGTGTTGATGTCACAATCAAATACTAGGCTGAAGTTTGAGTTTGCTCCTTATAATTTGATTTAATTTTGCGATAAAGAACTTGAATGAGAATGAGAAGATTATGAGATAGGAAGTATTAATCAGGTTAGAAGGACTTGAACTAAGAATTCAAATAAACTTGGACAACCAAGACTATTGGAGCCCAAGAATTGAAATAACAGAGGCATGAATCCATATTTTTGTATTTCTTCTGCCATATCTCCTGCCTAAAACAAACTCTCTCCATAGACAAATACAGAGATTGTGGTTGCAAGCTTCCATTCTTGATGAGACAAGAGTTGTTGCATGCATTACTTCCTCTTGTCTCTCATATTTATCTCCCCAGTTGTGCTCTTCCATCTCCAACTCACTCATGGCCTCCACCAAATCAACCTCTAGAAAGGTCAAGATCATATTGGAAGTTTGTTTGTTTGTTTGTTTTTTTTTTTAAGTTAGAACAAATGACAAATTCATTAAATTCATTAGATTTTTAATATCATTAAAAATTATTTCTTTAAAGCGAATTTCATCAAAATTAAGCTTGCAAGTTTTGAAACGTCATTGCACTTTCTTCTATTTTGGGGTTTTTTTCCTTTGGGGGGGGGGGGGGGGGTAGAAGTGTCATCAAGGAGGGGAATATGACCCCTTGTTAATATTTAAATCCTTTCCTAGCTTGGAAAGGAAAAGGGATCATACACATATTGTGAAACTCTACTAATAATGTGGAAAATATTCTCTTTCAGTTTAAAAGAAAAGGTGCAATAGATGGTGAAGTCATACTTCTTTAATTGATCAATAAGTTCTCAACAACAAACGAGGTGGTTAGCTAGTGGATAGTCGCCATTAAACCACTGGGTTTGCACTTTGCACATACCCTAGCTATGATTGTTTTCAGGAGAAATTAGGTGGAGGTGCCAAAAACATGAAAGCATCATTTTCATTTAGGTCACTTTAATTCTATGATTGAAGACCAGGACTCCAATATGATTTCCAGCCAACCATTGTGTTGTAATTCAGTTTTGGGGTTCTTTCTCTATGTTCACCAAATGTCTTGTGAACTGGGAATTAAATTTGCTTAAAAAAAAAAAAAAACTTCATCATGCATGAAACCTCTAAATATGTAGTTGAAAAAACCCCTTAATAATTAGATACGCTCTTTTTTGTCTGTGTATCTACAAAATTCACTATTACTCGCAATATCTGTGATGATATAAAATATATTTGTACTCCTTGTTCGAAGTCAAAATATTGGCTTTTAAACATGAACTTTAATTTAGCGTATGTTCGACTTATTATAAGTCACTCATTGCTGATTAGTGTTGTGTTGATTGGTGTTGATTAGTACAGAATATTGATCAGTATTAAATGCTGATGATAACTACTTATGATAAATTATGTTAAAATGAACAGTATATATATATATATATGAAAAGATTTTATCAGCTAAATTTAATAGTTAATACATCTCATAATTAAGATAAATCTATGCAGATTATACATGCTAAAAGAAGGCGTATAAGGTTGGTAATACATACCAAAAGACAAGAAAATTTGGGAAACCAGGCTGCTCACGTGGAAGCCATGCATGTTACATCCAGCAACAATATAAAACGAATGAGGGGTTGAGTTTTTGGCCGCAAGAGCAAAACAATGGCGTAAAAAAGGGGGATCATGTTGAAGATCATTCATTTTCATCAGATTAGTTGTCTCAGTTTTGTTTACACGTGCTATGCATCTTCCTCTTCCTTCATAGATCCCCTCCTCAATATTCTAACTTAATCATTATTGCAGTTTTATCTACTTACTCAACCCACCCAATTTTAAAATAAAAATTCAACTAAAAGTTAATTGGAATTAATTAGTGTCTCATTAATCTCCCTTTTAATGACATCATTAATTTAATACTTACACCATACCCTCTTGATGACTTTCCACCATTTCAAGCAATAAGCATTTCTTCACATGCTACCTCTCTCTTTCTCTGGCATTTGGTGAAAAACAGAGGATTCAGTCAGACTCTTTGCAGTTGCTGAATTTCTGGTATGTACCCACTTTCTAAATTTGCAGAAAGTTTTCAACTTTGATTTGAAATTCAACTCTTAATTTGTCTTTCTTACAGAACTTCACTGTGCATTCACAGTTGATTAGTTTTTGGAGAGAGAAAGAGAAGAAGATATGCATGCTCTGCTCAGCCTGTGAGTGGGTTATCTGCTATTTCTCTGTCTTCTCTGTTTTTGGTTGAAGAAAGATGGAAGCTTTTTGGTGCAGAAAAAGATTTAGAACTTTCTGAGGTGCGAAATTTTATGTGGGTTATGAATTCCTGTGCGTAACTTTTTCTGGGCATCCAAATAAATTGCATAAGAAGGATTTAGGAAAAGTTTGGCACAAAATATCTTGTAATTGGCGTAACTGAATTAGCTAATACTGAACTGACCTTAATACTCGTATCTTAACAAAAACGACCGTTGGAGTTTAATTACCCCAAAAACGTTTTGTCATTAATATCTAATTATTATCCTCTGTGATTCTTCTACTATTACTCTTCTAATACAATTCTATGGTTCCTAGATCATGATCAAGATCCTCAGATCCTGTTCTTAGTGCAGCAAAGTTGTTCGCTAAGTTGCTTGTTTAAGAGAAGAGACAAACACACACAAATGGGAAAGCTGGGAGTCACCTTCACTGCAATTCTCTTGTTCGGATTGATCAGTTGTATCCTTGATCATGTTTATGCTGAGCCTCTTGAGGACAAGCAAGCCTTGCTTGATTTCCTGCTAAGAATGCCGCACTTGCGGCTTCTAAACTGGGTTCCAAACACTCAATGTTGCTCGTGGATTGGGATCACTTGCAATGCTGATCGAACCAGGGTGGTTGCACTAAGACTGCCTGGAGTTGGGCTTAGTGGCTCAATCCCCTCCAACACCCTAGGCCGCCTTTCGGCCCTCCAAACACTTAGCCTCAGGAAGAACAGGATTTCAGGTCCCTTTCCTTCTGATTTCACCAAGTTGGGTAACCTAACTTCACTTTATCTTCAGTACAATAAGTTATATGGCCCCCTACCCCTTGATTTGTCTGTTTGGCAAAACCTAGTAGTCCTAAATTTGTCAAACAATGAGTTCAATGGGACTATCCCGCCTTCTATTTCAAACTTGACCCACCTAACTACCCTTGACCTTTCAAGCAACTCACTTTTGGGTCAAATACCCAACTTCAATCTTCCAAATTTGCAATTTTTGAACCTATCCAACAACCATTTAAATGGAACTCTGCCTCATTCTCTTCTAAGGTACCCTAGTTCTGCATTTTTGGGTAATAATATATCTTCTGAAGTTTCTATTCCCCCACTCCCATCTCCACTCCCACCTTCGAGCCAATCCCATAATTCTAGTAGGTTCAGTGAGAGTGCATTGCTTGGGATTGTACTGAGTAGTTGTGCTATTGGGTTCGTGATGATCGCGCTTTTGATGCTGTTTTGCTGCTCGAACAAGGAACGAGATCGAAACGATGGGTTGAAGCCGCGAAAGGGGAAAACAATGAAGAAGAAGAAAAGGGTGCCTGCGGAGACTCAAGAGGAGAAGGATGGGAGGATCACCTTCTTTGAGGGCTCCACTTTGGCCTTTGACCTAGAGGATCTATTAAGGGCCTCTGCCGAGGTCCTAGGTAAGGGCACCTTTGGGACAACTTACAAGGCTGCCTTAGAGGACTCTACCACAGTCGTGGTGAAGAGGCTGAAGGAGGTCAGTGTGGGGAAACGCGATTTCGAGCAGCTCATGGAGGTTGTGGGAAACATGAGGCATGAGAATGTGGCTGCTCTCAGGGCATACTACTATTCCAAAGACGAAAAGCTTATGGTTTATGACTACTTCAGCCGTGGCAGCTTATCTACATTGTTACATGGTATGTGCAACTCCTAATTCATTGTTTTGTTACTCAAACTTGGTCATTATACTCATACGTACCCATGTCCGAGTATCAAGTATCTAAATCCCAATATCAAAATGTTTTTTGACATTACAGGGAAGAGAGGAGAAAATCGAGCTCCATTGGGCTGGGAAACACGACTAAAGATAGTGATTGGGGCAGCAAGAGGCATAGCCCACATCCACACGCAAAACGGCGGAAAACTAGTCCATGGAAACATCAAATCCTCCAACATTTTCCTCAATTCTGAAAACTATGGTTGTGTATCGGATCTTGGTCTAGCAACCATAGTGACCCCTCTAGCTCCACCTATCCAGAGAATAATAGGGTACAGGGCCCCAGAAGTGAGTGATCCAAGGAAAGCAACCCAAGCATCCGATGTCTACAGTTTCGGAGTCCTAGTCCTAGAACTGCTAACAGGGAAGACTCCCCTAGGAGAGGGTATGCACCTAGTTAGATGGGTGAATTCCGTGGTTAGAGAAGAGTGGACTGCTGAAGTTTTTGATGTGGAATTATTAAGGCACCCCAACATAGAAGAAGAGATGGTGACAATGTTGCAACTAGGAATGACTTGTGCTGATAGGGTCCCAGACAGACGTCCCAAGATGTCAGACGTCGTCCAAATGGTGGAGGATATCCGCCGGGGGGACTCCAGGATCGGCACCGGGACCTACCCGTCATCGGAAGTTTCAACTCCAAGACTGGCATCCTTTTCACATTTGGTTGAAGTAGGATCCGTTTCTGGTACTCCGCAATAAGGTTGCTTGTCTTAGTAGTTACAATTCCTTGTAACCCTAAACAAAATATGTTTTCTTTTTCTTTTTTTTTGGGTTATTAATTATAGTATTTTGAATGTTGTTATTATTGGTGCGGAGAAAGTGGAATGGAATTAGTTTACCAACCTGAACGTGCTAATTAATAGGCCAAACTTGCAAAAGTTGCTCTCACAGTGTTTAATAGTCAACTATATAACCTGCCTTTTGCCTAAACGCCAAAATTTTGCAGCACTTCATTGAGGACTAATTAGAGAAGAAGTTGGCAATGATTTTGCTTTTCATAAACCTACCTACAATGATTTGTTGGTTTGATGTTGTTGCAAAGAGTCAACCAGCCAGCTTTCCTAATTGGATGTGCTTGACTAAAACAGGGTTTTTGGACTATCAATAGCAGAAGAAAAATGTGAATCCTATTAAAAAAAATTCCAATTCAAGCAAAGTACTCAATCCTATGTAGCGACGGAAATGAGCCAACTGATTCATTAGGGGTCCATGAGCTAACAGGACAATAATTTCAAAAGACTAGTCATGGAAAAGCTTCAGTGAGCTCAAATGTCAACTTGGGACAGAGGTTGTAACAATTTCCATGGCTTTCACAATGCTAATCTGTGCATTATTATCAGCTCTTAACCCAAAACCAGATCAACTAGCCTTAAAAATCACTTCATACTTTTTTAAGTAAATGTACACATTCTGGGCATCGAAAATCTGACGTAACAAGTGAAAAATAATGACATCCAGATGGCAGTTTTAACAATTCTCATATTAACTTATTGTGTGTGGTTAGGGGAACCTTTGTAATTTCATGGTTTGAGTCCAATGGGCATTCGCATGATGTTAAGTTCAAAATGCCATGTGAGAAGTTGGAGAATTCATCACAAGTGAGCCAAAGGAGAGAGAACGAAGAATTTTGTAAAAGGGATCAAAATGATCTTCGCAAGCCGCTGCCCCCATGCATACATTGTCTAGGCCCATTGTTAGAAATCAATTACAACTAGACCTGTGAGTTCGGGTGGGAGGGTAAAATACAGATCGGGTGTATTTGAATTCCAGTAAGATACGGATCGGGTATATTTTGGGTTCGGGGTAAAATACAGGCGGGTGTATTTTGGTTTTGAGGGTTTCAGGTCAACCCAAAGGGTTTAGAGCATTTTTTTAGTGAGTTATTTCTCTTTTTGTCAAAATCAAAATCTTGTCGTATTTATTACTTCAAATTGTCTGTATTTATGAACAAGCATTCTAGTTATATTTTCTTGAAGAAATATAGAAAATGTTTAAACTTTTCAATATGATATATGAATGTCATATACTATTGGACGCTAAGTCACGTTTGAGTGGGTTGGTCCATGTATTAAATATTAATAATAGGTGGAGTCATTCATGGGCCACCCAATCTAAAGCATGATAATGGGTTGGAGCGGTTCAACCTATTAAAAACCCATTTAATGGTTCGATATTTTATTAATTAACCTATCATTACCTACTCATGTATGCTTTATTAGTTGGTCGATCCTAACACGAACACAAATTGGTCAATTGCTCAACACTAACATCAAGTTCGAGACTAATTAGAAGGAAACCAAATGAAAGAATATTGTTGACGCACAAGATATTACAATTATTTATTAATTATAACATCAAAATTTTCGATTATTATAGAGCAATATTATTTAGAATGCAATGAGACATATTCAATTCACTAGGAATATAATTAATGGTATGACTTGCACATTGTTAATACTTGTGCTATTCTGAATTGATTTTCATAAGACTAGATATTTCATGCCCATTTCTAAAGTTGTTCCATTTATAAGTTCCGTATGACATTATTTTATGAAAATGCATTTAGGAAAGAACAGGTACTATCGTCTAATTTGCGAAGAGATGCGATAGTTATAAAGCATATCTCTAACCGATTCATTATAATGAAAAACTAGATTGTTAAGCGAAAAAATTAAAGAAAGATAAAAAATAAGGATATAATATTCGGGTTGAGCGGACGAGTTCTGGTTCGGGTCGGGTTTGACCAAAAATTTGTGGGTTTTTTGGGTTCAGTTTATTTCGCGTTCGGGTCGAGAAAATCGTGTTCAAAACCCAAAACTTTCAGATGGGTTGGGGCCGGGTCAATTTTTGCCAGGTCTAATTACAACCGTACACTGGTAACAAGCACAACTCAGCAAATTGAAATACAAAAGATTCCAGCTCAGCACCTTTTGATGACAAGCTCTTGAAGCTATGGACCTCCCTTCAACAATCCCCCTCAAGAGGGGGGTGGAAAGGATTGTGAACACCCATCTTGGCAATCAACATGTGATCTTATTTGGCTGAGATGATCTTGGTGAAAACATCAGCAATGGAACTTAGTTGATATGTAGGCAAGTTTGACTTCTCTAGCTTTGAATTTGCCATGCACATAGTGACAACCAACCTCTGTGTGTTTAGTTCGTTAGTGAAATTAAAGATAGGATTTGCAACAATGTACAAGGCTGCCTGATTATCACAGAACATATCAATAAGGCCAGTAACCAAGTTATATCACAGCAAGTTATGGTAATTGCCCCGTACTCAGCCTTAACTAAGGACTGAGATAATTCCTTGCTTCTTGATTCTCCAAGAAATCGGAGATTTACCCAATATCGCAACATACCCAATTGTTGACTTTTTGCCCATTGGACAGCTTGCATAATTAGAGTCACAGTAGGCTGAAAGAACTTCAAAATCTGCGGCCCAAAAACTACCTTGCCCAACAGAATGCTTCAAATACCTCAAAATACGAATTGCAGATTACATGTGTTCAGTAGAGGGATGTGACATGAACTGAATGAGAAGCTGGACACTACATGTGATATCAGGCCTTGTTGTGGTGAGATAGATAAGTTTACCTATCAATCGCCTATACAGGTTGAGGTGTTAGGGAGGCTATGTAGAATCAGAACGCAGTTCGACATTAGGAGCCAAAGGTGGTTTTGAGGGGCTTATAATGTTCCAAACCTGCTACTTCCAAAAGATCAAAAGTGCATTTCCTTTGGCACACAAAAATGCTTTGGGAAGTTCTGAGAACCCTAATCCCAGAAAACATTTTAACTCTCCCATGTCTTTCATATGAATTTGGTTACGGAGGTGAGCTTTTAAATCAGCTGTAGCTTGACTGCAATTGCCCATGACCGCCATGTCATCCACATATATCAATACAGCAGTGAACTTGTCCCCTTTCTGCTTGGTAAACACGAAGTAATCAGCTTTTGATTATATAAAACTAAACTGTACCAGTGCCTCAGACAATTTTACAAACCATTATCTAGGAGCTTGCTTGAGGCCATATAAGGAGTTGGTTAATTTACACACCTTAGCACTCCTCTTCATGACTGAAAAGCATTTGAGAGTGTGCATGGCAAGCTGAAGATAGCCCCGTCTATGCATGACCATAATACAGATACGCGTGCGCGCACATACAGACAACGACAACAACAACTACTATTATTCTCGGTGTGGGTCCTGCTTTCACAAAGTCTGGGAAGATTCAGATATAGGCAGTCTGACTTCTATAGACATAACTGCCTATACACACACACACACACACACACACACACACACACATATATATGTATGTATGTATGTGTGTGTGTGTGTGTGTGTGTATACATACAT
>JACYFF010019584.1:103896657-103923688 GCA_017589665.1 Selenicereus undatus
CATATATATATATATGTACATATATATATATGTACATATATATATATATAGATATATATAGATATATATATATTGAGAGAGAGAGAGAGAGAGAGAGAGATGCACACACTCCCACATTAGTTAGCTCGGATGAAAAACAACCATTGAAGCTTCATTTCAAATAATCAGCTAGTTAGAGAAACTCCATTTGCTAGAGCCAAATGCATTGTACACAAAACAGATGCGGTGCATTTGTTATTTAACTTATATACCCCACACAAAGCAACAAACCCAAATGTTAATGCATTATGTTGTCGGTTCAACATTGCAAAGCCACATATTAAGAACTCTAGTGATTGGCCTAATCGTATGGCCTATCGCCCTATCCAACAGTTATCAGACGTGACCTCCTCCTCTGTTTGTTGTGTGATGTCTATTTCATAACACCTCCAGGGTTGAAAGCACTATGTAGAGACTGCAAATATCTTAAGCATTTCATTAAATGCTTGTTTGGCATTCGAGTTCGCATCATCCGTGCCTGAATGAATCGGGATTCTTTACATTATCGACTTTATTCTTGGTCATGAAATGCATTCCCATGTCCTTAATTAATTGCTAGTCTTGGAGGTACAATTACTGTGATATGCATAATAAATCAAACACAGTAGCGAAATAATAAGAATGAGCTTATCTGAGTAACGGTGCTTTAGAATAGTTGTCGTGTTATGGCGTGGTGTGAACCATTGGTTCAAAGATCAATTATTCCTAGCCACTGGTACAACTACTGATCGTCGACGATTGACCTCCAGGCTACATGGGACCGACTGTCGTTGTGCACTTAATGATGACAGGTTAGGGATTGCTCAATCTAATGCCCAAGGTTTAGAGAAATTTAGAAGAAGATGCTTTTATGTGTTTGTCTAAAAGAATGAACTGAAATGTTATTTAAAGATAAGAGGAGACGTAAAACTAGAGGCAGAAGCTTCCTAAAAATCGGAAAAATAGAAGGCAAAAATCAAGGCATTGGTTACTGAATCATTTTGACAAGGCAAGCGAGATATTTAAGCAATCAATTTTATTATTTCCGAAAGTAATCAAACGAATTTTTTTGTAAAAAACAACAACAAAAAAAAAACTCTCAGTGTGAGTCCCGTTTACGCGGGGGTTGAGAAGATCCAGATATAAGCAGTTTTACCTTTGTAAGTATCACTACCCACAAAGAGATCAATTATAACAGACCCATAAAAATTTTTGGGAATTATTTTATAGATGAAAATCCTATGATAAAATAAAGATAAAAATCCTTCGATAAAATAAAGATAAGTGCCTCAATAGATAAATAAAAGGAAATAAAAGTGATGTACCACAAATGGTAATAGTTCTCATAAAAACTGATGCAAGTATGCATATAAACGAGAAACACAATGGAAGTGGAAGCCAGATCTAAGCACCAACAATTTAAGAGCTATCGAAAATCAAATAAAAAGCAAATCAAGAAGTGTACGTAGCCACCCGAAAGTTCCGCAACCTTAATCCTAACTCTCCATAACTTTCTATCCTGAGCCGTTAAACTTAAAGTCTTTAGATTATGTCTGATCACTTCACTCCAACTCTTCCTTCATCTACCTCGACCCCTTTTACACCCCGGAAGGTCGATTTTATCACACCTCCTTATTGGTGCATCCATACTTTTTCTCCTAATATGACCAAATCATCTAAGTTTAGTTTCCCTCATCATATCCTCTATAAGTGTTACTCCTACTTTATCCCTAATCACTACATTTCAAATCATATCTGCTCTCATGTATCCACGCATCAAAGAATCATCCTCATCTTCGCGATTCTCATCCTCTAGACCTTGAACTTCTTGATAGGCCAACACTCCGCACCATACAATAATGTTGGTCTAACAACAATATGATAGACCCTCCCCTTTAACCTAAGTGAAATCCTCTTATCGCACAACACCCCTGACGCATTCCTCCATTTTTGCCACCCTACCTTTATTCTTTGGTTAACGTCTTCATCAATATCTCCACTATTTTGGATGATCGAGCCCGAATATTTGAACTTTTCGACCCTTGGTATAGCCACACCTTTGATGGTCACTTCATCTTCAATACCACCCTCCCCTTCACTTCATATTCACTACGCCACACTGCACCGCACTGTATGCCCTACACTTGGCCCTGGTTCAGGCGGTGCAGGCTTGTGTGTGTGTGTGTGTGTGTGTCCTAGCTCATCCAAACTTTAGGCCCAAATATTATTGAAAGGACTTTAGAAAATAAAGATATATAAAGTATCTATGTCATCTTTCTGTGTGGAACAAGAAGTAATCCATACTTCTCTCCTCTACCAACAACCGCTTAAATTAACAAAGTTTTGAGTTACACTTCTAATAATCTCCACATAATTCAAAAATTTGGAAAGGGAATAAGATGGTTTTCAAAACATAGCAATCAAAAGGAGAAAGGCTTCAGTTTTAGTATCTTTTGGACATGAATTAAACACTGAGTGACCAAAGTTTTGCTCCATAGCTTGCTAGGTGAACTAATTTGGAACCTCACAAAGGAGCAAAATATCCACTGCTTGTTCACTCGCCTTTTCTAAAGAAGTGATTAAGTCTATGTGAATATATTTGACATTTTTATGGCCCGAAGCCCTTTTCCTGGATACTCAGTGGTGCTTACAAGAGTAGTCTATTCTTTTATAGAAGATTACCCACCTTTACACCGAAGTAGGTGAATCCATGAAGTATTTGCTGCCTCACATACCATATCAAGTCTATGAATTCATTAAGAGTATAGGCTCATCCTCTATCTTATAAGTAGACCACGTATAATAAATAATACTACAAACCACCATAGGGATAGATAATCATCAATTGTAGTTCATTGCATTTATTCCATAATTTCAGTTGACCCATTGAACCCCAAGATGTTGGCTTAACTATAGACATATTTGTAAAACGGGCTTTGACCCCATCCCCCTAGATGTTTCAATGATCATTCTCTTACACAAGTCTTTAGTTAACCAAATTTCTTTCACACTTTACACAGTCTAAAGATATTGCCTCATTCCTAATGAGGATCCTCACAATATTGTATCTCAAACAAATGGGTCTCCTTTTTTCTTTGTAGACATTATTCTTTGCCTCAACAATTGAGACTTGATTATCACAATGCAAGAAAACTGGTGGAGCTGACTTTTCCCATAATGGGACATCTGCTGGTAACTCTCTTTGCCATTCAACTTCCTTACTTGCCAACTCAAGAGCAACAAATTCATATTCCATAGTTGAGTTAACGATACATGATTGTTTGGTTGATTTCCATGGTATTGCACTCCAGTCAAGGCAAACATATAACCACTAGTCAAATCAATTTCATCAATAACTATGACCCAGCTTACATCAGTATATCCCTCTCATATCAAAGGATGTTCACCATAGTGTAAACCTTAATCCATTCCCTTGGAAATCTTAGCAGGCAGGTAAGAGTATTCCAATATTCTATGTGCTTACATATTCAATTGGTGATAACTTTTAAAATGTGCATTATTTTGGAGTCATTTGCAATCATTTCTTAAAGGAATATGTACTCTAAAGATTCATTTTCATCCTTATTATTGTCTTGTGCTTGGGTATATGTGTTTGCAGCATTTTGTAGGCTTTAAGACATTTTGAACTAGCAACGACTCCTTTAATGATGCCATATGATTTACCACAAAGGCTCCCCTAGTCCGTATTGCCCGTGGTATCGAGCAAATGGACAAAAGCAAAGACAGAGGCCACCACGAAACCTCTGCAATGGAGGTCATGGACTGTGGTGTCCTGATTATTTGTGCCTCTTTGTCTTCCTCCCCATTCATGGTTGAGAATGTGGGAGTTTTTTTTCTATATTAGGGTCATTTTTTACTGCTTCAAGATGAATCCCATCCATTTTCTATGACTCTCATCTCTCAAAATTTATCCATTTACTAATCCATTTGGAGCAAGAGGAGATCCAAGCGAAGGATTTACAAGTTGGAGCCGTTAAAGATTTCAAGATTGCTTGAGAAATCTCCATTTGATGAGCATGTTTTTTCTCTTTGGTTCTTAAACTCTTTTAGATCAGTTTGAATTTGCTTTGTTTAAATTTTTTTAAATTTGCTAGAATAATTATGAGTGAGCAGTTTTTTCAATATAGGGATCGTAGGAGTTTGATCCAACCTAAAGTTATGTTAATTAGTGTCTTGCTAATTTTGTGAGGACAAAAAAGGAAAAAAGATATCTAATTATTATATTGGTTTCCAAGTTCATGTAGAACTTGACATTGGCAAGTTTTGTTTTGGCAAGTAATTACTTGAAACGCAAGGCTTTAAAAGATTGCTAACATGAAGAATTCAAGAATTTGGAAGGAGGGAACAAGATTGGTTAACCAGAATATGGAAAGTGGATATTTAATGCGTAGGAAGTGTTGGCAAGATTTGAAAAGTCGTAACATTATAAATAACAGTTTCAGCCGTAAGTGAAAATCATCCCATAAAGTGAGAGAAGGATCCTCTTAGTCCAATATCGGGTCTTGAGTGGGTGATATCTTCTTGACCCAATATGAAGTCTTGAGCGATTGCGTAAGGTCGGATACTTGTGGGGTACATCCTAGGCCCCCTAAGCCCTAGTAGAGAGAGAACGTGCTGTAAGGGGAGATAGATTTGTGAGTATAAAGGGTGACTCAAACACTAGTTAGATGAGAATGAAATTGAGTGGTATTATGATTGTACTTGGTTGTGGTCTATCTTTTCATATTATAGTGGATGATATGTTAGTTGTTAATATGTTGTGTTTTTCCCCCTCAATGTGCAGGAGTTTTCCACATAAAAATTATGGTGTTCTTTTCTTATGTTATGTATGTGTTCGTATATGTCTATCTTGAATTTTATCTTACACTTCCATTTCTAACAAGTGGTGTCATAGTGGGTTTAATCCCAAAAAAGATTTCTTAGCCAAAACAATGATGTTAGATCTTTAATTTACAAAATCTTGTACTTGATCTTGTTTGGAGTACGTAGATTCGATCAAGTCTTATGTTTTATTGATTTGAGAATAATTTTTAACCTATTTACTTGTATACTACTAGATAGTTGGGGTGAAGCATCGAAAGAAGAAATCCATAATCGAGATTGATAAGATTAGCATTGACTTAGTTCAAGTAATTCAGTCTATTTCGAAAGAAAGACTTGAATTTTATATGATTGTCAGCCTTCAAATCATCCAAACTTGAGAAGACATATGTTTGATTCCCAGATTCAAGTCATTATAGGAAAAACAAATCTCTAGATGCTTTCAATTGATAGTTTTGCTCTTTTAGTGATAAAATGCTTACTTGGTATAGATAAATCACCCTTCACATAATTGATTTCGCTTGCCATTTTAATAAGGCAGAACTCAATAGATTGCACTAGTCTTTCTGGAACGAACTTGATGTTTACAACACTCGTGCACTTATGATGACGATCAAGTTTTTGGAGCCCTTGCCATGTAGTAGGGGTGTTCATGGTTTGGGTACCCGAACCAAAGGAGGTTTCGGTTCGGGTACCCAAAATTTCGGGTCGGCAAAATGATGAACCGTATCCGAACCGAAACTTTCGGGTAACCGAAATTCGGGTACCCGAAAATTTCAGTTCGGGTTTTTGGTTACCCAATAACCCATTTTTTCTAAAATATTTTTTCCTACTTTGCCTAATAATTTTGTTGTACCCATAATATAATTATTTCTATTTATGCTATAAAAAGTTGTCGTATTGAGCCAAGTTGCACTTTAAATTATTACACAATATGACAATATCACCGGAAATCTTATCACCATTCACATTTCAATTAATCCATACTTCCATAAGACATAAACTTGTTAACATCATATTCATGCCCAACGCATTCAAATAAAATAATGCAATGAAGTCAAAGTACTTGTCTTCTTCGGGTTTGGGAATACTTGACTTACAAAGTTTTTAGGGAATGGATGATATAAAAAAAGTTTCAAAAAAGTTTTAAAAAAAGTTTCGGGTTTTCGGGTACCTGAATCTTCAAAATGCCCGAGCCGTACCCGAACCAATAACCGAAAAAAATATTAGTTCGGGTACCCGAACCAAAATTTTCAAATATTTCGGTTCGGGTACCCGAGATTTTGGATCGGGTAGCGGGTTTTTGGTTCAGGTTATTGGTTACGGATATTTTTGAACACCCCTACCATGTAGTGAGTTGTCAAATCTTTACTTTATACTTATAAGATTAACTAAGTGTTTGTCCTTTTTCATTTGATCACTTGGGTAGTGTTTATATTTGTGCTTGCAAGATCTTTTCCATTTTATGAAAAGTCTTATCCTGTATGATACTAGTTTTGAAATTGAGAGGAATTTTAGTTTAAGGACGAAGATGGAAACACTGGAGAAGCAAAGGTATAAGGCACGCGAGACATCACCCAAGATGGTCAGTTGAAGTGAAGCACAAAGAAGGATGCTTCGGGATTTCGTTACTATGGGAATCCAAAACATCAATTCAAACATCACTAGGGGTGGCAATGGAGTGGGTACGGGGCGGGTTTAGCCGTATACACATTTTCAAAATTAATACCCATATTCATACCATACCCATCGGGTATTGTAAAACTATACTCATATCCATATCCACTGGGTATAGCAGATATGCGGATTTTATTTGGGCACATGTAGATAAAAAAGAATTAAATTCATTTTGTATCCATATTCGACATCAAATAGCCAATATATTAGATTAACTCCAAGCTTCTAACAATATATCATATCACGTCAAATATAGCTAAAAGTTTACCAATCAAAACAATAAATTAGCACTTGACAATTACAGTTTCTAACAAAATGTTTCACCGAAATCTTGAATAACATACAACTCAAAGTATAAGTAACAAAATTAAAACTTTAAACAAACGGGTATGGATTTTATAAGGGGAAATATGGGGCAGGGGTGAAGCGAGCATTGATAAAATGGGTATGGGGTAGGTAAAGGGCGGGTATAACCTATACCCATATCTATACCCATACCCATACCCATACCCATACCCATTTTAGCAATACCCGTCCCATACCTATATTTTTTTCATTTTCACCATCCATACCCACATCCATTTGGGTGAGTTTTGCGGGTTCTACGCAGGTATGTGTTGTTTTGCCGACCCTAAACATCACCTACCCTTGTATGGAGGCCCACAACTTTGAGCTTAAACTAGCACTTATCTCAATGGTGCAACAATATTAGTTTGGCGGCACCTTATAGAGGATCCTAATTTGCACATCTCCTTCTTTCTAGAGATGTAAGACACTTTGAAACTTAATAGAGTCTCCAACACAGCCATACGCCTTTGATTATTTCCATTCACATGGCTCCATTCATTGCCACTGGAATCAATCACTACAGGGTTCCCTCATAGCAAAATGATTTGAGGAATCAAATCGAAACATTTTCTCACAGGAAAGACGTGCTATTCTATGAATCTTTGAAGCGTTTTAAGGACATCCTGCAGCAGTGCCCTCATCTTGGACTCGAAAAGTGGATGATAATGCAAACTTTCTATAGTAGAGTCACTTAACCCATAAGATCTATCATTTATGCGACGACAGGTGGTACTTTGATGCACAATATGAAGGATGAAGTCTATAGTTTGATTGAGGAGATTACCTTCAACTACCAAAGGTATAGCGAGAGAGGACAGTCCAAGAGGGTTAGCGGCAAATTGGAAGTTGATGGTCTTACTTTTTTTTCCCCACTAAAGTAGATGCAATGACCCAAAGATTGGACCGTTAGTGTTAATGCTGTGAATTCATGTGAAATTTGTGTTTTATTGACCGTTTGATTGTGAACTGCTAAGTTAGGAGTCTTTTTGCCCAAGACCCTAGTGATCAAGTTAATTAGGTCAGCAACTTGAACTTTGGACCAACTAATGACCCTTTTTCTAATACATATAATCTAATACAAGGAATCACCCAAATTTTTCATATATGACTAACCCTTCTACTATGCCTCAAATGAATGCTAGACCAGCTCGTGGATTTCAAAGTCCTTTTCCCTAACAAGTTCCTCAAAAGTCTAACTTGGAGGCCATGATAGAGAGCATGCTTAAGGTGAAACAAAAGCAAGATGAAGATATTAAGACAATTGTCCTCAAAGGTTGATGTGCTTACTATTCACAATAAAATGCTGAAAGCTTAAATTATCCAACATGTTAGCTCTTCTTCTATACCTCCTGGTAGACTTCCTAGTAATCTCAAGCCTAACCCTAGGGAGCAATGTAATGCCATGTTTTTGAGAAGTGGCAAGTAACTTGAGGGTCCTAAGAGTGCTAGGAAGGATGTGGATGTGAATGATGATGTTGTTGAGAAAGATGGGTCTAGTCCCTCTAATGAAGTGATTCATGACGATGACGCTCATAATGCTAATGAGGTTCCTCAGTACCCCAAACAATATTCCCCAAGACCTTTTACATTGCCTTTGTCATTCCCTCAAAGAATGTGTATGACTAAACTTGATTAGCAATTTGGAAAATTTTTAGAGGTCCTAAAGAAGCTCTACATCAATATTCCCTATACGGATGTCTTATCTCATATGCCTTCTTATGCTCAATTTTTGAAAGAGATTTTATCACATAAAAGGAAGCTAGAAGAGATGAGATAGTGGCATTAACTAATGAGTGTTGCGTAGTGATTCAAAATAAACTTCCTGCTAAGCTTAAGGGTTGCAAATTTGCAATAGCTTTTTGTCCTTTGCTTGATAGGGAATGTTTGTATTGTCGTGCTTTGTGTGACTTGGGCTTAAGTGTGCACTTGATGTCCCTTTTAGTGTGCCAAAAATTGGTAAAAGTTAGTAAAAGTTAGTTAGAACAGGAAATGACTTTTTGGGGGGGGGGTAAAGAGTTGATAGAAACTGAGGAGAATGGTAGATGTTGGAAGAAATTCGTAAAAATAAACTTACTTATAAAAAACACATACCCTAATATTTGAAAGGAAATTTCAAATAATTGTACCAATTGGCGCGATCAATAGGAAATACTCATCCAAATTTACTTTAGTCTAGAGCAAATATAGATTCCAACTACAAATGTACTTGAAAATGACATCAATAGACAATCATAACAACTAGTAGTTCTAGTTGGATTTTCATGCTTTCATTTGATTCCCCGCACCCACAAATCAACAATCACAATCATTTATTTTTTTTTTACTCCAAAGAAAAAGTGAAAAGAAAATGCCAAATGAATATTTCTTTATTACCAACAAAAAAAAATTGTTTATTTTCTTTTTAAATATATTTTGTAAACAGAGAGTAAAAACCAAAGTGGGAACATAAAGTTGGGTCCACGCCGGGAATATAGAGAGCCAATAAGCTAGCGATGGAATTAATTTACCACCACGCGCAAATTCACACCCAAATCAAAAAAAATAAAAAAAAAAAAATAAAAGAAGAAAGAGAAAGCGAATCCCCTTCGCCTAATTTAAAGTGGATACGAAGGCTAACGTAGCCCCTTGTTATTTCCTTCCTTCTTCCGGCGGAAAAAAAGAAAAAGAAAAACTTCCCTATTTCTCCCAATTTTACAATCCAATCGCCCCCAATTCGGCGTTGCAATTGGCTCTTGATTCAACCACACACCAAGAAAATCCCCTCGTGTTGAGTTCAAGTACCTTCAATTCTCTGTTTTGATTTTGAATTTCATTGCTTTTGCCTAGGGATTTCGTTTTATTGTTTCGACACTTGAGATCTGATCTGATCTGATCTGATCTATTCTATTAGGTTTTCGGTGATTTAGGTTTAAGGGAGATGGCTTCGAAGAGGATCTTGAAGGAGCTCAAGGATCTGCAGAAAGATCCTCCCACCTCTTGCAGCGCCGGTATCTCTGTCTTTCATCCTTCCGTTTGTTTGTTTGTTTGTTTTTGTTTTTTGGGGTTCTGATTGTGATTGCTGTTTTGGAGCGGATTTTTTGGAACTTTGTAAGTGGCATGTGTAGTGGGTGATGGATTGGTTAAGGGTTTAATTGATTGTCTCTCTTTGGTCACGATTGTGGAGTGTCTTAAAGGAAGCAATTTGCCTAGGGTTAGGGGATGCGTTTGATGAATTGCATGATAAGGATATATGAATTTTGTTCGCGTGGAGATCTATGGGAGAGGGAGGGTCATTGTCCATGATTAGGGAGAGCGTAGGTTGGATGGGGGAAGGAAGCTGGGTTAGGAAGAGATTTAAAGATACAGATTATGTTGGAGATTTGAAAGGACATAGCTTATTATCAAACATAAGGATTTGCTCTAACCCCCCACCAAAAAAAAACCCATTGTGGGGGTATCGGTATTAATGATATAACTTGTTGCTCAACCCAAAATACGAATCGGCCCAAAGCTGGTGATTTTAATGGGCACAAAAAACTTATAAACAAGTATCGGGGTTGGATGATGCAGGGAAAAAAGGTGTCATTTATGTCACTGCAAATGATGTCATATCTAGGTATGCTCAGGCAAAGATTACATGGAGATTGAGCTTCAGATTTCAAAACCTGTATGATATACCATTTTATATGTATTGATTGGCATTAAGTGCTTTGGATAGGAACTAGGAAGTACCTAGATTTCTCCATTTCTGCCTTTCTTTGGGTTGGGGGGATCTGGAAAACACTGATGCTATTGCTATTCGCGCGTGATCTACTCATTTACTGTCTCCCATTATGTGAGATGTCGGATGTTTCATTTTAATATGTTATGTTTTCATCGAGAAGGGCATGGAAAGATCCAAGACCTGCCATGGGTTCTCCTGGGTTGCTTTTTGTTGTTCAGCTCCACAGCTTGTAGGATCTTCCACAACAAGATTGTGGGTTAATAAAATATTTATATATGTAAAGTTAGTCTAACTAAGGCAACAGATCCCTAGAGCAGTGAGTTGCTCTGGAGCATAGGGTCAACTATAAGCCTGCCTGAAATATAGATCACATGTGCAAAGGTTCTACATGAGTTTACATATGCCTGTTTTTGTTTACTGTGGCCATTTCTTGTTTTAGAATCCCAGTAGAATGATAGATACGTTCCAGGCCTGGTTTGAATTATACCTAAAACTGTATTCAGTGGAGCCTGGTGATACTATAGTAGTATACTTGATAAGGGGACTACTTCTTTATGTCATAGGTTTGATGCCTTTTCTTATTTCTTTGGTATTTAAGTAGTTTAACATTTGTATCTTCTAAGCAGTCGTCCATCATCAAAGTTCATGGAAAATTTCCTTTTTGGTGTCATCTGCATAAAAGACTTATCAACATTGTTGGAATGCTAATGACATCCAACATACTCTTGCAGTCTTGCCTGAATATCCTGTAGGATGGTTGGTGATTGGAGCGTTGGTTACCAATGAATGAATGCCTTTTACTGTTTGTTTCTCTTCTACACTGTCACATAACTTGTCTTCTTCTATAAGTGTCTCATGCCCCACCAATTCCCTTGTTTATGCGTGCATCTCATTTCATCAGAAATTATGCAAACCATAGCACCTCCCCTCCCCTTCTCTCTCTCTCTCTCTCTCTCTCTCTCTCTCACACACACACACACACAAGAGTATGGATTTCATAGTGTATTCTTCGTAATTGAATATCTGACTATATGGATCTGTTGGTGAGACTTGAGAGTACGACAAATTTTGTCTGTATTAGGGTTTGGTCCCATGGTTGGATTGGTTTCCTCTTCCTTCCTGATGCATAGAAGGGTTGTATACCGTGTCTTATAAATAGTTCATGTTCTATCTTATGATTTTCCAGGTCCTGTGGGTGAAGACATGTTTCATTGGCAAGCAACCATTATGGGCCCTCCTGACAGTCCTTATGCTGGGGGTGTTTTCCTTGTCACTATTCACTTCCCCCCAGATTATCCATTTAAGCCACCCAAGGTATTTCCTGGTCAACTAGTAGATCCTTGTTTACATTTCATGATTCTACATATGATAGCATTTGCTTCACTGTTAAATCCTCAACCTTTATGTATGATTTTAAACTGTGGAAAGAAACAGGTCAGATATATGGTTGCTTGTACTTTTTAATTCAATCATGAGCATCTGTTGCTGATTTGTTTGCCATCATGTTTAACCTTGTGAGATTAGTGAACATATTCCTTAATTTTCCATCTAAGTCTGGTTTATCTATGATGTGTTATAGGTAGCATTCAGGACAAAGGTATTTCACCCAAATATAAATAGCAATGGAAGTATCTGCCTGGACATCTTGAAGGAACAGTGGAGCCCTGCCCTTACCATTTCTAAGGTTTGTCTCCTATTCTTCATTCTTCCAACTATATGTTTGGCTTCCCCATTTCCTTCTGGCATGTACATACATGGACTACTGCTTTGTTGCTGTTCTATTTTTTATGATGTGATGACCATTGTTTTAGTATTCTTTAATGCACCTTAGTATGTGGACCGGGGTTCATTTAGTTAGATATTACGTTTCTGATAAAATCTTCTTTGTGGAAAGACTGCTTTGATATGCTTAGAAAACACCCCCCCCCCCAACCGGTGGGTAAAAGAGAGAAAAACCTCGATAAAGTGCCTCATGCAGAGAGCTGTACATGAATACATCACGTTGGCGACCACTTCTCTAGCCTTTCATGTTACCAACAATAGTTATTTTTGGGTCGAGACTTGGTCAACTACACAACATAGTTCTTAGCATTGTAAACTGCCTCTGACATTTAACTTTTCATGTGGTCAGGTATTGCTTTCCATCTGCTCGCTGTTGACGGATCCTAATCCTGACGATCCCCTTGTGCCGGAGATTGCTCACATGTACAAGACTGATAGAGCTAAATACGAGAGCACAGCAAGGAGCTGGACCCAGAAGTATGCTATGGGCTAACTACTCATCTGGTCATGTCACCTAGGGGAGGGTCAGAAGGCATTGTGGTTTCTGATAACTACTTTCTAAGCATTCTGTAAGTGGGTGATGAATCTTTGATTATGTGTGTCTTCGATCCTAAGAATGGACAAAAAGAATTGTCCACAAATTTCTCTGTCAAAAAGAGAGAACCTTTATGTTGCCCTTTTAATGTTTGTATGGTCAAAACTTAATTTTCAACCTGTGAAATATGATTCTAATTTGGTGTCATAACATCTTCTTCGTCACCTGATAACCCCCCCAGCCCCAACATCAACTTATCATCAGGGAACAACATGAATATATGTTCTGTTTGGAATTTGGATGGTTATAAACAAATTTTGCTTTCAACTGTATTGAGCTCTGATGTAGGCTGAGTTATGGATGTTTTAAAAACTTTGAATTCCATGTCGGATATACCGTCTTGAGTCTTTTGACGCTTTATCATTCAGACATCCACTCAGCGAAGCATGCGAAGCGAAGCCTCGAGTGTTCCAATTTTCGAGGGACATTTTGTCAAAACGCAAAAGCTGTCTTATTCTAGTGTCCTCGAGCGATCTTCTAACTTCCGATTTTATGCGGGTAGTTGATGGCCCTGGCTGACTGGCTCACCATTTCTGCAGTATTGCAATTTCTCTTCGTTGGCTACACAGCTTGTCTAAGAGCCTTTTTTTTCGTTGGTCTTTTCATTTTTACCAACTTTAATAAACTTCAACACATTTCAATCAATTTCAACTAATTTTAATAACAAATATAAGTTTCAATTCATTTCAACTAACTTCAATCCATCTTCTTCAAAAAAAATTTCTCACTATTTTAACCAACTTCAATCCATCATATAAAAATATATCAACTTCAATCCACTTCAACCAATTTCAACCTACTGCAATCTACTTCAACCTACGTCAACCCACTTTAATAAAAAATACTAATTTCAACCTACTTTATTTTAATCTACCTCAACCAACTTCACCATTTTACCAACCCTAATTTAATAACAAAAAGAACATACCCTAATTGTTAGATTGTGCTCGAGGACACTTTATGGTACTACTACACAATACAATCAAAAAACGCTCACTTCATCGAAGATAATTAGTCTCTAATATCATTTAAAGAAGAAGACATCTAAATTTAGAAACGTTAAATTAAAGAATTTGGTTAATCTAACGATTGAAAAGATAAGTTTTAAATTGAGGGAAAGTGAAACTTTGATGGGTGAGGATATAATCAATTCTTCATGATGTGTCTGCAATAAAGTCAGCCACAACCTCTCTTTTATGGGTGATTATTCAAAGATATTTGGTGCTTAAGAATTTATTTTAATTTGATTTTATAATTAAGGATTTATAATTTATTTAGTGGTAACTTCACTGAAATCACCCTTAAACGAATTATTACTCAACCATGCCGCGATTAAGTTCAACTAAAAAGAAGCTTTACTAGTTTAATTTTTGTTATTCTATTTAAAATCTTTAATTTTCAAGAACTTGTTCAAATTTCTTTGATTGAGGCTGTTTTTCCCCCCTTTCTAAACTAGGACACGAGATAATTATTACTAAGTGCGTAAAATGATGTTCACAATTTTGCTGTAGTATTGTTCAATTCATTCAAGGTTAATGGAAATATATAATTTAAAACTATTTGCAATTGGTAAAGGTTATAATGATAATATTGGTTAAGTCAAGTTCTGCTATGCCTAGCCCTAGATGTTAACTCGAAGTTTTTATGGAATAGAAACTTGCAATATTCTGACGTAAGAAGTGAATGGATTTCTAAGGTGGCCGAGCAAGTGCTCACTAAGATAGTAGCGACTTTTTCAAGTCCCTACTAGCTGTTATGATCTCATTTAAAGATTTATTCATCCATTTTATTAGCTATGTATTCTCATTTTAGCAGTTGTTTTGTATTTGCCTTCTGCCATATTTTGTGTTTAACCCTACTAATAATTGAAAAAAATAAAAACTCGCAATATTGATTAGGTTTGGTTTGGTTTATTTTCAAAATTAAAAATTTGTACAATTGTGAGACAATCAAGTTGGATTTCTTCCTACTACTTTGTCATATTATTTATTATTGACTCACCATTGTTCAATATTGGCTCAAGTTTTTTTTAAATTTTTTTTTATCGATAAAAGAATCAGTTAAGATTTTCTTCTTTTTTTTTTTTGGTTGGTGCAAAGAATCAGTTCAGAGTTTTTTTCTTCTTTTTTGGTAAAGAGAATCAGTTCAGATTTTAAAACTAAGTATACAGTCATAATTATTAAAACCAAAAAGTGGCTGAAATCAGCTGGATTTCTTAACATAAATGCTTATTTTGAACGTTATAAATATGGGCTAATCAGTTCCACATTTTAGCAAGAAGATGCAATGAGAGGTCAAAAATTAATTAATCAATATGCTTAGAATTCACAACAGGATTGTTATTTTATCAGAGGTTATGATTGATCAGTCAGTGAATTACTTGAGGAGTTTACGAAATTCCTAATTTTCTAAAATTCTTAGGTAATTCACTGAATTGATTGATAATCGCGTCTGATTTTTTTTATTTTTTATTTTTGGCCTCCGATATGATTGTAATTTTACCAGAGGCTAAGATTAATCAATCAGTAAATCACTTAAGAAGTTTAGAAGATTTGTAATTTCTTCTAAAATTTTTAGGTGATTTGCTGACTTGATTGATAATAATCTCTGTATTCAACTATGCAATTCAAAAGTCAAAGGGTAAGAGCTCTCTCTTAAATCTAAGGAACATTCTCTCTAGTTGCGGATAATAATTATTGCTTCAAGTGTTTTCTGCTTTTTTTTTCTTCACTAATGAGTGTTGAATTGCAATTTTTAGGAATAAAACCATGTAGATTTTTGTTGCCTCAAATTCTCATTGTATCTTCTTCGTAAATTGTGAAACTGAATAAACCGCGTATCCACGCACTTTAGAAAAATTGATCCAACTCGAAAATTTGCTCTGAATCTGTCTGAAAATTTTGGATTTTGAACATGATTTTTTCGACCAAAACCTATAAAAAATGAACGCAAAAAACTCGCAAATTTGGGGTCAAACCCGACCTGAACATTATATCATTATTTTTTTATTTTTCTTTAATTTGCCCCCTGGACAATAGTAGTGCTTCATTATAACGAATTGTTCATAGAGACGTTATATAATTATCGCATCTCTTCTCAAATTAGATGACGGTACCCATTCTTTCCCAGATTATTTCCCATAAATAACGTCATATACAACTTATAAATGAAACAATGTTAGAAAATGGATATGAAGTAACTATCTAATCTTAAAAAAAATTAATTTAGAATAAGACAAATATTAAAAATGTGCAAGTCATACCATTATATTCTTAGTGAAATCAATACATCTCTTCATATTTTAAATAATATTACTATGTAATAATATAAAATTTTGATGTTATAATTAATAGATAATTGTAATATCTTGTACGTCTATAATATTTTTCATTTGTTTTCTTTCTAATTGATCTCGTACTTGATGTCAGTGTTGGGCAATGAACCAACTTATGTTCGTATTAGGACTCACCCACTACACCCACTAATAAACCACACCAGATTAGGTAATTGAAGGTTTTAACAAAACATTAAATTATTAAATGGGTTATTAATGGATCAAACCGCTCCGACCCGTTAAAATACTTTAGATGGGTTGGTCCATGAATGACCCGATGGACGCATTTTGACTGTACATGGCGCTCATATATCATATTGAAAATTTTGAATATTTTTTGGTATTTTTTTAAGAAATTACAATGATAATGCTTGTTCATTAAATAAAGACAATTTTAAGTAATAAATATATCGAGATTTTGATTTTCACAAAAAGAGAAATAACTCACTAAAAGGAGCTCTAAACCCATTAGGTTGACCGGAAACCCATAAAATCAAAATACGACCGCCTGTATTTTATCTGAGCTCGAAATACTTCCAATCCCTATTTGACTTGAATCTAAATACACCCTGATTCCGCCAGGAATCTGTCTCGTGATTGAGTTGATGACGTGGGGCGAAAGAACGGGTTTACCCGCTAGCTGGCGATCAACACGGCCCCGGTTTTCTCCTCCTCCGACCTGCAAAAAAGGCCTGCCCCGGAGTGTGGTCCGGGGGACGCCTCTCCGACGGTCAAGTCAGCCCGATGTTCTAGAGAGTGTGAACAGTATACAGAGTAAATTCTTCCCTCCTTTTTCCAGCCCCTTTTCCAAGGGGAATATGTCACTATTTATAGCCTGTTTGTGAGAGGGGTAAAAGAGTGATCTTACTGTAGCTGACAGCATGAGCCTCCGGTCCTGTAGCGAGTGGGCCTGGGGAAAGGCCCCAAAGGTTACGTTTCGGGCCTTTTGGGGATGCGACCTCGTGAGTAGGCATATGCGAACACCTTCTGGGCCAGGCCCAAAAGATGATAGGTGTTTTTTTCCTAAATCACTTAGCCCCTCACATCTTACCTGACCGTCGGGCCTGGTCGGTGGTCAAGTAAGATGTGAATCTGGGGATCCGAGGTCTGGTGTGAAGCACGCAGTGACCATTCACCTTCTGACAAGAGGTTGCAGAGACGAGTGTTACAGCTGTTACGCACCAAGGTACGGAGTTCCAGGACGAGGGCCCACAGTCCGTGGTCTTTCCGTACTTACCCTGCCCTCCTATAAATACCCCGGGGTTTTCGATGGGGAGAGGAGCAATTGCAACTGCTGATCAGACCAAGCATCGACTCAAATTATGGCTTTCCCTCTCATTCGCAACACCAGGGAGATGGCACTTTATCTGAGGGAAACACTTGGCTGGCATCGAAGGGATGCCGTGCAGCCTCCACGTCCCCTCCCCGAGAACTTTCCAGGATTATGCCCAGACTTTTCCTTATCGGAGGCCGAGCAGGCTGCAGCGGAGCTTGGACTCCCTGAACTGGTTCAAGCGACTTTCTATGCGATGCTGCTGAACGACGCCGTTGAATTTGGCGCGGCCCACGAATTTACGGGGGATGAGATGAAGTCTGTGCTCATGGATCTGAAGTGGTCGTCATTCGAGAAGTGGATATGGTGCATGGACGCAATTTTGAGGGATGCTCAACAAAATCGCCCCGCTGACGAGATAAGTGTCTCGGACGTTGATGCCGTCCGTGGAGAAGTTTCTGATGTAGGTGGCCCCCCGTCCCCCTCTAGTGATGAAGCCTAATGGCTTATTGTATCGATGTGTACCCCTCAGCGCTTTTGCCTGAGACTTTTACGCAATGAAGTATGTCGTTTTCTTTCACCTTTATAACTAGTACCAGGTATGTCAGACCCTCAGGTCGTGCTTAACAGCTTCCGGCCATCGGAGTACGAAGGGCGCGGCGTCCAGTCATGAGGCCGTGTGTGAGAGCCATAGAGTGACCGGCCTTCAGGCCGTGCTCAAATGGCCTTGGCCCCTGGTGGGGCTAGGGGCGTAGCGACCGGCAATATGCCGTGCTCAGATGGCCTTGGCCCCTGGTGGGGCTAAGGGCGTAGCGACCGGCCTTCAGGCCGTGTTCAAATGGCCTTAGCCCCTGGTGGGGCTAAGGGCGTAGCGACCGGCCACATGCCGTGCTCAAATGGCCTTCGCCCCCATTAGGGCTAAGGGCGTAGCGACCGACCTTCAGGCCGTGTTCAAATGGCCTTAGCCCCTGGTGGGGCTAAGGGCGTAGCGACCGGCCACATGCCGTGCTCAAATGGCCTTCGCCCTTATTAGGGCTAAGGGCGTAGCGACCGGCCATAGGCCGTGCTCAACTGGCCTTAGCCCCTATTGGGCTGAGGGAGTAGCGACCGGCCATATGCCGTGCTCGACTGGCCTTAGCCCCTATTGGGGCTGAGGGAGTAGCGACCGGCCATATGCCGTGCTCAAATGGCCTTGACCCCTGGTGGGGCTAAGGGCGTAACGACCGGCCATATGCCGTGTTCAAATGGCCTTAGCCCCTGGTGGGGCTAAGGGCGTAGCGACCGGCCATAGGCCGTGCTCAGTTGGCCGTGGCCCTTGGTGGGGCCAAGGGCGTAGCGACCGCCCATAGGCCGCGCTCAACTGGCCTTGGCCCCTGGTGGGACTAAGGGCATAGCAACCGGCCACAGGCCGTGCTCAACCGGCCTTAGCCCCTGGTGGAGCTAAGGGCGTAACGACCGGCCATATGCCGTGTTCAAATGGCCTTAGCCCCTGGTGGGGCTAAGGGCGTAGCGACCGGCCATAGGCCGTGCTCAGTTGGCCGTGGCCCTTGGTGGGGCCAAGGGCGTAGCGACCGGCCATAGGTCGCGCTCAACTGGCCGTGGCCCTTGGTGGGACTAAGGGCATAGCAACCGGCCACAGGCCGTGCTCAACCGGCCTTAGCCCCTGGTGGAGCTAAGGGCGTAGCGACCGGCCCTACGCCGTGATCAGCTGGCCGTGGCCCCAGGTGGTTCCAGGGGTGTAGCGACCGGTCTTCCGGCCGTGATCTACTGGCCTTTGCCCCCGAAAGGGCTCAGGGGGGCAATGACTGGAAGTCGGCCATGCTCGGAGGCTTCTGGCCTCGAGGGTAGCAAAGGGGGCAATGGGTTTTACTGGGTCGTGCCTCAAGCCGCAACATCTTGGGCCTATGTCTGAGGCCTGACCCAGTTTTCCCCCCTTGGGTGACGTGGACAGTTCGCAGGAAACACGTGGCGTATCTTTTGAGGAGGCGCGCTTGTCGAGGAGCGTTGGGGTATGCGAACCGTCTCTGGGCTCTATATAAGGAGGGGAGGACTTCACCACCTTAGTCACTTGTGCTATACTCATACAACCAGTTTAGAGAGAGAAAATTCTAGAGAGAGAGGTTCTGACATCCTTCGTCCTCCCTCTTCTCAGATTTGCATTGCTGCTTCCAATCAAATCCTTATTTCTTCGACATCCCCAGGTACACGCTCGCCCCCTCGCCGCACTCTTTGTATATTATGTCATCTCATTCATCTAACGGGGATACCTCTGAGGAGTATGCCGGTCCTCTTATGGAGGGCCGGCATCCAGAAATCCCGAACACCCCGGCCTTTATTAATGGCCGTGCGGTGGCTGGATACTCCCGCAAAAATAAACCAAGGGAGCCAAAAAAGGTTCCTTATGCCGTTCCTATTTTTGAACTCGGCACTCCCTCTTGGTCCAGTTGCGAGCATTCGTCCACCCCTAGTATTTTAAGTCCAGAGGTGACTGTGACGTATCCCTGGGAGGTTACACTTGCTAACTTTGTGCCCGCCTTCCAGGTTCGCGGCATGGCCAAGACGAAGTCGACTCCCCGCATTCGGACTCCTGACGAGCTTCTGGCCGAGGGCTCGATAGGTAATGTTCGTTCAGTTCTTCCTGAGTCTAACGTGGCAGGCCGCGTTGCTTCCTCCAGTTCTAGTACGTCGTCCCGACCTGGCTCATCCAGTGGGGCCTCGGGGCGCTCCTCTTCATCCGAGGGGGCGTCAACGAGCTCCTCGTCTGAGTCATCCAGTTCGGGTCGTTCAGGGCGCGCGCGTCATCGCCGTGCGGTCCCTGTACCAGAGATTGTGGCCGAGGCATTGGAATTCCCCGGGGCCCCAACTCGCTCGGATCCTCAGGACGGACCGGGAACCCACTTTCCAGACCCGCGGGCTATCTCCCGGCTAAAGAGATCGGCACTTGATAAGCAGTACCTTCTGCCGGCCGATTACAGGTTTGTAATGCCCGAGCCTGATGACACGGTGAATGAGGCTCCCGCGAATTGTATCGCTGTGTACCGGGCTGCTTTGGATTACGGCCTCCGTTTCCCTTTGCATCCGGTGGTGAAGGATATCCTCAATAGGTATGAGTTGGCGCCCGCTCAAATCGTGCCGACCTCTTGGCACAACATTTGCTCATTTGTGGCAACGTGTGAGCTGCGGGGTCTAACGTGCACGGCGCGCGCTTTTAGCCTGGTGCATACGGTACAAAAGGCCCCTAGAGAGACCGGGGACCTGGGGTGGTACTGCTTCAATACGACCCCCCTTTAGGTGACTGTTTTTACGTTTGCCGGACACTGACCTAGCTTTCTGCAGGCGCCTTCCCTTGTACCTCGCGCAAGGAAGCCCACCGTGAGTCTGCCTCCGCCCCGTAAGAAGCCGAGGACCGAAGAGGCGGCCAGGGGACCCGGCCTTACTGCAACCGCCCCGACTGGCAGCCGTTCATCTGGAGAGCGCACGGCCGCCGAGCAGGGGCGCCGTATGTCTCCTCGCGGTACTGTTGCGCCTACGGTGACTCCCACTGGTGCCGGTCCCTCTTCCCGTCCTTCGGGTAGCTTCTTCAAGGTCGACCCTTCGGTTCGTCTGGCCCTGGTTCAGGACATAGTCAAGTCCTGGGACTTGTCTGCAACCGGCGCATCAGATCCGCCGTCGATCTCCGCGGAAGAGATTGGCATGGCTGAAGCCTTCGCCAGGGGTGTCAAGGCCGTAGCCGAATGCCGGCGTCTCGAAGGGATTGTGAACAGGTATCAGCGTCGGTGCGAACGGCTTCAGTCCGAGCTCGCGACCTGTGAGGCGTCGCAGAAGGAGATGAAGCAGAAATTGGAGCAGGCCGAGGCTGATACGGCAAAGGCACAAGAGCGTGGTTACCAGCAGGGCCATTCCGATACCCTGACATATCTCCGCAAAGTGCTGCTGACTCTTGCCGGGGAGTTCCACGATGACCGCTACTTCGAGGCATACCTGAAGTATGTCGATGACCGTGAGCGGGCCATTGCCGAGGGCCGTGACCCAGATGAAGTGGAGTTTGTCGCCCCTTCGGAGGGAGAGGCCACTGCTGACGAGCCCACTCACCCTCTCGAAGTGGCCGGCCTTTCTGACGAGGAGCTAGCTGACGACAACGAACCTGATGCATAGTTTTGCAACTTTCCCTTTAATGCCAGCTGACGTAGTCTTGTCTTTTGTAATTTTGCAATTTTCCCCTTAATGCTGGCATGTAATCGTTATCTGTTTTAATGAAAGAAGGCAATGTTTGGCCTTCTGTTTATGTTTCCCTGTTCCGCTCTTATTCGTATGCGGGTGGCCCCTAAGCAGAAGGGCAAATGTTCGTGACAGCCTTTCTTTGCCGTGCTCAAAGGGCCTTAGCCCCTGGTGGGGCTAAGGGCTTAGCGACCGGCCATCAGGCCGTGCTCAAATGGCCTTAGCCCCTGGTGGGGCTAAGGGCGTAGCGACCGGCCTTCAGGCCGTGCTCAAACGGCCTTAGCCCTTGGTGGGGCCAAGGGCGTAGCGACCGGCCTTCAGGCCGTGCTCAAACGGCCTTAGCCCCTGGTGGGGCTAAGGGCTTAGCGACCGGCCATCAGGCCGTGCTCAAATGGCCTTGGCCCCTGGTGGGGCCAAGGGCGTAGCGACCGGCCTTTAGGCCGTGCTCAAATGGCCTTGGCCCCTGGTGGGGCAAAGGGCGTAGCGACCGGCCTTCAGGCCGTGCTCAAATGGCCTTGGCCCCTGGTGGGGCCAAGGGCGTAGCGACCGACCTTCAGGCCGTGCTCAAATGGCCTTGGCCCCTGGTGGGGCTAAGGGCTTAGCGACCGGCCATCAGGCCGTGCTCAAATGGCCTTAGCCCCTGGTGGGGCTAAGGGCGTAGCGACCGGCCTTCAGGCCGTGCTTAAAGTATTAAATGCAAGGGGAATGGTGCGAGTATTCATTCAAAGGTATTAAGGAACACAAGATAGCTTAAGTATGATATTTCCTTAGATTGCTGCTGTGCCATGCTCGGGGAACAGGAGTGCCATCAAGAGTCTCCAACCGAAATGTGCCGGGACGAATCTGCGAGGCCACCTTGTAAAGCCCTTCCCAATTGGCTGTCAATTTGCCGTGTTCTGTTGCCCGTGCAACGCTCTCCATGCGTCTGAGTACCAGGTCAGCAACCCGGATGGGTGTTATCCGGACCCTCCTGTTGTGCCTTCGTGCAATGCGGAGTTTATAGAGGGCCTCTCGGAGCATAGAGTCGCCGCGGATCGAGGGGAGGAGATCCAGGGCCTCACGCAGAGCTGCATTGTTTGCTGTTTCTTGGAATGCGGTTAGACGGTGCGTATGAAGTGCCACCTCTACGGGAAAAACGGCTTCAGAGCCGTACGTGAGCATGAATGGTGTCTCGCCGGTGGCTGTCTTTTCCGTAGTCCGCAGGTTCCACAGGACGCCGTGCAGTTCGTCAGCCCAGTTCCCCTTGGCGTCATCCAGCTTCTTCTGAATACCATGGAGGATGGACTTGTTGGCTGCCTCGGCTTGTCCGTTAGTCTGGGGATGTGCCACAGCCGTGAAGCGAGCCTGGCATCCCAAGCTACTCAGGTAGTCGGTGAGCTTGCTAGTGTCAAACTGCCGGCCATTGTCGAAGATCATGGTGCGAGGGACGCCAAACCTGGTGACAATGTTTCTCCAGATAAATTTGCGCACCTCTGCGGCAGTAATGGAGGCGACGGCCTCCGCTTCAATCCACTTTGTAAAGTAGTCTACTGCCACAAACAGGTATTTGCGCTGGCCAGTGGCTCGAGGAAAGGGTCCCAAAATATCCATACCCCAGATAGCGAACGGCAGTGGGCTGACAATTGGCGTCATCAGGGTTGTCGGAACACGCTGTACGGGGCCGAACCGCTGGCATTTGTCACAAGTGCGAACCAGTGTCATGGCGTCTTCCCGTAGGCTAGGCCAATAATAACCTGTGCGGAGGGCTGTTACGGCGAGCGCTCGCCCACCGAGGTGTGAGCTGCAGATGCCTTGGTGCAATTCTTCGAGAACCTGTCTCCCTTCCGCCGGGGATATGCACCTCAACAAGGGGCGGGCAAAAGAACGTTTGTAGAGAATTCCCTCGTACAGCACGAACCAGTTGGACCGCTTTTTAATCTTCTCCGCTTCTTTAGCATCAGTGGGCAACATACCTTCAGCGAGATACGTGCGGATAGGCTCCATCCATGTGGGGCTCCGGTCTAGCCATGCGACCTCCGGCAAGTGAATACTTCTATTCATTAACGTTTCCCACTGAATGTTCTTCGGCCGGCCATCGTCAGAAGAACTGGCGAGTTTGGACAAAGCATCGGCCTGTCGGTTTTCTGAGCGAGGGATGTGCGTGATGGTGAAGTGCTGAAGCAGCTTGGTGGCTTCGCGAACCCTTCTGACGTAGGCGGCCATAACTTCATCTTTTGCCTCATACTCTCCGTTGAGCTGACTCACAACAAGCTGTGAATCGGAAAACGCCTGGACGTGTGCGGCCCCTGCGGTGTGGCAGAGCTCTATTCCCGCAATGAGGGCTTCGTATTCCGCCTCATTGTTTGATGCCTTGAACATGAACTTGAGGGCGTGCTCGTGACGCGCTCCGGTTGGGCTCTCCACAATGAGGCCGGCCCCGCTACCGTCCTTGGTAGATGAACCGTCAACATACAAGTTCCAAGGGCGCGGCTGGGAACGTTGCTCCACAGGCGCCCTACATTCAGCGAAGAAGTCAGCCAATGCCTGTGCTTTGATGGCTCGCCGGGGCTCGAAGGCGATGTCATAGCGAGAGAGCTCCACAGCCCACTTCAAGAGGCGACCGGACGCATCCAACTTCTGAAGGACGTTTCTGAGGGGTTGGTCCGTTAAGACCAAGATCTTGTGGGCCTCAAAGTAGGGCCGTAGCTTCCGACTGGCCATCACCAATGCATATGCGAATTTCTCGATGAGGGGGTAGTTCATTTCTGCACCCGTCAAGGCATGACTTACGTAGTACACCGGTACTTGCTCCCGCGCTCGGTCGGCCACGAGGACCGCACTGACTGCATGTTCCGAGACGGCCAGGTACAAAGTCAATACCTCCCCCTCGGTGGGACTGGCGATCTGTGGCAGCCTAGCTAAGTAGGTCTTCAGCGCTTGAAAGGCCTCGTCCGCCTGTTCATCCCATTGGAAATTACCCCGCCTGCGTAGAATGCGGAAAAAAGGTTGGCACCGGTCGGCTGATTGAGACATGAAACGGCCGAGAGCAGCTACACAACCTGTCAAGCGCTGAACTTCTCGTATACTCTTGGGGGGCTGCATGTCGAGGACGGCCTGCACCTTGTCTGAATTCGCCTCTATGCCGCGATGGCTGATCATGAAGCCCAGGAACTTCCCTGATCGTACTCCGAACACGCACTTTTTAGGGTTGAGCTTCATGTTGAACGCCCGGAGGATCTCAAATGTTTTCCGCAAATCAGCGGGATGGTCAGTCTGGAGCTTGCTCTTGACGATCATATCGTCCACATACACTTCCATGGTCCGCCCGATTAATGGCTCGAACAGCTTGTTGACAAGGCGTTGGTAAGTGGCCCCGGCATTCTTTAACCCGAACGGCATGACCCTGTAGCAATGGAGTCCACGGTCGGTTATGAACGCCGTCCTCTCCTGGTCCTCGGGGCAGAGGGGTATCTGGTGGTACCCTGAGAAAGCATCCATAAAGCTAAGTAGGGCATGGCCGGCGGTGGCGTCCACTAACTTGTCGATTTTTGGAAGGGGGTAACTGTCCTTTGGGCAGGCCTTGTTTAGGTCCGTAAAGTCCACGCACATCCTCCAAGTGCCGTTGGGCTTTTTAACCAACACCACATTTGAAACCCACTCCGGGTACTGGCACTCTCTGATAAAGCCGGCTTCCAGCAGCTTCTGAACTTCCTGACTTGCCGCGGCCGCGCGCTCGGGACCCATGTGGCGCTTCTTCTGGACGACCGGCCTGTGCCTTGGATCGGCATTTAGGCGATGCTCCATTACTGCGGTGGCTATGCCGGGCATCTCGCTGGGGTCGAACGCGAAGACGTCCTTGTACTCTTGCAGAAGGCAGACGAGGGGCTGACGTTCTGCGTCCGCTACACCGCACCCGAGCTGTACCGTGCGCGTTGGTCGCCCTTCCTCCAACGGTATATGCTCGACTTCAGAATCATTTTCCGCTCGGCGTCGCGGAGGTTCAATGTCGACAGAGTGAATTGCCAAGGCCTCGGAACACGGCGCGGCAGGAGTTCCCTTTGCCCTCTTTCCGGTTGCGGGTGGTGCCTGCACCTCTTGCTCCCGGGGTCTTTCAACGAGGGGTTTTATGCTCACTAGATAGCACTCGCGTGCCGCGCGCTGATCCCCCCGGAGCTCGCCCACGGCTCCGTCATCGGTCTCAAACTGAAGCTGGAGGAGATAGGGTGCGACGACGGCCTTAGCCTTATGGAGCGTAGGCCGCCCGAGAATCACATTGTATGCCGTGGGCACGTCGACCACAAGGAAGTCAACTTCCAAGCTACGGAAATGAGTCCTGTTTCCAAAGCGCACTGGCAGGCGAATGGTCCCAGTCGGGATCACCTCTTGTCCCCCAAACCCCAGAACGGGGGTTGTAATGGGATTAACCGCGCGCCCCGGGTGGGAAAGTTTCTGGAGGCAACCTTTTGTGATGATGTCCACGGAGCTGCCGGTGTCTACGAGGATACGGCGTACCACCGCGTTTGCAATTTTCATCTCGACCACCAGTGGGTCGTTATGGGGGGTAACTAAGCGGGGTGCATCTTTTCCTCCAAAGACCATGGTGGGCGCTGTTAGGCTGGGCTTCTGCTCCATGGTGAGTACCTGTTGGGTGCTTCTCAGCTGTGCCTTCCAGGCCGAACGCGTCATGCCCGGCAGGTTGCCGCCAGCAATGGTGGCCACGATTTCCGTCGAGCACGCTTCATCCCGCTGTGGGGACTCTGGTTTTGGCTCTTTCCGGAGCAGGCGCGGCCCCCTTCTCAGGAAGCGGTCAATTTGCCCTTTGTCCGCGAGCTCATGGAGAGCTTTCTTTAGCTCTCTACACTCGGTCGTGGTGTGACCGCTTTGCTCGTGGAACTCGCAATACTTCCGCGCGTTCTGTGGCCGGGGGGCCGTCGTCATTGGGGGCGGCCGGCGTAGCATCGGGTGCCCTCGCACCTCCATCAGGATATTCCTTGCATCCGTCGTGAACCGGGCATCCCTAACCTCCACAGGTGGTCTTCTGTCGCGCGGGGCGGGGTTCCTTTCACCGCGCGCGAAACCCCTATCTCCTGGGGCTTTTCCCTTCTTGGGGGCGTCTGGTCCCTCGGCGCAAATCTAAGTGGCCCGAATGAAGTCCGCGGCCTTTCTCAGTGCTTCAGCTAAGGTGGTCTGTTTTTGTTCCGCCAAGGAGAACTTAAAACGTCCATTTTTGAGGCCATTCAGAAAAGACGTGTACGCCACACC
>JACYFF010019584.1:103928688-103966592 GCA_017589665.1 Selenicereus undatus
TATATATATATATATATATATATATATATATATATGTATGTATGCAACATTTCAAACATTTTTACGATACTGTTAGCTTTTAGCAAGTACTCAGATAAATTAGAGCATGTAACTTTGTGAAACATATGTAAAAATAAGAATATGTACTATAGATGAATTAAAACATATACTACTCTTATTATGGCTTTGGTGGTTTATTAAGGAGTAATTTTCAAAAAAAATTAAAATAGTGGTAAGAAAATATAATAGCAATTTTTATATTTTGATCTTACTTTAAAAAAAGAAATGATAATCTTTATATGTTTTTAAAATTATTTCAATTCCCATTTTTCAAAACTCCTTTTCCTTTTTTTAGTAAATAGTGAGGAAGATGTACTTTTAGATCTTGTGTCATAATAATATTTTAGTTTCTAATTTCTCTTTTATTCATTACCTAAGTTTAGATATATTCAGGCAAAAATTATGAATAATAAGTTGTAATCTTGAAGCCAAAATTTCAATTTATCATATTGGTATATTTTTTTAAAAAAAGATTATGATAGTTGCACTCTTTTTTTTATATATCCTAATTAAACTAAAAAGAAAATTTGAAACATAAAAATGAATACAGTTTAGACCTTTTTTCGGTGAGGGAGCAAGAAATTGAAAGTAGATCCTTGATCAATGTAGACATTTTTCTTGGTATATTGTAATTCATGTAAATTCAAAAGTGATAAAAAGAATGAATACAGTTTAGAATCAAATATACGATATTTGGGAAGGGGAAAAAAATTATTCATCATAATTGAGTTTGAACATCATACAACATCTTTTTTCGGTGAGGTTGAATCAAACGCACAAAAGGACTATCACTTAGATACAATTATTGACTCATCTTACAAAATTCTTTCTTCACCCAAGGAAACATGGAGAGAGATAGCATAAAGTATCAAGAAGAATACTTTTTGTAGCTGTAGTGTAAATAAATTTTAATTTGGACAATTAATTTAAAATAGTTGAGAAAGGGAAGGAGTAACGTTAACAAAAGGAAACAGAAAAAAAGAAACAAAAAAAAAAGTTAACAAAGGGGAAGTTATCAAATAAAAAGAATTTTTAAAGGCAGGTAAGATTTTTTTTTTTAACCCAAAAGAAGTTAAGATATTTTGTCGTCAAAAGAAGGAAACGTTAAGAGATATTATATTTTTGAAATTATAATGATATTTTCTCGTTTGGAAAGTAATTTTTTTCATAAAAAAGTCTAACGGTTGTGATTACACATTCAAATAATTAAACGGTTCAGAATCTCACATTTATGAGAAAATTTGAAAAAGCTACATCATCATAACATTACTTTTATATAATAGTATAGTATAGATATATATGTTTTTGGACTACGTAACTTGATCGATGTGGAATTATTCAAAGCCAATGGATTAATCTTCAATCCATAATTGACATTCAATTATATCTACGTACGAACAATTTATTAATTTTAGACTCTTATTTAACACATAAATTCATGTTGGATCAATTGTCAAAAAAACAAAATCATCTGGCTAAAGATCTCCATTAATACCCAATGGGATGATAATACATAAGATCTCTATTATTACCCTATGAGATGATAACACATACATCATAGACTTCTTTGACCAGCACATCAATTAATACCCAATGGAACCCCAATTTGGTGGATGTCGAAGTGAGTGTAATCATTCATCTATTCAACCATGTAGATCCATCATACTGATGATATTCAGATGCAATCTTGGGGAAGAGGGGAGGTGGGATGCGTACCAGGGATCAATAAAGAAGATGAGAGGTCAAGCATGAAAGAGAAGAGCCTGTCAGAATAGCCAAGGAGACTGCCTATTGCCATACCGAAAGCACCCCCTATTTTCAAGAGGGCCCTTTCAAAATTAATGCGCGCACAGGCAAGTCATCCTTGGCTAACCAACGTACTCTTCTCTTCATGCAAGACCCTCTCTTCAACTCATACATTCCTCTGTTATTAATTGTGGCTCTTCTGTGCATGCAAACCGTCGGCTGTTCAAAGTCCCTATTTATAGCCCAATTAAGCTGATAATTGAACATAACAAGCAGCACAAGATCAGATTTTGATTTCCCCGAATATAATCACGATATGCATGGTCCAACTTAGGGAAACAAAATACATGCCATAACTTTTGCTTTTTAGCTTTTTTGGATTGTGGAGGACATTTCTGTGGTGGCTCAAGATCAGTCTGTTATTAAAATTGTTAGCTATTAAAAATTTGGTTTCAAATCCGTTCGTAGCAGTCAATTAATTGGATATTACTTTATCTGATAAAAATAAATACCCTCAAGTATCAACGCGACCAAAACTATTTGGTTCAACATGTTATACATATAATTCATTAAAATTATAAATTTAAAAACACACTAATATTATTTTAAATCCCCTCTTGTACATTGGCATATATAATTGACCAGTACTGACAATTTAATATTATCAAATGGAAAACCTTTCAATCATCTCATGTGTAATATATTAACTTGAAAATTTTCTAGTAATCTTTATTAATTAATTTCAAACCATAGTGATATATAAATGGGTAGATATTTTAAAATCTACATGTACTTTTCATCAGATTTCAGCAAGTCAAAAAATCTACATCTACATGTATTTCATTGAGATAGCGTGGATTCTGATCTAGGCATCTATCTATACCATTGTGGAACATTGTCAATCCTCCACCTATATTTTCTTTTTTAGGTGCTTGACAAGCGACAATACTATTCTTAGAGGGAAATCCGAATAAATTTTTTCTTTAGTCAGCGTTTTAAATTTCTTGGAAATTTCAGATATTGGGAAGAGTGATGATACGGGTCTTGCCGTAAAGCACAATTAAATGTCTTGCCTTCACTCAAATTAATGTGTTTTATAATTTAAAATCATCAAATTTTTAATAATTACAACTTAGTATGAATTGTAAAATTTTAATATTCGCCGGCTGTGCCAACAAATAAAAATTGGCACCCTAATCGGATCAATTCCATTCTCGAAGGCACATTATATTTGTAATTTTGTACATGTGAAAAAGTATGTATAAAAGGATAATTTTACACAATTTGTAAGTCTTGACCTCCTTCCACTATTCAATCATATTATTTTTTCTGATTTAATATGTAATAATATATATTTTAAATGAAAACAAGGTACTTTTTAAGTGTCTTACAGTAAGGTATTTATCATTTTGCTATTGGGAATATATATAGGTGTGATGTCCTTTTTCTTTTAACTGGCATGCAACACAGATAAGTTTAGACAAGTCAGTGCCAATTGTGTTAGTTGATAAATTTTTTTTTTTTGAAAATTGTTAACAGATACTTAGGTATATTAATGTTTGCGCCTCATTTGCACCAAATGAAAAAAGAAAAGAAAAAATGAATTACGCAGCCAAAGTGAATCTAACTGTACATATCAAACTTTTCCCCCTTTTTTTTGATAAAATCATGTTCCATCAAAATTATGCCCGACACTTACCCAGAAATTGGTTAATTATCAATCAGCAAAATCTTATTCAATCCGCATACCTTAACTAATTTGTTTGATACACGATATGATATTTCTCATGATTATCTCATCCCAATCTCAAGCTGACCATATTCCGATTTGAGCATTTGATAAGAATACCTCGTATAATATTTGGTATCATCTGCTTCCTGCCATCCATTCCACTTAGGTTTGAATCTGGGGGGAGCCTTTGCTTGCCAATTATTGGGAGGCAAGGGTGATGATGGTATTGGGCCTTGGGTCTTTGTAGCAAGTTTCCCTCTTTCCCTAGGGCCAGTAGGCTTGCTGGGTTCTTTTTTGAGATAGAAGGCCCAATAGCTAGTCCAATTTACCATTGTAAAAATAAATAAATAAAAAAAGAATAGCTCGTACAACATGTAAATATTTTTCCTCGAGGTGTTTTTGTTTGAGCGAGTTTTGTAGAATAATCAAACCGATGTCAAAAATGGCGCCTATATATGGAGGAACCCATCACTTGCCTTGCTTTGTGTCCATGGTAGGTTAAGACGTTGAACTTGATTAACAGGAATGACTGAATATTCTTCTTCTTCTTTAAAAGTGGAAGGAAGCTTAAATGTGTGATTAGAGATGGGCAATGGATCGGATACTTATTGGATTAAGAGGTCAGTCGGTTTAAAATAGGGTTAATAATGGGACGGGTTAATAATGAACTGGACTAATATTGGGTCAACCCATTAAGGCATATTAAAGGGCCGGACTAGGCTAGCATGTTAACAGCTCGTTTAGTGACTTATTAATTTTTTCAACCTATTTAACACAGTAATTTACATGTTCCAATTAGTTAAACTTATTACCAATACTTTGTACATAACAATAATTATTATATACCGTTTTTTGGTGCAAGTTTGTTACGTTTTTAAACGGGCCCAAAGCGGGTCGTTCACAAGCAACTTGACCCAACCTATTTATTAGCTTGGTTGTGTATTTTCTAACTTTGAATTTGCACTAGTTGAGTTTGGTTGAAAAATTACAGAGATTTTAGTTGGAAAACTAACTCACCAAAAATACTCTTTAGTGATAATGGGCGGACCATGGACGGGCAGGGTTGATGTGGCCCATAACCCAGCCTGGCCCATTAACAAATGTGTTAAGCCCAGTCCGATCCAGTTAGTTAATGGGCTGACCTAATCCGGCTCGATCCGGCCCGTTGCTCACTCCTATGTGTGAAAGTAAGTGTTTACTTGAAGTAATGGTGAACGGAATCCCATCAAAATTTACTCGCAGAGTTAGCCTCCCTTTTACACACAAGTGCACCCAGAACTTGTCTCGTCCAAGTTATTTAGAATATAGTTCAGTCCAATCTGAACGTTCTTTCCTCCTATTCAGATTGTTAAGGAAGGCGCACACACTTGTGTAGTTAGGATTTAAACCCAAATTTTTAGGAATATACCAACTCATACGTACTTTACCAAAAAAAATTAAAATTCTTGGTGATTGTGGGCCACCTTGAGTTGGCTAGGGGTACCCAATATAGCTAGTGGTCCAAAAAAGGGGAACCGAACCAAAGACCAATTGAAGCTTAACAGGTTGCCCCCTCAAACAAAAACAACCACTTGCTCCCCTAGGATTTGTCCCGGGTGGCGAGGCCCGCCCAAGGCTCCTGCTGCCAAGTTAGCTACTGCTACTCTGGTATACTTTACCAAGTTATAGTAAAGATCAACAATTTACATATTGTTCTCTGTAAGCCAGCTCGATTGGTATTATAGGGCAAATTTATTTAAATATATAGCTTGACACTCTCCTCCACCTTTGTTAAGGGCCCAAATCCATGTTGGATGTCATCTTGCTTTGATTTGGTAACGATCTAGCTTGTTACTAGTCTAACTCCCTTGGGATATCAATTGTGAGACAACATCGTAATGTTGATCAAGAAGCATGTCGGCCTTCATAGAAGACAAAGATGAGAGGCCAAGCATGAAAGAGAAGAGCCTGTCTGAATAGCCAAGGAGACTGCTTAGCACTCACTTCAAAAGGCCTCCCCTTGTCCAAAGAGAAAAGAGAGAAACCTTTCCAAATTAGAATGCAGGCAAGTCATCCTTGGCTACAAAACAATTGAAAAAAAAGAAAAGAAAACTCTTTCCTTGCTTGGTGCAATGGTCACTTATCAAGTTTTACTCCAACCTCCAACACCTCTTGACTATAAAAATAACAGGAATTGGTAGCTGGAAAACACACAAGAGAAAGCGCAAGGAAAGAATAAGAAAAGAGAGCACTCATTGGCATACCTCTGACTCAAGCACTCATTGGGATATATCGAGCTTATATTGGCATATCTATTGTGTTTATTTACTCCTTGTTATAAAGTGTATCTTGTTATCTTTCTTTGTATTGGGTTGGGTTGATTAGTCGGAAGGGCCGACTACCCAAGTTTGGTTGAGGAGCAACGCGTACGTTAGGGCACCTATAATTGTAGGGTCAACTAGTACGTTGTACGATTGGTAAATCGTGCGTAAACGGCCAACCTAATAAAAGAAAGAAGCTCAAAATCTCATCGACGAGGGGCGCCTATGTGTAGAGGACTAGGCGTGGTCGAACCTCTACAAATACTTGTGTTTTGTCAACATTTATATTTTCTGTATTTTTATCTTGATTATCTTGTAACTTTCATCATCACCCTATTCAATCCCTCTAGGTGATCTAACTAGTCAAATCGAATCAATAATTGGTATCAGAGTAAGAGTTATTTTAAGACTTGACCATCTGTACCTAGATCCATGGCTAGTTTATTAAATGCTTCTATCAATGGTCCTCCAATATTTGATGGAACTAATTATTCTCTTTGTAAGTGCATGATGAAATCATTTATTAGATCCGTTGATTTTGATTCTTGGGACATTATTTCGAATGGTCCTTTTGTGCCAAAGTGGACAAGAGATGATGGAAGTGTTGTTAGCAAGCCAAAGAGTAAATACACTCAAGATGACTACGAGATACTTAAGAAAAATTCTAGAGTTTTATATATTTTGCAATATGCTCTAAATGATGAAATATTTAACCATGTCTGCTATTGTGAGACAACTAAAGATCTTTGGAGAAAACTCACATTACTATACGAAGAAACAAGCCAAGAAAGTCCCAATTCATCAAGAAGGGACAATATACTTAGCAACTTGAGTGACGAAAAAGAGATTACTCATTTTTGTCTAATGGTAATTGAAGAAGTAAAAGATTGAGATGCAAGTGACAATGATGATGATGATGATGCTTGCACAAGTGATGATGAAAAAGAAGATGAGGAAATGGAATGTGACATTCCGGATGAGGTATATGACTCTCTTCACAATTATTCTAACCGTAAGTTAGTAAAAGTCTTACTTTATTATATTAAACATCAAAAAGGACGCATTTATGAGATTAAAGAATTGAAGAAAAAGAACTTTGAATTGTCTCAAGAAAATGTTGAATTTCAAAAATCAAATGATTTAGTGTCTAATGATTTAAAAACTTTTCAAGAGGAAGTTGTTCTTCTTGAGAAAGAAAAAGATTAGCTCCAAGTAAAGTGTGCCAATCTTGAAAAAACTGTCTTAAAATTTTCAAAAGGAGAAGAGAATTTAAATAAAATTCTTGGCACACAAAAAGCGTCATTTAACAAAGAAGAAATCTGTTTTAATACGTTCAATAAAAGGAAGTATTATAAAAACATCTTTGTTAAATCGACTTACTACAAAAGTAATTAAGGCTTCTTTTACTTGCAATTATTCTTGCAAAATAAGACATATTTCAACTCATTGTCTTATTAAAAGAAATGGTCCTAGTAGCACACAAGTTTGGCTACCAAAAGTAATAAGGCCATGCATTGTGGCGAATAATTATGATTATGGAACTAAAATTTCTAAATGTGTTTTGAGAAAGTTATAAGTTTGTTTTACAGGACATTTTGCATCCACATGAGAATAAAACATGAATTAAGTTATGAAATTGGATGTTTGAGAAATGTTGGAGTACTCATGGAAATTGTTTTATGATCCAAGGATGTTGAAATAATAGGTAATTAGTTTAGTACCCATATTTCAAGGCCCTGAAATACAGTTCAAGGCATTGAACTGTAGGTAGAAACTGAAAATTGTTGGTGTGACCAAATCAAGGGCTTGAATTTCTATTTCAACAGCATGAATAGAAATCAAAATTTGAATTCTTACCATATAGAAGGTGATGTTATCTTTGCATGATTTACTTCCTATCTGAGAAATTTTGATTTTCAAATTTTCAAATTTTTATTTACTTAATTATGTTTAGAAGGTGGGCATGATTATTATTACGTCATATATATCTTATACTATTATGACATGGGACTATTTTTATGCATAAATGATCTCTTGTATGTGATCGTTTTTTCTTACATCCATAATTGTTATGATCCCTGATATTTACATACATAATATTGCTTCTTTCTGTAAGGGAAAAATTAACTTACTTGATTATCTATTATAAGCTTGATTTATTTCTGAAGGGGGAGAATTGTTGTATTAATGCTTTTATATATTGATCCCTTGCAATGCTCATCAGAATATCAAGTCAATGCACATATGTTATTAGATATTATGTTAGTATTTAATACCTTATATTTTTAATGAGTACTATAGATTGAGGGGGAGCATCTTTATATGTCATTGATTTATTAACGGGGAGCTATAAGTGCTTGCCATAATTTTTACATGCTCCGATTTTTTTTCTCCTTCTTGCGTTATCTTTTTGATGAAATACAAAAATGGGGAGAAGTATTTGGAGATGTATTCATGGCTTAACATTCAAAACTATTGATGTGTTATTTTTATCGGATTTTATCTTTCATCAAAAGGGGGGAGATTATTAGCTTCTTTAATTAAGCTTACAATGTATATTATGAATATGTTTTGATGAAAGACAAAAAAGGTTTGGTTCATTGGTATGTTATCATATTATAATTGGATCTACCTTAAAATTACTATTGTTTAAATATGCTATATGTTTAAAGAGGATGTTGGCATATTAGTATTGTTTAATTGATTTAATATAAGGTGTCATAATATCTTTAAGATAGTTTAGTATTCAAATTTGAATATGTAATCTTTATGATATTATATTGTGTGATTCAAATTTGAATATGAGATTGGGATGCTATATTTATCAAGTGTCAAGATTTGCTCAAAATATGATATTATCTTTTGATATAATATTTTGAAAAATTGTGCTGCAAAATAAATCATCCTCTAGATGATTCTCTCAGCCAAGATCTTCTGCAAAAAATAAGAAAATTAGCCGTGGAATATCAAAAGAAGAACGTTGAGTAGAACTGGGAAATTCAAGGGCTTGAAAGACTGGGTTCAAGTCCTGGAAAAAAGATGGAAGATTGACTTTCCTTGTTTGATGCAACGGTCATTTACCAATTTTCACTCCAACCTTTCCAAGACCTCTTGACTATAAAAATGAGAGGAATTGGCAGCTGGAAAACACACAAGCGAGAGTGCAAGCAAAGAACAAGAAAAGCAAACACTTATTGGCATACCTCTTATTCAAGCACTTATTGGCATACATCAAGGTTATATTGGCATATCTATTGTGTTTATTTATTCCATATTATAAAGTATATCTTATTACTTTTCTTTGTATTGGGTTGGGTTGATTAGTCGGATGACCGATTACCCAAGTACAGTTGAGGAGCAATGTGTACGTTGAGACACATATAGTTGTGGGGTCAACTAAGAGGTTGTACGATTAGTGAATCGTGTATAAACGACCGACCTAATAAAAAAAAAAGATGTTCAAAATCCCATCGATGAGGGGCACGGGGCATCTTTGGGTAGAGGACTAGGCGTGGCCGAACCTCTATAAATACTTGTGTTTTGTCAACATTTACATTTTTTGCATTTTTAGCTTGATTATCTTGTAACTTTGATCATCACCCTATTCAATCCCTCTAGATGATTTAACTAGCCAAATCGGGCTAATAATAATGTCTATAATTATTGTACTATTGATGTATTTTGCAAAAAGAGAGAATATAAAGGGGTAAACAAAGGAGAAAAAAGGAAAAAGAAAAGGGTGGGAAGTTGACTTTCCTGACTTGGTGTACGTAGACTTCGTTTTTAAGATTGATTTCCCTTGTTAGATTTTTGTTAAGTTCTATAATGGGTTTATTGAAACTTAAAAGTGATGGAAAGTTGGTAAGTAATGATTTGGAGGTGTTCACAAGATTTTGGAAAGACTTGACACTATAAATACAGTTGTTAGGACTTAGTTGAAAATCATCTCAATTTTCTATTGAGGGAGTATATGTGGGATCCTCTTGACACAGTGTGGGGTCTTGAGTAATGGTGTGAGATTCGAGTATTCGTGAGGCATCCTGAGCATCTCAAACTCAAAGTAGGGCAAGATAGATTCCTGAGAGGAGGGATAACTCAAACATTAGTAAGATAAGAGTGAGAATGCATAATGTTATGAGTTCGCCCAATTTTAATATATCTAGTCTATTTTAGTAGCTTTATTGGTTGTTCCCGACCGCGGCTTTTCTCCTCAAAGTGGAGGATTTTTAATGTTAAATTATGTGGTGTTCCTTCTTCAGTGCTTTGTATGTGTGAGGTGAATGTTTTCTACTACATTTTGGTTCTCAATAAGTAGTGTAAGAGCAGCTAATAAAAATATGAGATGTCAAAGTGGCAACTTTGTTTAAAAAAACTACTATCAAACTTCACTCTAATATGTGTGCAATATATTGACCTAGATAGTAGATTATAAACATAGAAATTACCTCAGTTTAACTAACGATAATATATATTAACGTTCTGCAGCCCCAAATAAATATTTCCTAGTTCAGTCCTTAATTCTCCATCCTCCTTTTCACCAAATGCACTCCTTTTCCGCGAACCAAGTCTCTGAGAAATATACCGAGACATATAAATCTACCGTGGTTGTGTATTTACATGCATATATGTCATGTATGTTCTTCTCAGCCCAGCTATTCACTGTAAACTTTTTTGCCTCCAACATCTGTACGAATATTCTAACTATTAGGTTTATTTATTTGGGAGGCGGGAGTTGGGACAAAGAAACTAAAATCATAAGCTGACTATCTGAATAGATCATTGTATGTCGCATTTTCAATCAAATACAATCAAAATTATCAATGCAAATGTTTGTAACCCAACAGAACAGCTACATACATTTTCTGAAGGACCCGACACGTTAATACGATTTTAAAATGTTTTGAGTATCAATATTGCCCTGTTATCTTATTAGCAGCTAATTTTTTACATTACATGATACCTCAAGATTTTTAAGAGTTTTTTTTTACCAAAAAGAGTTTTTTTGATCAAAATTAATTTTTTGACAAAGTAAAAAAGCTAATTTAGGTGTTTAGTGAAAGAGTTTTTTAAAAGAACTTTTTGGGTCCAAAAAGCTAATTTGAGAAAGCTAATTCCATGAGCTTTTTAGAAGAGTTTTTTGAAGAATTAGCTTTTTGTTTCACAACTTTGTCAGAAACAGCTAATGTTATCAAACAGTTTTTCAACAAACAGCTAACTCAAACAGCTAACAGCTAATACAAACATCTAATAGCTAACAGCTGTTTGCCAAACAGAGCCAACGTTAGCTGTTAGCTGTTTGAGTTAGTTGTTTGTATTAACTGTTTGAATTAGTTGTTTGTTGAAAAACTGTTTGGTAAAATTAACTGTTTCTGATAAAGTTGTAAGATAAAAAGCTAATTCTTCAAAAAGTTCTTTCAAAAAGCTCATGAAATTCGCTTTTTGGACCCAAAAAACTCTTTCACTAAACATCCATATTAGCTTTTTTGCTTGGTCAAACAACCAATTTTGATTAAAAAAGCTCTCTTTGACCAAAAAACTCTTTGCCGAATACCCTCTTTATGTTGCATGGCCTTTCCCCTTTGTTTTTGGAGGGGGGGGGGGGAATTAGGCCACATAATAAGACCTCTACTACTAGAAAGCCCAATGAATGACCCAATTACAAGAGTGGGTCAATTGGGCTAGAGCGCTGCCTTCCAATGTCATTGACGAAATCATATAATAATCTAGGCTTGTACAGCCTATCTTCGACTTGATGGGCTATGGGCCGAGGTCTCCATTTGGGGGGGGGGGGAATTTGCCCCTCAAAAAATAAACAATTTGCATCATACAATCAAGATAACAAAATCGGTGAGCCCATCCCAAAAATACAAAAACCTAAAACAACAAAAAGGGCTATACAGTACTCATCAAGAAAGAGAAAAACAAAAAAAAAATTACAGATATAGTACATCGGACCCGTTAAAATAAATAAAAAGAAAGGGAAAAGGTAGGTAATAATCAAGTTTCAGAATTCCTCAAATTTAAGTTTTTTTATTCATATTTAAAATCTGTAATATCCATTAGCCAAGTTTAAACAGCATAACGAGCTTTCAATTGTCGTACATGTTTTTCCTAATAGCTTTCATTTTAAAAAGATACATATCCTTTAATTAACCCAGCTTGAAAAGTCCACGATCATAACACTTTGTGCAAAAATTAAATGTCTTAAAGCAAAAGGTATCGTACGTCAAGAATATATATTATCAGGAGTCATATGTGCAAGATATATTTTTACATTGATTGTATTTATTGTTTTAGGATATTCGCTTACATATATTTATGTGATTTATGAAAGTACACAGTCTCTCTTTCAAATTCAGCATCAGCCGAATTTAAATACTATTTTTTATATACGACTGTAAAAACTTTATCAACTGTATTATGACATAAAACATTGCATGTTGTACGAGATGAGAAAATTCCCCCAGTAGTGTTTGATAGTTCAGTTCTGACTCATATTCTAGTCAAATGAGTTGTATAATTTAAAATGAGAAGTATCTACGTGGATGACCAGGTTCTAGTAACCATCCAAAAAGACTTTGGCCCTATTTGACAAATAACTGTTAGCTGTTAGCTGTTTGTATTAGCTGTTAGTTGTTTGAGTTAGCTGTTTGTATTAGCTGTTTGTTGAAAAACTGTTTGGTAAAATTAGCTGTTTCTGACAAAGTTGTAAGACAAAAAGTTAATTCTTCAAAAAGCTCTTCCAAAAAGGTCATGGAATTAGCTTTTTCAAATTAGTTTTTTGGACCCAAAAAGCTCTTTTAAAAAGTTCTTTCACCAAACACCCAAATTAGCTTTTTTACTTGTCAAAAAATTCTTTTGGCCAAAAAACTCTTCAAAAAGCTGTTTGTCAAACAGGGCCTTTGTGTGTAGAGCAAATTGCCCCACACAGACAAAAAAAATTTAAGGTGCCAAAATGAAATTAAAATGAATTATAAGGCGGTCCAAAATTTTGTACAATCTCAGATTCGAATCAAAGTAATTAAACATATATTATAGCACAGAATTTTCAAGTAATATCACAGTGTGGTAGTGCCAGCCCACGTCCTCTAAAGTTCTTCCTCAAAATGAATTTTCCCTTCAGAAAGTCAAAGAAATCAGCTGCATAAATGCCCATGCCTCTGCATACTACAAGTCAGTGCAGAAAATAAAATTGAGCCCTTTCAACACCTCAAACGGTCAGTAAATCCAGCATAATTATAGAAAATTATATTTTCAATTCGGAGGCTTCGTTTTCTGTGGGTACTGTTTAATCAACTTGGTATTCTAAAAATGGAAGTTAATTATATTTTCAGAAGTATATAATTATATAAATTAATTCCCTCGTCTTGGCATGTTCTTGTGGTCCTTTCCAAAGAGTAATAATGTAATATATAATCCATACATAATTGTTTATATTACGTTGATGAAATATCTAATGTTTGCTACGAAGTTAGAGGGGTTGATATGTTGAGATTTGTTCAGTTTTGAGAGTAACAAGGTTGTCTTTCGGATGATAACATATATTAACTTAATTCAATCAATAAAAGTATAATGTGGTATCTAATTTATCTGATGTGTAATCGTAAATCTAAACTTATTATGCGTGTCGCAAACTTTTAAGTACGTGAGATCTTTATTTTCTTAGGAAGTACATTTGTACGGGTAGAATTAAAAATATGTTTGTTCATTTAAAAATGTGATAATTATTAAAAATATAAACATAGGAGGTAAGAATAATATAATATAATTACAAGAAAAGGGATATAAGGAATCAAATTTGTAGTATAACGTATTCATAGCATGCTTAGTTCCTAACCAAGACTTCATGTATTCTGGATCGGTTTTGATGGTGTTTTTCGTTTTTGATTATCGACAAATCAACTGTAGTGAAGTTATTGTTGCGTATCTATGTGCGTGAGTGTGGATGCGCATAAGCATGTAGATGTGCTTGTGATTATGCTTATGCGAAAATTTTGTCCTACCCTCCGTAATTTACCAAATATTGGACCCTTGCCAAGTTAAAATGCTCATATTTGGATTTGAACATTTTTATTTTCTTTTGGGTTTAAGATTCTCCACTTCACTGAAGTCGAGCTACCGTCAACCCAATAAGAGGTAGAGCTCTCCTATCGCAGATTCTCTCCATTCACAAGACTCTTACCGGAGACGTTGCTTAAGGAAAACAAGTGTCAAACCACTTGAACCAACCTATGTTGATTGATCTGAACATTCTAGATTACGTTAAGTACATGAATTGCTCTTTTGATCAAATTAATTCCAAACAAAAATAAATCAAAACCTTCGCAAAAGCAATCAAGAATACTTGGTACATTATTTTGTGCTCGGATGATCGATGTCACACGTCCCATACGTATATGTATTGGAAAGACTATTAATTTATACACACAACTTAGGCACGTCATATCAACTTAATTATATATAATGCGTAGTTCAGAATTAAATTTAAGGTTGGAATGATCTAAATAATTAAGAAGGGTATGGCCGTGCCCCAAAAAAATTAGAAATAATTAAGAAATACTAGCAATATTCCGACAATAGGTCGTGCCCACGAGAAGGGTATGGTCCCCCAGAAAAATCAGGGTCCTTAATTGATTAGGATCTAATAGTCTTTACCTAATCACTAATATTTGCAAATTATTTAATTACTTTTACGCACTTTAAGTCTTTAACTAACTATTTCTCTCTTTTTTTCTTAAAAAAAAGGGAATTTCACTAATTGCCATTTTTCCCCTGTTTACGGCAATTTGTTGTATAAGTACCGAAAATTATATGGTACAACGGATAGACAAGAGCTATGTCCATTGGGTCTATCATGTATTGGTCCAAAATGTTGACTCACTGGAAATACATTTCTGCTCATTAAAGTGCTAGTCATGTTGCTCACTAAAAAAGTATCTCAGCTCACTGGAAGTATTTGCGAGCTCACTAAAGTAAATGAAATATTTTTTGGTGTTAGTTATCCTGTTCATCATAAATGCATTGCAAATTGCTAGGATTAGGTGTTAATTAGCTAATTAAAATACATGAACTATTTTTATTTAGAACTACCATCATCAGTTACTTACATAGTTAATGTTCAACAAGCGTGTCATGCATTGGTTTAAGTCTGGTCTACTCACTAAAATCATATGTCAGCTTGCTAAAATGTTAGTCATATTGCTCATTAAAAATACAACACAACTCACTAAAAGTTTCTATGCACTAAAGCATATGAAATGGTTTTGGTGTTAGCTCACTAAATATTTGTCCCAACTCACTAAATAAATAGCATAGCTCACTAAAATAAATTATACAGATCACTAGCAAATTTTTTTTTTTCAAGATTTTTAGTTATGTCATAACTCTCTCAGCTTTTATTATGGCATAAGAGCGCCTATATTATATTTAGTGAGCATAATGCAAATGTCGTCTAGCTCGCCAAATATATGTCATGCCTCACCGAAAGACATAGTAAAATCAATGAAATATAAAATTTTCAAGTATTTGCTTAGCAATTGTATATTTTAATTGACCAAAATGTAATATGAACGACTCATTAAAAAGTCAAAGCACAAATGACTGAAACTTGAACCCAAAGATATATCATAATACATTAGAAGATAATAAATATAAAGTATTGCTTACTAAACATATTCCTTATCTCACCAAAAGTTATATTACATATAGCTCACTAAGAAAATACCGTACCTCAAATATGAACAAGAATGTGTATGTGCTAATTACAATTATGTATTATATTGTTCTCTCACTGTTACTATGAATATTTAGTATTGCTCCCTAAATTATGTTGATCACCAAATATATCTCTTAACTCATTAAATATCTATTATAACTCACTAAATAAATAGTAACGCTCACTAAAGCAAATAGTATAGATCATTGGAAAATATATTTTTCAAGTTTTTGTTCATTAAATATATACTATAGCTCATGAAACCATTATGTAAGAGCTCACTAAATGGACATAGTACAATTTACTAAAACTTTCAAGAATCTATTTTTAAATTTGAGCTTAGCTAGAGATATATCATAACAACTCAAAAGACTACATATGTATATTTCATTAAATACATACCATAGTTCACCAAAAAAAATTACAATATTGCTCCTAAACAAATATTTTGTCTCAAAATAAGGAAAAGGTAATTAGTGGGCCAAAAAAAGGGGAAAAAGAAAGTAAGTCTGTAATTCTAGACCTTACCACTCCACCACATTTGTAACTGTTGTTTACTAGTGCAAAAACGATATTCTAATATTTACATATTGACGAATCCGAGCGTACAACTCAACAACTGTATCTGTCTATCCGATTGTATGATGCATCTGTACAAGGCCAGTACAAAGTAGCTAAGTAAGTAGTTAGGGACTGCCGCCCCCCCCCCCCCCCCCCCAACCAAGAATTTCTGGCCTTTGCTAACTTAAAGATCCGCATGTTCATGGTTTTTATGTGTTGATTTCTGGGAACTTTTCAAAATTTTGCTTTTTACTTAATTATCTGAATTGGACGTCAAAATAATAATATTATTGCCCTTAATTTCTTGTTAGCCAGGGTTTGTATTGATTTAGAGTTGATCTTTAGTCACTACTTATTCTCCAATCATGGTTTATAATGATTTACAGCTAATTTGTAGTCACCAACTGTTGTCTCATTAATCATCATTTAGTGGGTTTCATGTTAGCTTATGCACGGTGTAGTTTCTTGCTTTCTTTTGCAGCAAATGTGATTAAGAAATTCAGTTGCTATTAAGCAAGATTCCAACAACATTGAATAAACTTTCACATCCTCTGCTATTTATCTTTAGTTTTTTTTTTCTATAAAATATTCTCACAAAATCTTTTTTTATACATGAGTCTCTCGAAATCGACCTTTTTACAGACAATAATATTTGTAGATGTCAAGTTACCTACATTAGTTTTTATTATCTCTACGTATGTATTACCACACCGGCGGATCCAAAAAAAACAAAAAAAGGATTGTTATGATTGCATAGACACAAGTATCTTTGGATACCCAACGCACCGACATTGACATTCTGAGGTTAATTGTTCAGCCCAAAATCCGGGAAACATTTGAATTGAAGTTAATTAGGTAGACGAACTTTTGCTTTTCAAACGCTTTTGTACCAAATCCATTTCTTCTTGTTTCCATTGAAATCTTCGAGTTTTCTGGCTAATTTGTCTAGGCAATAGAAAAACAAGTAGAGGCCTCCAATTCTGAATTTCCATAACCAAGCCAGTGCATATTTTATGGTCCAGTATTCACTAATCAATAATCACTACGGCTAGGTTCGCATGCACCAAAAGAATACATATGATGGTGGACATATACCAATTAGTTCGATTGATAACGTATTTGGAAATTATAGTTAAACCAATATACATAGCTTAGTTCAAATGATTTAGTATTTCTTCCTCTTAAGTAAAGTCTCGAATTCAAGTTTTATGAATTGAAAAATTGTATAATGGGAGAGTTATACTCCTACATAGTTCAATAATAACTCGATTTTTGTAACAGAAATCCAAAGACCAAAAAAAGAAAAGAAAAGAAATTATAGTAAAAAATGTTAGGGAAGGTAGTAATAATAAAAATCAAGCATAGTATATGCGGAAGCGGAGAAGAATATGGATATTCGAGAATCTTAAGCTAGATCAAAAAGACATTAATGGTGGACATAAGATTTTTAAGAGGAAATTCAAATTGTGAGAAAATCAGGTGGCAACAACGACACAAAAATCCACTTGATATGAGTGAATGCAAAATGATCTCAATGATAGTGAACCTAACGAAATCAAAATTAAAGGAGTTACAATCTTTCCCAAAATACTCACTCAACTAAACAAAATATCGTGAAATAAAAGAGGCAAAGACAACTCAAAAAACTGCCTCACAAATGGTCACGAAGGGTAGTGCCGGAGGCGCTACCAAATGCCAAATAACGCCACAAAATTGCCCACACCAAACCACTTTACAAATGCCCAATTTATAGAATGCCGAATTGATAACTCCCACATAATGCTTAATAAAGCATGAGTCCATCATCTTCCAAAACCGACAAAGGAATTGAAGAGGCAAAACAATCAAAAAACCACGCCAAGATTATGAGCTAGCAATTGGTTGAATTCGCAATTTGGGATGCCACCTAACAAAAAATTTAACTCAAATCTTATCTAGATCAATCTCTATACCTTTTTGCGCAAAAACCAAAAAAAAAAACAAAACAAAAGAGAACACATAACATACAGGTACAAAGTAATGTGGTTAATAATATACGTACATCAAGATAATTAACAGTATTTTGTTATTATGAAACGGGGGAAAAAAGATAAGAATAACTTTGTATACTAAAGACAACATTTCCCCCCCCCCCCCAAAAAAAATTATGGAGATATTTAATGTATAGAGTATCTGTGCAATTGAAGAGTGTTGGATAATAAAAGCATGTAATGTAAATGTAAGACATTCCGGCTGCTGCCCTTCATTTTTCTTTTGGTGATATGAATGGATTTTTGTATTGCTTGTACTTTGTCCACTCTTTAGACTTGATAATGCTTAGGGGAAAAAAAGACATTCTTGTTTTTAATAACTATGTGAGCACTTTAATTAGTGTGAACTTCAACAAAAATATAAGTGATTTTACCGACTCAAAACAAATAAATATAACTAGACTTTATCAATGGGTCTGGGTGCCACCCGACTCATCTCCGATCCGATCTTAAAATGGGGTCAAGGTCACCTTTTTATGTGTCTGATCTGCCCTAACTCTCAAATTGAGGGTTTTCAATTGGGACGAAGGTAGGGCTTGGACGGAGGTTTTAACCCTCTAATCTGACGTGCTGGCCCTCACTTCAAAAGGAAAAATTTAAAATCAAAATAAAAAGGCTTTGGATTTTATTTGTTCAAAGCCTTGGGCCATTCCTCATAAGCCCATCTCATTCGCCATCTCCAGATCTCACTCGCTGTCAACTCTCTCATAGTCTCTCTTTGATGTTTGAAGTAATTATTTTAGTAAACTAATTATTATAGGTATTAAAATACGTTTTATAATATTTTAAATTACGATAACTTTCATTAGAAAATTCTATTATCACTTGGCCTTTCTCGTTTAGGAGGATGTTCTATGCTGAACTTTATGATAAAAATGAAAATTAAACTAATCGTTATAGCTAGGGATGGTTTGACAGTCGGATTTGACTCAAACACCTTAGTGTACCCACAAGGTCAGGGTTAGGGGTAGGGTTAGAGTTAGGGTCGAGGGTATGTCAACCCGTATGAGGGTCAAGTAAGGTTACAACCAACAAAATTCTATCTATCGACCCTCACAACCTGACTATCAACCTGCCTCAACCCTCAATTTGATCAAATCTACATATAACCAAATTTAACGATAAAGTGATATTTCAAATGACAAAGTTATTTCTTTTTAGTTGAACTCTCTATATAACAATACAGACGTTACATCTGACATTTAAAGTAGAAGAAATCGATATCGAAACTCTACACTCAAATGAAATACAACAAACATCTCATCATCATTATAATTATCTTCACATTTTGGTTACCTACTAAAGCTGAGAAGTTACCCAAATCTAAGAAGGATACAGTAGAAAATCATACAGCTAGAAGCCAAGAAGTAGATACAAAGCCAAGAATTGATGACTGGATCTCATTTTATATATAATATTCCAAAAAACTCTAACACAATCGATTTAAATAGTTTATCACTCGTTACTTTTTTTTTTTTAAACAAGAACTTATATTTGAGGCTTGTAAATTGAAAAAAATAAGTAGATGAGAACTCTATCTACCTATGCATCAACAATACCCGTTTTAGTAATACTCGTTCTATATAGTTTTTTCCCATTTTTAATTCCCACACTCACTCACTGGAATAGATTTTAAACGAGTACGGTTTTTTTTACTAGCGCTAGATAGCTCGATTATAGTGATAGAGCTTTGTGGACTATCAAAAATAAACTCAAAAAAGAAAAAGGGGAAGGTGTGGCCGGGTCACGATCACATGGAAACGCAGAGGAGTGAGGTAGACTGCTGCCGTGAACGCGCCGGTGACCGGTTCACTGCAAACTGCAAACTGCAAACAGGAAACAGGGATTTTGTTTTTGTCATATTAATTAATTAATTTGTGATTTCTCAGTTCAGTTGAGTTGCCCATCAAAAAATTAGCAGTTTTCATGAATTTGTGATCATATACACATCTTCTGGCTTCAAGTACCTGGACGTAACCACATTTTCTCTAATTTAATTTAAACAAAAGTGAAAACTTTGTGCATGGGTTTCAAAAACTAGTTTTTGACAATAGTTTTCATGAATTTGGGCACGTACTCTTCCCCTTTAGAGGAGAATTCTGATGTGTGAAATTATAAACAAAATGAAAAACGGCTTCATTTAGGCAAAGGAGGGATGCTTTTAAGGTCAAAAAAGATAAGGATGAAGATTTGACTAGAAAAGACAGAGGAGCATGGCATTAGCTGGCATGTGAGTTTACTATTCACAATCAGTTCTCTTAACTTGCTCGATTTACTAAACCAAAGTCATCTTTATTTTCAATTATAACCCATGCAAGAGGAGGAGATGCCTGCTGATGAGATTCTGAGATAACTATGATTTTGCCCACATATTATATGTTCGCACCCCACTACTCATTAATATCAGCACACAGTAACTATTTTTTTTAAACTAGTTGGGATCAGATTTATGTTCCCTTCAGTATAATTATTGCCTTTCTGCTCTTTAAATGGCTTCAATTATTTGATAAACCTTTTCTTTTCTTTAATTTGTTTTCCAAGATGTCATATGTGTAGGATAGAGGAAAACCGCTAGATTTTATAAACATAAAGAATACATACCGTAATTTTTATGGATGGATGGATTTTAGCAACTTATAAGTGGGAAAAATTGTACATGCTTCTTTAACCGTTTATTAAAATTAATAGTAGAAAATTTGATTTGGATTCAATTAAAAACTCATAAAAGTTGTCTAATAATATAATATTTCTTCGACTACTTTTCTTGATAGAGCCTCCAGTGATTAGCATTGTACAGGATTGATATATAGCTGAATGAGATCGTATTATAGCTATTTGTTACAAACATAATAAAAGAAGTTACTTATAGTTATTGAATTAATCAAATTCACACCAAAAGGACATCACAAGAGAAATTCATTTAAAAGGGGATTTTTTGTCCCAAAAAAGAGAGAGAGTGAGATGAGAAGCAGGCATGATTGGAGGAAGGTGGAAGAAGCGATAATCCGGAGACACCAAACTCAAAACATGTCTTCCTTGGAGCACAAGCTCTCTCTCTCTCTCTCTCTCTCTCTCTCTCTCTCTCCAGTTTTTTTTACCACTAAAAATCAAAGATGTGGGCATCTTATAATCCCAGCTTTATTTGATTCTTGGGACGGTAAATTTGTAAGCCATCAAAGTCCGAGCAAATGCAAGGTGTCCCTGAACACCACCGCACAGTAAATATTACATACTCATTGAATTTTAATTATGACCCTCCTTTTTAGAACAGATCTTGTTCGCTAATGCTTGTACTTTCTTTTTTTTTTTTTTGTTGGGGGATTATTAGTCGGGGAAACATGGGGATTAATTGTTGGTTTTCTTTCACAAAAATTCTTATTTGAATATCCATTTTTCTTATTTTTTAATTTTTAAGTATTCATTTCCTTCTTCCCAAGAACGTAACATGAGCTAGCCTCTCGCTATAGTTTTCAACACTACCGTTTGCATACATACACTTAATTAAACATATATACTCATATATATAATTTTGAGATTTTCAAGAAAAATTGTCGTTGAAAGCAATGGCGCCTTCTTAATGTTTCTACATTGGCCTTATATCGGTTGTTGTAAACTATACTATACATGCATGTACCTTCGACTACGCTGTAGTGGAGAATATTTTATTAGAAGATTTAAAAATTATTATGAGGTTTTATTCGGCTCTCTTCACTTGACTCGCCTTATATTTCATACCATAATATTGATGACAATTTATTTGAAAAGTTTTCTTTTTTCTACACTCCCGTGGAAAAAATTCATGCGTATCATATATATCAAATTTCACATTTGTCTTTGAATAACTAAATTTGACCGTTGGGAAGTACTCTTAATGATAATGTCTAAAGGCCAGAGGAGTGACTAGAATCGGTTAGGGAAAAAAGTTTTAATATTTATAAACCCCAAGTGTAAGGTGCATTGTTGAGTACTCGGGGTGTCATCCGCAGAAAGTTGGGTTTTCAAGTATCAGAGCTAACTAAAGCGTCTCAAGTTAGGCAAAACTGAAGGAATAGAAAATATAACTAAACTACTAAAATAACCAAAGGACTGCGGTTATGATTAAACCTGAGATAAACTAGCTGATCAAGTCAAACCCTCACCTTCTCAAGTTATGCTAGTATTTGAGGTTGATTGGTTGCGTCATTGAGGCCACCCAAGTCATCTCTTAAGGGTCAATAGGCTAGTCTAGTTGTTCTAACCACCTATTTTCATGGAATTAGTTCGACTAAACTACTAGGTTGACAACCCTGGACCTAACTAGTGACGAGACTATTTTCATGTCCCAATCCCAACCATTTACTCTACACATACTAGACAATCAACATCACTTTTCAGCATACGTCATTGCCCCAAAACACGGATGAAAGCTCCTTCAAGCATTTCATCGAACACATGGTAGGCATGAGAGAAAACCTTAAATTTTAGCTTGAACAAGAGGGGCAAAGATCTAATAACAATCAATTGGCCATCACAACGCTAATCACAATCCAAATTCACAACTTTAATCTACAAACATTACAAAAGCCTATAAACCAAAATATAAACATAGACATACAAAATAAAGAAAGCAAGAGAAGAGAAAACTTATGTTGATTGAATAAACTTGAGAATCTACAAGTTTGAATCCAAATGACCAGAGATAAATCATAATCTGATTCCCAATGAGATTTTTATTGGCTAATCCTAACCTAAAAACTCCCAAAATGTCGCTAAAGGAGAGCCCGGGGATGTCTCTAACAAAAACGCCCAAAAAGGACTTAAATAGAAAATTGGGCGAGCAAGCGAGCGGTGGGGAGGCGACACGATGGTGCCATGTGGCACGGCCCCACCGTGCCACACCTATAGCACGGCGATGCGGCCTCCTACCATCACTTCTTGCCTTCTTTTGCTCTTCTTGTCCGTCTTCACTCTTTTTTGCTAAATTTTTGCTCAATTGAGATTATTATCTACAAAAGTAAATAAAACAAATGAAAATCCTAAGGATTATATTATAATACAAGCTAAAATTAGGTGAAAAGTGCATATAGAATATGACAAATTATTGCCTAACAAATATCCCCACACCTATCTTTTGCTCATCTTCGAGCAAAACAAAAGAAAAACTAACCTAGGAACCTAACTCATTTTTACAGGAATCGCAGTTGTATTTAGCGTATGCAACAAGCCCTTTAAACCCCTTGATTCCTCCAAATGGACGAGCGAAGTCTCATAAGGGTTTGCAGAAAAAATACCTAAAAAATCTTGAAAAAGGAAAATAAGTGGAAAAGGAGAAAGGAAAAACAAAGAAAATAAAATAGATATACAAACAAGCTACAAATATATACAAGGAAAATCACTGTACACATTCTGATAAACCAAATCACCAATGCAACAAAGATATAATTAGCCTGTATATAAACAGAACGTACATATGAAGACTCTCTATCCACATACATGACATCAAAGCACCAACTTTTCATCCCCTGTACATCAAAACTTGGAATCCATCCTAGTGCTTGGTGTGAGTGTATCATCATCCAAGGACTTAAGCTTACCAAAATCAAACTTGTTCCCGCCTGACTAACACATGTTACATTATTGACTTGTCAACACAAGAAGCAAGTTTTCCCAATAGCAGTATTGCTTCAAAGGAAAACACCTAGTAGCGTATGCCTCAAATGAATGCTTGTCATTCCTTGTTTTATATTTTTCTTTTTCTCCTTTTTTTCATTTTTTTTTTTGAATTCAGATAAATATTAAAGTAACCGTGTCAAAAATAGGTGGAAGAGTCAGTCACAGATGACTAAGACCCTAAGATAATAATGAAGTGTACACAAGGATTGAATTACACAGCTATAACAGACTGTTGGGATCAGAATTGGGACCAAGAATGACACACTTAGGACAAAGATCTATCATGAACAACTTACTTATGTACAAGCTAATAGCTAAGTGTTAGGCGATAAATTGTCCTATTTTACGTGCCTCTTTCACCCACTTTTAGCCCGTATAATAACTTAATCTTTAGAATTTTTACTTATTTTATTTACGTTTTGTTGGAAATAAGTTCCAATGGAGCAAGTACCGCGAAAAGGAGCGAAGACGGGACAAAGTGAAGAAAAACAGCAAAACAGGCAAGAAGGAACAGCAGGGGGGCCGAACCACCACGCCAGAGAAGTGGCACAGTGGGGCCGTGCCACTTGGCACGGTCGTGCCCTCCTCCGCTCACTCGTTCGCCCGATTTTCTATTTAAACCCCTTTTCGGCGTTTTTGTTCGGGGGGTCGCTTGGGGTTTTCTCTAGCAATTTTAGACTAGTTTTAGTTTATGTTTTAACCAATAAAAACCTCAATATGAGGATTAGATTAGGATTGTAGTTTGTATTTCGGGATTCAAGCTTGTGGATTTTCAATTCTTCAATCAATTCAAGCATAAGTTTTCCTCTTTCTCTCTATCTCTCCTCTATTTCACGTTTTTGTTCTTGCTTTGATTTTGTTTGTTTAATTCTTGTGTTTGATTTGCATAATTTAAATGTTTAGTTTTTCTTATGATTTTGTGTTTCCTTTAGTTTTCATTCGTGCTAGTTTAGATTAATTCCTCTTTTGTTCATGTTTATGTTCTTATTTGCTAGTTTAGGTTTTCATGTTTTACGTGTTTAATTAGTCGTTAATCTTGGTTGATTGGATTGTGGCTACCCCTTGATGGCTAATTAACCTTGTTTAGGCCTCAACCCTCCATTGTCTATGCCTAGAACTTAGAGTTTTCTTTCATGCCCATCAAGTGTTCGATGAAATGCTTGAAAGAGCTTTCATCCGTGTTTTAGGGCAATCGACTTATGCTAAGAGGTGAGGTCGATTGTCTAGTGTGGGTAGAGAGAATAGTTGGGATTGGGACATGAAAGTAGTCTCGTCGCTAGTTTAATTGAACTAATTCCATGAAAATAGGAGGTTAGAACAATTAGACTAGCTCATGACCCTTGAAAGAGGGCTTGGGTGGTTTTAATGATGCAACCGACCATCTCTGAATACTAGCATAACTTGGGAAGGTGAGGGCTTGACTTGATTACTTGGTTTATCTTAGGTCTAATCATAGTCCTTTTATTTTCGCTTTAGTAGTTTAGTTCTATTTTTTATTCCTTCGATTTTGCCTAGCTCAAGACGTTTTAGTTAGCTCTGGTATTTGGAAACCCAACTTTCTGTGGATGACACCCCGAGTACTCAACGATGCACCTTACACTTGGGGTTTATAAATATTAAAACTTTTTCCCTAACACTAAGGTACAAGGGATCAAAGTCAGTCAAAATAGTACAAGACTCCTCAAAACACAAGTTCGAAATATAAAATCTTTTTCGTTTTTTTGAAAAACTTCCTCTCTTTTCCTTTTTCAAAAGATTGAAACGTAGCATCTCCTTCCCCACACCTAGATCTCACAATGTCCTCATTGGGAGTCAAGAAGTCACTACCACCACAAAAACACACAAAAACAAAGAAAGCGAAATCACACACACAATACACACAAAACAAAACAAAACCCACAAAAAGACTCAATGAAGACATATATACACAAGCTAACACACTCACCCAAAAACACAATTTCACCCAATCAATAACAAAGCCACACATATATACACAACTAACACCACCAAAAATAAATATATACCAATCCAACAATACCACCAATCACAACACACAAATATCCACAAAAGCACAAAAACGGTGATCATGGCTATCAATGGCTCAACAACATCGCAAATTTCTCCTCAAGATGATCACTAAGAAAAACACAACATAATATCCACAACTAAACAAAATAAAATAAAGAAAATAAAAAGAAAGGAGAAGAGTTAGAGTGATTAGACCAGGTTGGGTACTGATTGTACCCGAACTATGCCTCTCTGGGATGGTGCAATGGAGGCACGAAGAACATCAGGCACTCCTCATCATCGCTCAGGACTCATGGCGGCGACTCAGATGCTATCAAAGCTCATCTTGTCAAATGCCTAAGTATGCAACTTAGATGAATGGAAGTAAGAGCCCCCAAACATAAATCTAGGAATGACAACAAATGCTCTCCTAAACTTATCAAATGCCTTGAAAAAATCAGTAGAATAATCGAACGCAATAGGTAACATGATTTTTCCTGACATGTCCTCTAGGTACAGACTATAAGGATCAAGGGAAGGGTCATACCCTCTAAGGGTATCCGGGGACTCAGAACAGTCAACCTCATTCCCCTCAAGTATCACATGAGAATCAATAAGTAACATACAACAACACTCAGGGGAAGAGGAGGGTGGCGAGCATGAAGGAGAAGCATGGAAGGTATCATAGTGGTCGGGGGATATATTATCAACCAAATTAGGACTAGTTGAAATAGTAGCCATGACTTCCTTACGTACTAGAGTCGCATCAAGATCATGCTCCTGATCAATAAAAATATCGTCTGACTCAAAACAAGTATCATCCTCATCAACACTAGTGCTAGTACCAAGGGTCTCACCTACCTCGAACTCTATCGACTGAGCTAAAGGGGAAGGTGTATCAAGAAAGGTCATGATAAACGCAATGTTGTCCCTAAGGCTAGTAGGAAGGGATGGAGCAACTGTGAGTAAAGTAGTCAAGGAAGGGTCGAATACTTCCTCTAATCCGGACTCTAGAGGAGGGAAAAACGCACCATCATCACACAGATTAACATCAAGTCTAGGAGAACTAAACCTAAGGTCGGTCTCATGTGATAGGTCATACTTCCGCATTTTGTTAGCAAATTCCATTTGTTGCTCATTCATTGTCTCTATCATACTGCTAAGTCTAGCAAAAGAGTCATCAGAAATATAACAGGGACAAGAATTACTTTCATGATCAGAACAATGACAAATTTCATACACAGGAGGAGCATAATCAAGGATGCAAGAGGGTGGTATGTAAGAATAAGAACAACTAGTTTCAAATTCATAAGTATCCCAAGCCAACAAATCAAGAAAATCATATGCTTCATTAACATCTTTACCACAAAAATTCCAATACTCTGAAAGAGCACAGGTCTCACAGTTCACACCCTCATAAGTTGTATTAATATTTTCCCACTTCTCCAAACAATAATCACAATGAGCAAGAAAAGCATATAAACTATCATAATATCTCCAAAACAATTCATGCTCATATTGAGGAAAGTGGAAGGTGGACATTTTTTTCAATTTTTTTTAAATTTTATGTTTTGGTTTTTTTCAAGTAAAAGCCTAGTCTTGAATACTCAAGTGAGTTTTGATATTGAAAAGCCCCAACTCCTCGGCAACGTCGCCAAAAACTTGTTAGGGAATAAAGTTTTAATATTTATAAACTCCAAGTGTAAGGTGCATCATTGAGTACTCGGTGTGTCATCCACAGAGAGTTGGGTTTTCAAGTACTAGAGCTAACTAAAGCGGCTCAAGTTAGACAAAACTGAAGGAATAGAAAATAGAACTAAACAACTAAAATAACCAAACGACTGCGGTTATGATTAAACCTGAGATAAACCAGATGATCAAGTTAAACCCTCACCTTCCCAAGTTATGCTAGTATTCGAGGTTGATCGGTTGCGTCATTGAGGCCGCCCAAGCCCTCTCTCAAGGTTCGATAGGCTAGTCTAGAAGTTCTAACCACCTATTTTCATGGGATTAGTTTGACTAAACTACTAGGTTGATAACCCTTGACCTAGCTAGCGACGAGACTATTTTCATGTCCCAATCCCAGCCATTCACTCTACCCACACTAGACAATCAACCTCGCCTTTCAACATAAGTTGATTGCCCAAAACACGGATGAAAGCTCTTTCAAACATTTCATCGAACACATGGTGGGCATGAAAGAAAACCTTAAATTTTAGCATGAACAAGAGGGGCAAAGGCCTAACAACAATCAATTAGCCATCACAAGGCTAATCACAATTCAAATTCACAACTTTAATCTATAAATATTACAAAAGCATATAAACCAAAACATAAACATAAACATACAAAATAAAGAGAGCAAGAGAAGAGAAAACTTATGTTGATTGAATGAACTTGAGCATCCACAAGTTTGAATCCAAACAACCAGAGACAAATCCTAATCTAATTCCCCAATGGAATTTTTATTAGCTAATCCTAACCTAGAAACTCCCAAAAAGTCACTAAAGGAGAGCCCAGGGAGGTCCCGAACAAGAACGCCCGAAACGGGCTTAAATAGAAAATCAGGCGAGCGAGCGATGGGGAGGCGATGCGACCGTGCCAGGTGGCACAGCCTTACCGTGCCACATCTCTAGCACGGTGGCGCGGCCTCCTGTTGTCATTTCTTGCCTTTTTTTGCTCTTCTCGTCCGTCTTCGCTCCTTTTCACTGGGTTTTTGCTCGAATGAGGTTATTACCTACAAAAGTAAATAAAACAAGTGAAAATCCTAAAGATTATATTATAATACGACCTAAAATTAGGTGAAAAGGGCACGTAGAATACGACAAATTATCGCATAACAGAATCTAACAAAAATTATGTACTGAAAATACTTCTAAATATGAATATAATTCAATTTACACATTGAACAACTCAACACAGCCTTTATATGTGAAGATTTCATCATTCACTCAAGCGATCATGTTAAATTTTAGATGAGTTGATTGTTAATGAGACGGACAACGCAATATCCAAAATTAATTGTCAATGGAAGAAGTGACAGAGTAGCTTTTATATTGTTAGGTACGTAAAAATTGCTCTGATGCCACTTATTGGGGTAAGTATTCAAACAATTAGCTTAATGGAAGCAAAATATAAGATGACAAATTAAGAAAATAAATAAGATCAGACACTAAATAGTAGATAAGATTTTAACATGGAACCACTAATTGACAAAGAGTACAATGAATTGAATGATCTCCACACAAGAGATCGACTGAAGAGAGATAGCAACTCAAATACACAAACTCTTATCAAAACTTTACTCCCACCCATAATGGAATAGCTCTCAAAATTTTGGCATAAGTTGGATACACCATGAATGCCCTCAACAGGCCTAAACAACTACTCAAATCACCTACACTCGCACCAAATACTAGGTTGAGTAACCTCGTATTTATATAGAAACTCAAAAGTAATATATGTCATGCCCGCCAAGTACCATGTTTCCAAAAAGGAAAAGATAGTCAATCCAAAATATAGAAACAATATAATTTTCATAGAATAAAAGAGCTCTAACCACACAACTTGAGCCTTGTGTGCCAAACAATAATCTTACAAAAAGGGGACAATTTAATTGTTCTTAAGATTGACAAAGGAATTTGGGACAAATCCCAACATAGATATGTATGTATCTATATGTGTGTGTTAGCGAGCGCTTGCAAGATCAGCAAATTTGCCAGTGTGGCTCGATCTGCACATGCACACAATTTATCAAATACGGATGGTGACAAATTACTAACAAGCACCTACTCTAATACCTCGTAATAATTAGGGTTCACCCATAACCAAATGATAATAACTAGAGTGACTCACTAACTAATATACATGTTCAAGACTACTAAATTTATCAGTATGTGACATTTTTACTTTTATGTAATCCAATAGATATATACACAAAGTATTAACCATTTAAAGTGAATAGGAGAGATATATAGACTAGCTTTTCACAGTAAGTTTGATAGGACACAATCTCGTAAAGACGATGGTTATGGAGCTGAGGTCCCATGCAAACATGTATATCGGAGCAGTAAGTAGGGAAAACAAGAGCGCGCGAAAGACATGTCGCTTGTCAAGATCGGGCTCAGAATAAGTTCGTTCTACAAGACATTTTAAAATGTAGCATTTAACATTATTCTTGGTAATTGCATGCTCCAAATGCTATGAGAAAAATGAAGAGTAATGTCATTTAACCCCTTCTATATGTGCTGTAGTTACAACTGAAATATATAACGTTGCATGTATCACACCATCCAAGTCTCCAAGGCAATTCATAGGATCTGTTTGTTGTCACCATTTTGAAATAACGGTTATCGAGGATTGGAGTACATGAGCAGTATTTTTTAGTGAGAATTAGAATAGATATGAAGCATGTTGAAACATGTTAGAGTAGGTCAGAGTAGGTACCAGATTCAATATGTTAAAAATGAATAGATCCATAGTCTTATGTGGCCACAATTAATGTCTCATTTATTGTTAGCTATACTCCGAAGGATTTGAACTACCTTCTGTACAATTTTCTTAAGCCCTTCTTGCCAAATATGATCGTTAAAGTGGCATTTTTTTTATTGTTAAATCTCTATTTTTATTTTTATTTTTGGGATCTTACGAAAAAGAAGTTAACATAAAGTGACATTTAGGGTGTGCTTGGTAGGGGGGGAAATCATTTTTTCGGAAAATGATTTTTCCATTTTACGTTGTTTGGTAAAACAAGGAGGGGAAAATTATTTTTAGGGGAAAATCATTTTACCCCATTTGAAGAAAATTGTTTTCCATTAAAAAAGTAAGGAAAATGATTTTCCGAGCCCAATTTTCGTTTTTCAATTTTGTCTCTTGTTCCATTTTCTTTTAATTGTGCCTAAAATCACTATATTTTCACTTTCATTTTGTCTCTCATTCTTCCCCTCTTCTTCATGTTCATCATCTTCATCAATGGCTTCCATTGTCAATATCTGCAATTATTTCTTAAGTTCTCTAACTTTGTTGCCGTTGTCCTTTTGAGAACTTCGCAATCTGAGACACCTATCGTCTCCCCGTTCGTCATTTTCTTTAATCTGAATTTAATATCACTCAAAGTCAATTGGGTAATCCTTGAAAATAGTAAAAAAATTGAAATTCATTAATGTTGACTCTCTCTTTTTCTGGGTTTATTACTGAGTATATTTCTTACTAATATTTTGGGCTCGATTTTGAAGAGGAGAGAGAAACAGAACTCATTAATTGGGTCGGGTCAGAGCAGTGAGTAGGGGAGGGGGTTGATGGTAAAAAAAATGAAGTGAAGGCGGGGGGGGGTTCATTCTATCAAATAGCAAAAAATAAAGTGGAAAGAAAATGATTTTTCATTATACCAAACAGATCAAAATGTAAATTGAAAATCATTTTTCTTGGAAAAATATTTTTCATGGAAAATAATTTTCTGGAAAAATGATTTTCCCTCTACCAAACACACCCTTAGTAAAACTTCAACACTAATGTAACCAATGATATCAATATCTTAACACATTCACAACACGATCAAATTTATCAAACCTTAGTTCCATCAGGAGTAGCTTAATGGTAAGATAATTACTTATTAAAAGAAAGACTAGAGTTCGAAACATACTCCTTAAGTTGTGTGCGTACGTGAAAATATACTCATCTAAATAAACTTATAAAATCTTAGCATATTCCGATACTTTACAAACCCCGAAAATAGCAAATAGAAAATAAATTTTGAGATGGCGCCACATGCATGCACTTAACCATACGTAGAAACATGATGAGCATGATTAGCCGGTAATTTCACTAAAATCAATGGACGAGACAGTTACTTAGCATCTTCTTAATTAAGCAAGCACTTCATTAAGAGGCGCATATCATCTGTCTTTACTAAGTATTTATTGACCCTCATCTGATACTGTCTGCAAAATATATAGAGGTACGCTTTGAGATTATGAATTTCTTTTCCTTTTTTCTTGGGTTTTTTGAGAAGCCAAATTAGAGGGAATATATTAATGCAATGTAATAAAACTTGTATGTATTTAGTGAGTTGTCAATTTGTCATGTTGGAAGTGGTTCACTTACCTCAACTTCGGGCCAGAGCTCAAGCTAAGGGTGGTTGTGCCTCCCAAACTTATATATAAATGATTCAAATTTGTCATGCTGCATTTTGTCGTCTTACGACAAAACTATTCTAGTAAGGTAATTGCATTTTATGTCGCGGCTATCACAACATGAAAATACAATTCACCCAACTTCAAAATCTTTTCAACATAATCATTTAGTCGCGTTTCAACTGCATTTTAAATCCATGTAAACACATATTCAAATGATCGCCCCTTCTCTTAAAATTGTTTCCTCCGAAGTAGATAACTTATGTTGCAAATGCACATTGTTGATTTTTATGAAGAGGAGGAAAAAATTAAGAGAGGAATTTTGTAAAATGCAACATGCACGTATCTCATCATAACAGTGCATGGGATTCGTGGGCTCACCAGTACGACACATATCAATTGCAATTCAACCCTATGCATTTAATTTTTTACCCAAGAAAAAAAAAATCCGTTCTCTCGAAGAAAAAAGGGGGAATAAAAAACAGGAAAACACTATGCGTGACACTTGATTGGGTGATGCCTTTTCTCTGTTCAATATCTTTTTGCTTTTCTGTCTTCGTTCATTTCCCTTTTTTCAGGAAAAAAAAAAGGGCTGCATTAAATTTAGTTGTATATCTCGTTCCAAAAGGGAAAAATATACCCGGCTACATACGTGCAATAGCATGCCAAAGCAAACATATATTATCCTAAGAAAATGAATAATCTAGTGGGGTAGGAAAACAAGTAAACATGATCATCGATGTGCAACAATTATGAAAGAAATTTCAGTATATATATATATATAGATATATATATATATATATATATATATATATAAAGTAAAGGCAAGAGTATTTGGAGGGACTAGGGAGAACATATAAAATATAATAAAAAAATAACATATTACGAAAAACTCATATCTAAAAATTTACATTAACTTAATTAAGAATATTATTTGAATTCGTCATTAAAAATCTGATATACATAACTTGTCCGTCATTCTTTAAAGTAAAAGGGTAATGTTAGGAAATTAGAGCAAACTAATAGCGGAAGCAACATGATGAAACAGATATTCAAAAACTTAAAGAAAGATAACAAGAACAAAACAATGACACACAAGATTTACATGAAAACCCAATGCGGGAAAAAACCACGGATAACGACGAGCACAATCAATCCACTATATGAGTAGGGAGAATACAAAATGATCACAATCACAACAAGTGATTTGATCCAACAGCAGAATTACAACCTCTCTCGTAATCTCTTTCACAATTCTCTACCTCTCAATGTGTTTACGGATTTAGGGATTCTGGAGTGATTTTAGATCCTAGGCATGACCCCTTTATATAGGGTCTAGAAGTCTAGGGATTTACCCTTAGAGGAGAACCCTAACCGCTAGGAGAAACTACGCTTCAAGACAAACCCTAGCTGCCTTTAATTTTGGGCCACGAAGCCCAACAACCCAGCAATCTCCACGTTGGATCGAAATCTCTAATCACCAACTCTGTAACACCGTCATAGCACCCCGAAGGGTGATGCCCCCCCAAAGGGGCAATGCCCCAAAGGGCACTTAGATACTGTGAATGCCAACTAAGTCCAAGCAATGCTCGAACTTAACTATAGGTAGAGGCTTGGTTAACATCTCTGCAAGATTTTCCGAAGTATGAACCTTCCTTACCACTATTTCCCCTGCAGCAACTGTATCTCTAACATAGTGATACTTAACACTGATGTGCTTAGTCTTTGAATGGTAGGCATCATTCTTAGTCAGGTGGATAGCACTTTGACTATCATAAAACACCACAGTAGCAGTCTGTGGAACTCCAAGCTCAGTAACGAGGCCCCTCAACCAAGTAGCCTCATTCACTCCTTCAGTAGCAGCAACATACTGAGCCTCTGTAGTAGATAGAGCTGCAATTGACTGAAGCGATGTTTTTCAAGAGATAGCACCAGTACACATAGTGAAGATATATCCAGATATGGACCTTCTCCTATCAAGGTCACCAGCATAGTCAGAATCAACAAAACTTGTAACATCATATGTAGTAGCTTTGTTCCTATCAAATACCAACTCCCGTTTAACAGTAACCTTCACATAGCGAAGGATCCACTTCACAGCTGCCCAATGATCCTTTCAAGGATTATGCATATACCTACTTACCACACTCACAACATGTGACAAGTCTGGCCTAGTGCATACCATGACATACATCAAACTACCAACAGCACTAGAATAAGGGGCATTAGACATTCTATTTATGTCCTCATCAGATTGTGGACAACACTCAGCAGACAATCTGAAATGTGCAGCAAGGAGTGTGGAAACTGCCTTACACAGTTATCCATACTAAATCTGTCTAGTACTTTTTCAAGGTAATGTCCTTGAGATAAGTACAGTTTACTAGCCTTTCGATCCCTCTGAATCTCTATGCCTAAAATCTTCTTTGCTGCACTCAGGTCCTTCATCTCAAACTCCTTACTGAGTTGAGATTTCAACTTGCTAATCAAGGATTTATCCTTAGAGGAAATCAGCATATCGTCAACATACAATAGCAGGCAAATAAAAGAACCATCAGAATATTGTCTAAAATACACACAACTATCATATCGACTTCGTGTGTATCCTTGTGCAATCATGAAGGTGTCAAACCTTTTGTACCACTGCCTAGGAGCATCCTTAAGTCTGTACAAGGACTTTTTCAATCTACATACTAGTTGTTCCTTCCCAGGAACAACAAAACCTTCGGGTTGCCTCATGTGGATCTCCTCCTCTAACTCCCTATGAAGGAATGCAGTCTTCACATCAAGCTGCTCCAACTCCAGATCAAACAATGCAATAAATGCAAGAGGCACTCTAATAGAGGTATGTCTAACAACATGTGAAAATACCTCATTATAGTCAATACCTTCTTTCTGATTGCAACCACGAGCAACCAGGCGCGCTTTCCACCTTGCATCTTCAACTCCAGGAATACCTTCCTTTTTCTTGTAGATCCATTTGGCAGTTAAGGGTCTCCGGCCTTTAGGTAGCACACATAATTCCCAAGTCTGATTCTTTTGCAAACTCTTCATTTCCTCTTGCATAGTTAGGATCCAATTAGATGAATTTGGGCAGGAGATTGCCTCAGCATAGGTAGAAGGTTCCACACCTTCAGGCACCTCCTCTGCAACTGAAAATGCATATGCTACCGATCCCTCATTGTCATTGTAGCTGGCAGGTCTCCTGATCTCCCTTCGAGGACGATCACGAGCTATAGAGTGAACAACCTCCACCTGAGGCTGATCAGAATTGAAAGTGTCAGGTTTAGTACCCTGGGCCTCCCTGTTAGGGTGATTAGCAGCTCCACCTTGAACTGCAACGGTCTCCACTTCTATCTCCATACTGGTATCCTCCTGATCACCTGTACCAGTAGAAAAAACAACAGAATCCTTCCCAGAAGATAACATAGCAGTCTCATTGAAAGTGACATCCCTACTCTGAATGACTTTCTTAGACTCAGGACACCACATGCGATATCCTTTAGACTCAGATGCATATCCAAGAAACATGCACTTGACAGCCCTAGGGGCTAACTTCCCATCATTAACATGGGCATACACAGGACATCCAAATATTCTCAAACTAGAATAATCAACAGGATTACCTTATCATAGTTCTTCTGGAATCTGAAAATCAATAGAGGTGTGTGGTGAACGATTAGCAGGCTATACAAATAGCCTCTGCTCAAAAAGTTTTGCGATCCCAAAGTCCGGCATTTGAAAGCATACATCGAGCTTTCTTCAGTAGAGTCCTGTTGATTCGTTCTGCTGCCCCATTTTGCTGTGGTTTACCAACCAAAGTCTTGTGCCTAGCTATGCCATTCATCGTGCAGAACTCTTCAAACTCTTACTCAACGAACTCAAGACCATTGTCGGTCCTAAGTTTCTTGATCTTTCTCCAAGTCTGGTTCTCAACCAGAGCCTTGAACTTCTTGAACATGGAGAATGTCTCATTTTTCTGTCTCAAGAAGTAAATCCAAACTTTGCGTGAGAAATCATCAATAAAAGCTAGCATGTAGCGCTTACCTCTAAGATAAGGAACCTTCGAAGGACCCCACAGATCATAATGAATGTAGTCAAGGTTCCCTTAAGTACGATGCTTCGCTTTAGAGAAACTCACCATCTTCTATTTCCCAAAAACATAGTGATCACAAAAATCAAGCTTACCCCTACCAGCGCTACGCAGATAACCTTTCTTACTTAGAATGGTCATCCATTTCTTACTCATATGGCCCAATCTCATGTGCCATAATCTTGTATCATTAGCATCTACTGATACTGTACCAACTGCAGCTACTTCTGTAACTGTAGTTCCTTGTAGAATGTAGAGACCGCCCTGCCGCAGTCCCTTCATTACCACCATGGCTCTCTTTGTCACTTTTAGGACACGATTCTTGATAACAATCCTGCAACCATTAGTCTTAAGAGTACCCAAGGAGATCAAACAACGAGTCATATCAGGTACGTTACGAACCTTAGACAAAGTTCTAACTATGCCATCATGGATTTTAACCTATACAGTACCTATTCCTGCAACTTTGCATTCAGCATCGTTGCCCATAAGTACAACTCTAGTATCAACAGGCTCATAAGTGACAAACCAGTCTCTACGAGGACACATGTGATACGTACAATCAAAATCTAAAACTCAATCATCACCTAACCCTTTTTCAGAGGTGGTGGCCAAAGATATGGTAGCAAGCAATACATCACCATCAGACTCTAACTCTACTACACAATTAGCTGTAGCAGTTTTCTCCTTTTCCTCTTTCCCTTTCTTTTTCTTTAGTTTCCAGTAGTTAGCCTGAATATGACCCAATTTACCACAGTAATTGCAGGTCTTATTGGAATGGGGATTCTTAGACTTAGATCGGTTCTTTTTCTTATCACCAGTCCCCTTTTGCTCAATTCTACCCCTAACAACTAATCCCTCAGCCGGATCAGCATGGATATCATTGTCAAATTTCTCCTTAGACAGCAGATTAAACTTGACATCCTCAAAAATATAGTATCAGAATTACTATATAGCATAATCTCCTTAAAGTTTTTATAAGAAGGGAGTAGAGACATAACAAGCATAATAGCTTTATCCTCATCCTCAATCTTTACATCCAGACTCTCCAAATCAACCAGAATATAATTAGATTTATTCAAATGTTTTTGAACAGGGTACCTTCAACCCTACGAAAGGTGTATAATCTTTCCTTCAAACGGATCTTGTTGGCTAGACTCTTCGTTATGTAGAGTTCCTACAACCGAGTCTACAGATCCACTGCAGTTGCCTTATCGAGCACCTCTCGCAGGACATGTGGTGCCAGGCACAACTGAATGGATGAAACCGCTTTCAACCCCAGTTCTTCCCATTCCTCGTCTGTCAGCAATCCACGCCTCTTCTTTTGGTCTGTTGTCCATTGTTCGTCAGTCATCTTCTCGGTTTTCATGTGAGGTCCTTGCAGAACCTTCCACAACCCATGCTAGATGAGAACTGCTCTCATCTGCACCTTCCAGAGATTAAAACTAATCTTCCCATCAAATTTCTGAATATCAACCTTCATAATTGAAGACATCCTAAACCAAAACTCTGATACCTCTTGTTGGGGAGATCCAAGGAAGGAGCCCACTTCAACCAAGGTCCATGGCAACAAGTCCAAGTGAGGTTTCATCCTAAAATCAATTGGCAATAGGAGGAGTAGCCCACTTAACTTATATACCATGACCCTTCTTTTCAAACTCCCGATGTGGGACTTCATTACTCATGTGTGATATTCCCAATAGGTAAAAAAAAGAATGATACAGACATTAACTTAATTAATTAGAAGCCAATAAGGTGAAAAGAGTTCGATAATCTATCTTTAAAAAACTAAAAGATAGTTAATTATAATTTTGGGTGCATGTGTGACCATCTTCCATCTTCCATGAAATCTAAATTCAAAAGCATGCGACCTTCAT
>JACYFF010019584.1:103966992-104006325 GCA_017589665.1 Selenicereus undatus
AAAAAAAATATGGAGGAAAGTTAGGAGGAAAAATTATTAGAAACAAGTGATAAAATTTTCCTCATAAACTTGTGAGGAAAGTTCCCAACCTCCTCTAACCTTGCATTGCTTAAATGATATCAACATGATTCAAGTAGTTCATCAACATTCAAGTTTTTCATCCAAATTCTTGTATTTTTTCCTCAATCCAAACAAGAGAAAAAAACTCATTTTCCCTCTACTTTTTTTTCCTTTATATTTTTTTTCCTTCAACTTTTCTTTCTACCAAATTTTCTAAGGACCAAATAGACCCTTAAAGAGTTAAGTGATAGCTATTATTATGATAGAATTCGCTTATGTTAATATTATTTGATGTACTATCATCACTCCAAAAGATGATTTACGTGTGTACTGTTAGATCATGTTTTTGACCACTTAGTTAAATTATATCATTGCAATGTCTTATTAGTTTGTATAGTAAGAAAGAATTCATATTCAACTAGCTAGTAATATAAGCTTGTTTACATCCATTGAAATGTTTAATGAATTTTGTCATCGTTATATTGAAACAAATTAAATATCAATAGATCAAACATAATTTAATTTGAAATTAATTCAAGTTAAATTTTAACCAAATCATATGACATCTCTTCCACATACAAATTTAATGACCTCAATGTTTCATAGATAAGCAGAGCTAATGAACTTCAAGCTCATGTAAATAAGATCGAATTAAGAAGTTTCAAAAAAATTTATAAATAAGATGAAACTGGTCGAACGGAGTTGAAAGTAGCTAATAAGAGTGGAACAGAGAAAGTTTTACGGTAATTCAAAAGAAAAAAAAATAAATAAAAGACGAAAAACCTCACTCATTAGTGGTGTTTGAATTTTAGTAAACTCAAAGGTGGGGGAGAGACACTAATAAAGACTAGAGAGAGTAGTGAGTGAGTCGTGACACAGAGAGTGAAAAATAAAAAATGAATATTTGACCCGACAAGTGAAAACGAAGAAGGGCCGGGTATCTTGGGCCTCACGTGATAGGGCAGCACACTAACCCATGTATACAAAATTATAATCCTACTGCTGACTCACCCCCACCATCCCAACTACTCTCATTGGGTCGCACTTTGTCCGGCCCCACCTTGCCGACGTGTCGTAAGTCCCTCCGTCCACCGTCACTATGCGGCGGTTCGTATTCTCCCACAACCGTGATCTTGGCCATCAGTCACCGCCCGGTGGGTGTAGCACAGCCCTCTGCCCCACACTTTTTATGCCACAACGTTTTCAAAACAACATAATGTACTGCTTCAAGGGTTTAATCAAGTAACTAGTATTGAAAACCTGTATGAAAAATTTTGTTAAGTTTTATAATTATGATTAGTTGTAGTCTGATTGATACTGAGAATATTACAAAACAAAAAAAAAAATCTGTTAAATGGAAAGATACTCTTATTATACAAAAAATTATTAATAATCACTTGGATTCTCTTACGCTGAAAATTGAAAGCACTAGGTAAATTTTCACATATTATAATAATAATATGTATTAAAGGTATATAATCTTACCACTATTAGTTATTAGTACTGATTTAGACTCTTGTACCTTGAAAATCGAAAGCAAATTGGTACCTTTTGATAATAAATTTTAATGGTATTTTCATGTCCATATAGGCACCATTCCTAGGATTGTATTGTATTTAAGATCTCTAATATTTTATATTTATATTTGTATTTATGTTTATATTTATATTCAATTAAATAGGAAAAGATAATAATGATGAAAATCAAATATCTTTTATTATTTCTTGATAATAATAATTGTGTTTTTATGGTAAATAAGATATGTAATATCAGAATATGTATGTGACTATGTATCTTAATAATATTCCATATTAGTGGCCAATGTTTGGCAAAAATTGAAAAGCAAATACGAACAATAAATTATCCGCAATCAGTGTATTTGTTTTATTCTAATACAATATATTGTTTTTGATAAAATTGGAAGTACATAACATAATTTTTTTTTTGGATCAAAAGTAATATAATAAAATGTATTATCATTATTAAATATTATCTTTTTTATTTGGAAAGAAAATCTTTGGTACTGTAATTTACTTTATAAATTTTTTTTGTAAAGAAAATCTTTTATTTGTAATTGCGTGACTCCTCTTTTTTGAAAAAATAAAGACTATTTACTATCTTATAAATTTTATAGGAATGACATGTGTCAAATATTTAAGGAATTTGTTCTGTTGTATATAAAGAGAGAGAGAGAGAGAGAGAGAGAGAGAGATTAATTTCAAGTCGTCTTTATTAACAAAATGTTTAAGAACTTAATTTGTATTTTAAGAAATAATATGATTATTTATTATAATGTAATTATATTTAATATTACATGATTATAAATTGTTAAAATGTCCAAATACATTAACATCAGCTACTTTCTTAAAATAATTTCTTAAAAAATAACAAAATTAAATTACAAGTGTAAAATTTTTTATTTTTAAATGTTAGAGTATAATGTGTAGAGTTTCTTGCCAAAGAAACTTTAATTATTTCTCAAAATTCAAGACACTATTTAATTAACTTAACAAACTCTTAAATTACATTATTGAATAGCGATAGATATTTTTGGTGTGCCTCCTAATCCTAATATAATTTTGAATTTTTATGTTATGTCTGGTGGGGTCCCAATTTCGGCAGGGGCATCCTATATAACTGCCACTTAAGTGTCCCTGCACATCTCCCGGCTCCCTCTCCCTCTCTCTCTCTCTCTCTCCTCCACCAAGAACAGAAGACAGCAAAGCACAGAGCAAGTGAGTCACTCGGAAAATAAGACTTGCTTTAATTTGGTTTACTTTTCTTGGGTTAGAGCTGCTCTGAATCTTCCCTGTCTCGTTCACTTTCCTTTTCAGTTTCCACTCCCCCACGGCCCACTCTCTGCGTATTTTTCCAATTTTCCCAATCACATAACAAATTTTCTCACTATAAAAGCTCCATCAAAACCCCTGTTTTGCAGACGCTTTCTTTCACCTTCATCTCTCTCTTTGACTGTTCCCTCCAGGAGAGAGACAATAGAAGAGAAGAGAAGAGATTGAATCATGGATTACAGCTCACTCTGCCCGGTTAAATACACCGAGCATCGGAGCACCACCACAAAGCACCAGCGCCACCACCAAACCACCACCACCACCACCACCACCAAAGGTGCTGCTAAGAGATCCCAACTGCCGCCACCCACTAGAGTGGTCAGAATCTCCGTGATCGACAACGACGCTACCGATTCCTCCAGCGACGACGAGGCCGAGCTCTTCGGCCCTCGCCGTCGCGTTAAACGCTACTTGAACCAGATCCTCATCGAACCACCTTCTTCCACCAAAGCCGACACCAGTGCTTCTACCAATCCTTCTCTGCCTACTAAGAAGGCTGCGAAGACTTCTAAGAAGACGGCGGCGACAACGGCGGCGGCCGGCGGAGTGAGGAAGTTCCGGGGAGTACGACAGCGGCCGTGGGGCAAATGGGCGGCGGAGATACGTGACCCCAATAGACGGGTCCGGCTCTGGCTGGGCACTTACGACACCGCCGAGGAGGCCGCCATGGTATATGACAACGCCGCCATCAAGCTCCGCGGCCCCGACGCCCTCACCAACTTCTCCACCCCTGCTCCCAAGGAGCCGGCGGCGCTTGATCCTCACGCGCCGTCGTCATCCACCGGATACGAGTCCGGCATCGACGCTGACGACAAAGTCCTCTGCTCTCCTACCTCCGTCCTCCACTCTCAGTACTCCTCCGGGTCATCCGAACCGGACCCGGTTCAGTCCACTGCTAGCACTAGTACCAGCAGCAGCTGCCACGTGGACTGGCAGGGTGAGACCGCCGATTACCTGCCGTACCTGAACGACTTCTTCAACTTCGAGTCCCCGGAGCCGATGATCTTCGAAGATTCCTCGGCGCGTCAACAACCCGACCCGGAAAGCTCCGCGTTTTTACCCGATGATCAGTTGTTTGATTTCGAATTCGGGCACATGGTGGATTCGTTTTGCGATATCGGGTCAAGTAGTAGCATGATGATGATGAGTTCGTCGCCTACTTTATTACAAGTCGACGATTACTTTCAAGATATCAACGATATTTTCACATCGGATCCTCTTGTAGCTTTGTAGTTTTTTTTTCTTTTTTTTCATTAAAGAAAAAGGAAAAAGAGATACATATCATCCAGCCGATTAATCGGCGAGTTTTGTACCGGCGGCGAGTTAATACACAATAGTATTATATTAGTACTGCCATTATTTTCAAGACTAAAAAAAAAATATTTTCTTTGTTTGGTTTAATTTAGAGGTGATTAAGATGGGGCAGTGACAGTGTTCTTCCGCTGGGAAAGTGAAGCGGGGTCTTTTTGAGTGGTACGGTGAGATTGATTTTGTTACTGGAATAATTAGATTAGGTAAGTTTAATTAGGGGGTCTTCACGATGAGATACCAAGTACTGAGGCTTGTATAATAATTCAATTTTGGGTTGAGATTTATTAAATAAATGGAAATTCGAATAGTTTCCGTTTCTATATTATCGATCATCAATATATTCTTGGAACTTTGTTTTTGGATGAGATTTAATATTATATTCCTGGTGATTACCCTAAATAAAAGTTATTTTCAATAACAAAAATTGTTATGCTATAAAATAAAGAAAGGAATATGGAGAGGATGTGGGATTCAAACAATTAAATACTTGTGGATCGATTCTAACTAGGGCCCCCATTGACCATGATTGTAAGCCTGTCTTCGTCTTCGTCCTTTTAAATTTATTAGCAGTCACTTAACATTTTTAACATTATTTTCAGTGTATTATATCATTATATGGTACAATATAAGAACACATTAAAACAATTACTCCACACCTTAAAAAATGCTATAAATTGATACGAAAATTTGAACACTAGTTTTATGTCTTACATTCAAATACACACTTTCTCTCAAAATATATATCACTTAATCAAATGGACAAAATGTCTAGTATGGTGCTGTTGTTTTGATTGATGTCTACGAACGAAATGTGGTACATATATCAATTTCAAGTATGGATATGAAAGTATGAAACTACATACGACATTAATTTCTAGACCCCATATGCCGCAAAGTTCATCACTTCTTTGCATAAGTTCTTGGCATGTAAACATATAAAATCTAGATTACATGTGTTCAAAAAAGATTGTCCTGTTTAACATTTTGTAATATCTAATACAATATTTTGGCATCTATTTCTAGCTACACACATTAGCAAAAAACAATAAAGTTGTATTTCAATGAAAGAAATTTTTAAAAATAAATCTAAATAATAGTAGTATCATATTGTAAATCAATGTATATTTTAATAACTAATTGGCCAAAATTTGCACACTTTGACCTTAAAGGCCAAAATTTTTTGTGGAAGAAAATAAAAATGTTTTAATAAAAAAGAGAAAGTTTTTGTATAAAAGAAAAGAAATAAACATTTCATAGTGGTTTAAAAAATGGTCCGGGTGGTATGTATTCCTTTGGTGATTTTGCTGTGGATACCGGCGCCATACAGTGTCTTCACACCGTAGGATGAGCACGTGGGGCCCATTTGATTTTTGTGCGGAAATATCAGAATTACGAAATGTTAATCATCATTAATTAAAGAAAACAACCAAAAAAAAAAAGGAAACGCAAAATGGTTTATTTTCAGAATGAGGGGGAGAGCGCCATGGTGGCATTCTTTTTGCCGCTCCATCCCACTTCCCACCGCACACGAATTGCCGCAATTTCCGCTTATTTTTTTTGGCTGGTTGACTCTCTCTCCTCTCCTCTCTAGAACGCCGAGTTTGTTTTTTTTTTTTAAAAGTGATGATATGAATCTTGAGGTAAGATACTTTTTAGGTATTTTATCTTAATAAAAGTTAATAAATTAAATAATTAATAATTGTTTAATTTTTAATGATTATAATTAATTATTAGTTGCAAAACTTTAGAATTTTTGGGTTATATTAATGAGTATAAAATGACATTCTAATCAAATCAATCCTAAAGACATATCATATATGTAATTTATAATTGTGAAAATTACAAATAAAAAGTTAATTTCCACAATTTGTAAATGGTGATATCATTTTATTGTTCGATTATACCAATTTTTTTATTTAATATAGGATAACATAATTTTTAAATAGAGACAATTTATTTATAAAGTTTTTGTTGTAAAACATTTAGTATTTTTTTTTTTTTTACTTTGAAGATCTTGGTTTCCCATTCTAATGCCATTTATTCAAAGAAAAAAAAAGCAAATTAATTAATTAATTAGCCTCTCATTTACTAATCTTCTTCGAATCCTTAAACTTTAATTATAGTTGATTAAGTCATAGTAGATTTAGCAATTTTACATAATATTTTTCTAGTTGAAATTCTTCAAATCGGCGAATACGTTATCTTTTAAAACAAGTTTCAAGGATTTTTATATACAATTTTATAAAACAATGCACTTACTGAAGCCTGATGAGTGTTGAAATTATCATTAGAGAAGTTGACGTATCACATTTTTATTCTCAATAACACTGGCGGATCCATTCATAGCTTAGGGGTGTCCATGGACACCCCTAGCCCCCCCCCCCCCCCCCCAAAAAAAATTCTATTATAAAAAAGATTAATTTGGTACCGATGTTGATTTATGTATACCCTAAAAAAAATAAAAATAGTGTATATTAGTAACGATATTAATTTATGGATACCCCTATCCCAAATTGCTGGATCCGCCACTGCTCAATAAGAAAGACATCATATCAATGAAAATAGTTTTAAATTTCAAATTTTGAGTCTAATCTCCAACACCTAAATTATCAACATTAAAACTTTCAACATCCTCACAAGCCATTCACTTATTCATTTATTAATTTGTTTTATACTTTTCATTAATTAGTAGCTTACATAGTTAAGGATGCTAATGTTAATTTAAAGAAAATGTAAACATAAGCTAAGAGCATTCGCAGCGCATAAAAAAAACAAGAATGTGGTCCCCCCACAACGCCATGTGTTGCAAAATGAGAGGAGAATGAGAAAAGTTGCACACGGGGGAGATGGCGTTCTCCCCGCGTCGCAAAGTTTACATTATTTTAATATATTTTTTGTTTTTTATTATGTTTTTTGAGTAAGTAAATAATTTTTAAATAATTAAAAAAATAGATTATGTATTATAAGGTGGGTCCATGACAAATACTTTTATTAGATGATTAAAGTTGGGAGTTTCATAGATTGAAAAAGTGATGGAATTGAAGATTCAAAATTGTGAAATTTTTGCTGATATGTCAGACTAGAGTTTCAAAAACTGAAACTCTGGGTGGGAATGCTCTAAACTAGTGAATTGAACCACACAAAGAGCTTATTTGATTCAATGGTAGACAATAATGTATGTTGTGTCCATTATTAGGGCATGATTGAAATGATTAAAAGCCTTAAAAACAATCTGTAAAGTGTTGTGGGGAGGATGGAATGCATTAACTGTAAACATAATTGCCTAAGATTAAGTTAAATGTTGTCTTATTGCCGGCCATACTTGGGAGGAATTTGAGTTGCCATTGGTCACCCAATAACCAATACTAGCTAGTGTCAAGTGTCATATAGTCACAAATACAACAACAAACACAAAGACAAAAATTTGAGTAAATTACGAAAATGCTGAGCTCAAAAGGAGGAGGAGATAATGTGCTACGTACCACTAGGTTCGTTTCCTAGTCTAACATTATCATTATTAATGTGATTAGTAGCTAGTAATCAAATATATATACACTAATGTACCAAAAATAATTTAGACTTTTGGTTGACCATGGCTCATATATAGATACAATCTTTTTGGAGGGTATGCACCCTTAGGCTTTTGTGACTTGGCGATCTATATATACTTGTTTATGTTAGATAACGATTCTTTTTCTGAAATGTCCCTATCATGTTAAACATTTGTTTTATCTCTAAGTTCATTTAGATGTAATCTCATAAAATAAAGTACATGCAATCTGATTTTACGTACAATCTTATAAAAATATAAAGTTAGTACTTACAAACTATTACTTTAGGAAATTAGTAAGACCTCATGTGTGATCACCACATAAAGAATAATATAAAAACTGATTTAATGAATTTAAATCCAAGTCTCATATAAAATCCATTAAAAACGCTACTAATCAAAGGAGTATTCATTATCTAATTATAGTAGTACGTTTAGTAGACCATGAATGACTACTTTAGCCGACCAATGTATTATTTAGCATTATTATTGGAAAATTTTTAAACATATACTCAACTTTATCAATGCATTTTCTTTGTGGACATGCCTTAATCAAAAATTTAATTTAATTTAATTACATTACATAATTTTCCATGGATTTTACTACTTCCATGGATTTCTATGACTTATTTGTCTTCAATTTTTCCCCCCATTAGATGATATATTTCTACGTATATACAATTAAAAATAATCTCTAAAATAGGTAAATGCTACAATAATTTTTAACAGGATGGTAAGTTTTGGGACCAAAGATCAATACCCCCCCCCCCCAAAAAAAGAAATAAAGAAAGAGGGGGCCTAATTACTTAATTAACAAGCTTTTATTTGTCAGAGACTCAAGAGGGAATCTATACTATAATATAAAAGCAATGTTGTGATGATGTGGCTTTTTCGAATTTTCTTATTAATTTGATATTTTGAACCGTTAAATTATTTGATTTTATAACCACAACCGTCGGATTTTCAATAAAATAATTACCGACATAATTAAAAATATATAATATCTTGATTATTTTTTTTTGGGCAACAAAATCTCTTAACTACCTAAAAAAAATATACTTTGATATCCTTTCCTAAATCAATAAAAATAATTATCACCATAATATCGTTAGATTATTTGATTATATAATCACAACCATCATATTTTCAATAAAAATAATTACCATCATAATTAAAAGTATATTATTTCTTGACCTATTTTTTTTGTAGTGGAATCTATGAACTACCTAAAAACAAAATATACTTTAATAACTTTTTCTAAATCACTGAAAATATATATGTACTGAAGTTATGGATGTCATTAATATTTTAGTGATCCAAGGAAGGAATAAAGTATTGAAATTTCACTTTTCTTATTTTAATGGTAAACCCAAAATTAGCCAGTTCACATATTACTATTAGATTAAATAGAAGAGATGTGAATTAATAGAAAAACTAGACCTAGACGAAAGACTTTTCTTTCAAAATATTCTTAATGCGGGATAAGGTGTTTTTCTTCTTATATTTCTTAGTCATGAATTAAAGTTCCTAAAATCACTATTTTTTTTTATGAACAAAAATTCGCACAATGACAATTAATTAAGGGTCGAAAATGTTCATTTTAAGAGGTTAATAAAGTTTTTTATTTTTTTTAATTTGTAACAAGTATTTCTATACCCATATAATAAGTGGAAAAAATTATAGTTTTTTATTGTAATAATTATTTATAAAACATTACAATATTACATATAGCAACCGTGTCATATACAATATTTTAATTTTTTTAAATAAAACAATTAATAACTTTTTAAGAATAAGCAATTATTGACATGTGCAAATTATGAGAAACTATCAACTAAAATTTTTAATATATCCAAATATACTACAATAAGTCTGGCAAATATTTTTTATCACAGTTATAATATCTTAATTTCTCTATAATAATTTGAAAATTATGATAGTCTAAGAAATTATGTAACTCATTCATATTGTAGTACTATTGATTATACATTTCCAGTTGTGTATTTATGTTGTTAATTTCGCAAGTGTATGGTTGATCGTTGTAGCAAGTACGAAGGTGTCAATCCTTAGGGATGTGTTACGAAATTCGATCACTGTAAAACTAAATGTGATACATTTGAATTAAATTGTCAAGGTTTAGTTAATTAGTAACCAATTATTTCATAACGCTACACTAGAAGATCAATATCAGGAAGAAACTTACCCTATCCATCACCATTAACTTTAATTATGGGCAAATTATGCAAAGTAAAATCAAACTTGAATAACTGAAACACAAATAGAGAACTTAACAAACATGAGAGAAACTAAGCTCAACTTCTTATCCTCCAACTCCCTTCAACTCTGGCCTGGAATGAAAATCTGAATCTGAACGCATATATGAACCAAATAGAGAATCTAGTTATCCAAAGAACGATCAGTATCGAAAACTCGATTCTAGACCAGACTGAAGTTGTGCCAATCACATTTTGGACACTTTATTTTTTGAACACTAACTATCTCATTATAACATTCTCTACAGCCGTATGGTCATCTATCAGTATATGCAATTATAAATGATTGTATAGATAAACCACAAGTATTTATTAGGGAACATCGACGATTCCATGAAGTAAAATTGTCTATCACTCTTATTGCGCCAGTTAGTTGGAAGGAGAATGTGTATTACTTACGAAACATTGATGTTAGGTACACCAGGTACACAAGATATAATTGTAATCTTCATTATATCATTGCTAACCAAATTATTACTAAGAACTTAATTTTTAATGTAGGTACAAGAAGAGAATGTGAATTCTTCATCATTGCAACCACAAATTAACGAATTATCATGTCATTTAGCATGATTTTTAGTTTCATTTTTACTACCTACAATCTTTGTCATACATCGCATATTTGATAATTATACGTTGTTTTAATTATTGAGTTTCAATGGTTATACATAAAAGTGCTATCTATTCATATTTTTCAATAAATTTAACCATCCTTTTCTAAATTACAATATTAACTTTGTATACAATGAACATTCCTTGATTATTTTGACTATATATATATATATATGTGTGTGTGTGTGTGTGTGTGTGTGTGTGTGTGTGTGTGTGTGTATATATATATATATATATATATATATATATATATATATATATATATGTACTGTAATATGCACCGTGCAAAGCACGGGTCCATACTAATGTATGTTAATGTTGAAGTGTAATTTAGACAAATAATATGCATGAGATTACACCTCTGTTATGTTTTGAGCTTTGCTCATTTATCACTCAAAGTTGCAAGCAAGAGATATTTGGCCTGCCTCATAATTATATGTCCCACAAAACGAAATTTCAAGATAACTTTGATTTTTTTTTCTTCTTTTCCCTCATGGCTCTAGCAATCATTCGAAAGCCACGCTATTATGTATCAAATTTTTGAATTTAAAAGTCATATTATTATGTATCAAATTTTTAGAAAATGGTGTAATTGAATAGTAGAATATTTTTACAATATATAAATTGTGTATAAAAATATTATTTTTAACCATATTTGTTTACAATTAAAAAGTTACGTGCATGATACATATTTTAGATAAGGGTGATTCAATTAGGGTGTCATTTTATATCCATTGGCATAGCCGATGAATGCTAGAACTTTACCATTCATAATTAATTCTAATTGTAAAAAATTTAGCGAGTTTAGTAGGTTATTAGACATGTTAATTTTAATCAAGGTAAGACATTTAAGAAGTGTCTTGCTATAAGACATATATCATCACTCTTAAGTAAATTTACTCAATTATCATATCTAACACTGAGATGTTATTCTCGACTTCGTATGTTTGACGTCATAATACGGCGTGATCTGTTGTTTCCCTTTCTTTTAGATTTCTCATTTTTAATTATGTAATGGACGCAAACACAGGGAATGTAAGGATTAGATTAGGTTCAATGGAGGTTTTGTCTGTTAAAAAACATTTTCTTGAAATTTTTACATTTTTTTCGGAGGAGAAAAAAGTAAATTTTTAAGGTTTGAACTCTGATGAGAAGATACATTCTCTAAAGTTTCCATAACAATACTGTATGAAAGACATTAGAGATTTGATTTTATGTGGTATTTCCATGATAGATTTTAGGTTGATTCAGCTCATCATCATCACAAAGAGCTAAGGTGAGTTGAATGAACGTTATGTCTTTCACGTCACTAGTACTATCAACTTTTCCATTCGTGATGATTAACCAGCTAACTCATCACATAATTGGCATTCACAAATTGATAATTAACAGTGCAAGTCTAAGTGTGTGATGGGAAATATAAAAGAAAAATTCCAAGTAAACAAGAGTGTGAAAACGAAATTAAGGGGGAAAGGGGACGAATGTGCGTATTTGCTGGGGACCTTTAATTCCCAGATTATATTTCAGTGTTTGTGGTTGCGGGTCGGCTAAAAAGTGAGTTAGTACGTTGCTGTAGGACCGACAAAGCTAGCTTGTTCCATTTGAATTCTCCTTGTGTTTTAATTTACGCATTAATTATTATTCTTATTCTTAGGGTCCGGCCCCATTAGTCTGGGCAACTTTGACATTTGTTAGTCGTATGTTTTTTTTCCACTCATCATATATAACTTACTGTTAATCTATGTTGACAAGTATTGATTAGTGTCAATGATAATTGACAAGTACTCAAGTAACCAATGAAATATGAATGCTAATGATCGTTTACGGTGCTTAATTATGAGTGCCGAATATTAGCAATTTATAACCTGAAAACATAACAAATGCCGGTCACTATTGAATTGTGCCGATGAGTAATAATCAATGCTGATAAATATTAATCAATATTAAAAAAATAATGATAATTAAATTTTTATTAGAAGTTAACACTCCATTTAATTTGCAAATGGTGGGGTTTGGGTCAAATTTTAGCAGCCTCATGTGAAATGTCCAATATGCTTTGGCTTTGCTTTGCTTTGCTTCTAATTTTCTCCATTCCACACTTATTCTTCTAATATGGCCTTCTGGATGTAATTCAGATGTGACACAAGAAAACAACAAGCTTCCTGTTATCGTCTTTTAGTTATGTTAACAGCTGATCTAATACTCCATTAATTTGGCTACTCGTAAGCAGTGGCATCATCTGTGGCTCACACCAGTCAGATCTTTCCAAAATGATTATTATTAATTAATATGTTGCTTAATTTGTAATTTATATACATAAGATAGTCAAATAATCCAGACTTATGCTTTTTGTGAAATCATTTATTTGGACTAATATATTGAGATGTGACAGTAACATCTGTAAAGGTAATTTTCTCTACATATAAATCGTTCTAGGTCCCATAAAAGTAGGACCTATATTAAAAATTGTTGTTGTTGTTGTATATTGAGACGTGGCATAGGTGACCCATTTCTCATAGTCCCCATGTCAATTCTGCTTTTGATTAGAGAGTTTATCCAAGTTTTACCTTATATATTTATATTACAGTATTCTTATGATTTAAAATATTCATTCATGGGGTACAATTTGGATGCCTGCAATACTCATAAGATTTATCTATTTTATTTGATAGTTGATAAAACGTATGAATGCATGAACACTATATCTGTCAATTTGGACGGGCATGTTAAATACGAGTTAGGTGTGTTTGAATTTAGATAAAATATGGGTCGGGTGTATTATGGGTTCAGGTAAAATACTGACAGACGCATTTCGGATCAACCCAAAAGGTTCGGAGCTTTTTTTTTAGTGAATTATTTCTTTTTTTGTTAAAATCAAAATTCTGGCATATTTATTACTTAAAACTGTTTGTATTTAATGAACCAACAATGTAATTGTAATTTCTTAAAAGAATATAAAAATTATTTGAACTTTTCAATATGATATATAAATGTCATGTATCGGTGGACAAAGAGTCACGTTTGAATAGGTTGGCCCATATGTTAAAATATTAATAATGGATTTAGTCTTTCATGGATCGGCCCATTTAATGCATGTTAACAGGTCCCAACGATTCAACCTGTTAATAACCCATTTAACAATTCAATTGTTTGTTAATTAACCTAACATTATATTACCTAATCAAATATGCTTTAATTATTCGTGGTTCGATCTTAACATGAGCACAAGTTGGTCCATTGCCTAACACTAACATCAAGTTTGAGAGTCGAGACCAATTAGAAGGAAACCAAACGAAAGAATATTATAGAAGCATAAGATATTATAATTATCTATTAATTATAACATCAAAATTTTAGATTATTACAGAGTAATATTATTTAAAATGCGATGAGACTTATTCATTTCACTAAGAATATAATCGTATGACTTGAGCATTTTTAATACTTGTCTTATTCTAAATTGATTTTCTTATATAAGAATTGATTGTTCCTTCATGCCATTTTAAAAAATTGTTTCATTTATAAGTTGTATATGATGCTATTTTCTGGAAATGAACTTGAAAAAAAACGAATATCATCGTCTAATTTGCGATGGAATGTGATAATTGCATAATGTCCCTCTAAACGATTCGTTATAATAAAAAAAAATCTCATTGTTAATGGGGTAAAATTTAAAAAAATAAAAAATAATAACATAATATTTGGGTTGAGAGGACGGCTTCAGATTCGGGTTGGGTTTGGCCCGAAAATTTGCGTGTTTTCAGGTTCAGTTTATCTCAGATTCGAGTAGAGAAAATCGGTTCAAAACCTAACGTTTTAGGGCAGCTCTGGATCGAATTTTGAGATCAGGTCAATTTTTGTCAGGTCTAATGAATACATATGCATGCGAATGAAGAATGAATGAAGCACTAGAAAATAAAGGTTAAGTGTCGTAAAGTCAACTCCTCAGTTTACTTAGGTACATATGTGCATGACTATAACAGAATGATTGGACTTTATAGGACTAAAATCCTTAGACTAATGCACCGATGCCACTGCTTCCATGCTACTTTTTAGCATTCGTCTACTTATTGTAGATGAAATTTTGCTTTCCTGCAACAGCTTGAGTTTCACATTTTTCAAACCTAGATTCAACAAAAGGAAGCACAAAAGTCACGTAAACCAGAGAATAACAGAAACCCCCCACATGCTATCTTCTTTTTTTCCCCCTTGTAAATGATCAAGAACATAATCGAGGACCCTCCACATAATACATACACAGCAGAGAAAGAGGACGGAATCATTAATAACCTCCTCTTTTTTTATTCAGAAATATATAAAATAAAACCACCGTATAAATGAATAAATAAATAATACAGTAATTATAATATATATAATAATAATGTCAGGGTTTTGGAGAACATAAGAAGTGTAGCAGCCCAGAAAATGTAAGGGCGTGTTTGGACAGCCGTGGCCATGTCCACCTTAATTAACTCTGTACAAAATCATCACGAAATCATGGCATTCTAAATTTTCTAAGTTATCTTTGTAATTGATGATCATGACTTTAATTAACCATGCTAATTAATTAATTATGTACTTAATTAAGTTTGATAGTTAGTAGTAGGAGCACTAATTACCAACCCAGATCACGTGCACGTGCATGGAAGAACTTTAATTTGATCAGCTTTTTAATTGATCGGCATTCTCGCAATCATCATCATACTTTGAATTAATCTTTTAATTTGATGTATTAGTCAAAAGCATCTCACGTGATAGATGGGATGCCTTAATTATGCGTTTTAACTGATTAATTAAACTTTGTTACCAAGATTTCCATCTTTATGCTATTTATTCCCCCCCCCCCCCCCCAAAAAAAAGAAAATTGCAGCCTTTTCCTGATTTTTGTTAGTACAACGTTACTTTCTATAATATACATATATCTCTCCCTGAAAAAAATAGTTTTGGCAATATTTGCGTCTACATATTGGAATGTCTGAAGTATTAAAGACTAAACATTAACTTGGTGGAGTTTCAAAAATTGTACATACATATATAAATCTAAATTTGAAATTCATCTTTAACATGACATGATTTACTTGCGATCTATTATATACGCGTCAAAAGAACTTTTTTTTTTTTTTTTTTGGGGGGGGGGGGGGGGGGCGGGGCTTGCATCCATGCATGCAAAAATTGAAGCTTTTAGTTTAATAGATGATATGATCTGGGTTGCTTTAGTCAAGTTGTCTAATTTCTAAGCGCCAATGCGTGTTGAACATAGGGGCGTATCATTGAATGGGCAGGCGGAAGGCAGCATTCTCCCGTCAACCTTTTGTGTACAAGTTATTTTTTAATTATACAATGTTACAACTTAGGTGAAGTTGAATTAATTTTCAATATTATGGCCCTCAGATCAGCGCCCTTCAGTGCAGCCCCTAGGTTCACACTAGTAGCAGGGTGGGGGCATGAGACTATGAGAGTAACCTATGCAACATCAATGCCTCAGTTACAGCATTTAATTTGCATAACTCAACCATGAGTTTAATGTGTTGATTCAATTGGTTGACCGTATAACTCTATATGTATAGGCATACGACTAATTAAACCTCAACTATCTAGCTGCTTGTAATCCTTTGAGGAAACAAAGACAAAGTAGCCAGCTGCAACATAATGTAGCACACACACACATATATTTGTTGCAGAAAGGGGGGCCTGGTTTTTAGAAACAATGATGAACAACAAGTTGGAATTGAAGCTTCAACAATTAAGTGTTGTTGTTGGAAAATTTAAATCTAAAGAAAAATTAATGGTAAAATTGACAACACATAAAAAAACTGTGCATTGCATGGTCCCCCTTTGTTTCTCTTTGTTAGGGTTTGCCCACCACCATATATAGGCCCTGTTCTTTTCGTATGTCTTTTTAGATTTATCAACTTCAACTAATTTCAACCCACCCCTTCATAAATTTAATAATTTGTAACCCAAATCGTTAAAAGTAATTGACAAGTTACACCGGCCTCCAACTTTCAGAAAATAGTTACAAAATTGTGAAATTACCATTCAACGAAAAAATGCACTAAAAATTACAATAACCTAAATCATGTTCTTTTCAGTGGGAAATGAGGGGTGTGGGATGGGTGAGTGTGGGAAAGGAAGGGAAGGAGTGGGTGAATGTGGTATTTTTTTTTTAAGTGTGAGAAAGAGTGGGTGAGTGTGGGTAAAAGTTGAATGAAGTTGAAATATTGGTTATTAATATTTTTTTGTTTTATAATGTAATAATTTTATTGTGATAGTAATTAATGATGATGAAACTTTTTTAGTTTTGTTTATTCTTTTTTGCTCTTTTTGATTTTGTTTATTATTTTTTTAAATTTTTATTTTAAATTTTTAAATTTTTAAAATTTTTTGAATTTTTAGTTTTGTTTTTATTTTTCTTAAATTTTTTTAGTTAAATTTTTTTTTGTATTTATTTTTTATTTTCTATTTTTTTGTATTTATTTTGGTATTTTTTATTTTGTGGAATTTTTCATTGGTTATTTTTCTGGAATAAAAAAATGAAAAATAAAAAATAAATAAATACAAAAAAATTTAAAAATAAATACAAAAAAAATTTAAAAATAAAAATAAAAATAAATACAAAAAATTAAAAATTTAAAAATTTAAAATTAGAAAATACAAAATACAAAAATACAAAAATACAAAAAAATACCAAAAAATAAAAATAAAAAAATTTAAAAATTTAAAAATTAAAAAGAAAAAAGAAAAAAAGAAAAAAAGGAAAAAAATAAAAAGTAGAAATAAAAAAATAAAAAAATTTAAAATTAAAAAGTAAAAAAATAAAAAATAAAAAATAAAAATAAATACTAAGAAATTAAAAATCAAAAAATCAAAAAAATAAATACTAAAAAATAAAAAATAGAAATAAAAAATCAAAAAATAATAAAAATTTTAAAAAATAATGAAAAAAAAAAATAAAACTATTCCATAACCTCCGAAAAATTAAAATTGCTCATACTTGCTATCAGATTATTCGTACACACAATTACGTAAATTATAAAAATTTTCAGAATATGAGAAATGGTTGTTTTATGTAGGTGTGGGAAGAAGTAGGTGAGTGTGGGAGGGAGTAGTATTTTTTTTTAAAGTGTGGGAAGGAGTGAGTGAGTGTGGGTTGGGTTGATTTCTTAATGAAAAGAACAGGGCCTTAATAAATTATCACCCATTCTAATTATTGTAACCCACTTTAACTCACCATAAAAAAAATATATCAACTTCAACTTACTTCAACCTACTTCAATCAACTTCAACCAACTTCAACCAACTTTAACTGACTTCAATCTATCTAAAAAAAAATATATGTTTAGAATTGATAAACCCCATTCGCATTTTAATTTAATCATATATACTTAAGTACATTTACTTTGGAATCAGATAAGATATATTGACCATTGTTTAACTAATTTAATTATATGCATGCGTTTAGTTTAGCTGGTAAATTCGAACTTATCATCGGCGCATCAGCTTGCTTATAAGCACAAATATGTCTCAGAGAGGCTTGTGATCAACTCAACTCTCACAAAATAGTGGAATACACATTTTATGATGGTATCATTAGGCCAATACATTCTTGTCGGATGTACAAGTTATCGTTCCAAAAACATGATTAATTTCACTCTAACGGGGTGAATAGAGTGATGATCAAAGTTGCAAATTAATTAAAATAGAAATGCGGAAAAATAATTGTGGACATAACACGCTATTTATAGAGGTTCGGCCACGCCTAGTCCTCCACCCTTAGGCGCCCCTCGCCGATGAAATTTTGAACCTCTTTCTTTTATTAGGTCAGTCGATTACACTCGATTCACTAATCACACAATCCACTAGTTGATCGTACAACTATAGGTGTTCCAATGTACGTGTTGCTCCTCAACCGTACTTGGATAGTCGGCCCTCCAACTAATCAACCCAACCCAATACAAAGAAAGATAATAAGTTATACTTTATAACAAGGAGTAAGTAAACACAATAGATATACCAATATAAGCTCGATGTATCAAGTTCTCTCAACGCCTCCTTCTTGATTTGCAAGTGTAGCTCTCTCTTCTTGTTCTTTGCTTGTGCTCTCTCTTGTGTGTTTTCCAGCTACGATTTTCTCTCATTTTTATAGCCAAGAGGTGTTGGAGAGATTGGAGTAAAATTTGGTAAGTGACCGTTGTTTCTAACAAGGAAAGTCAAATCTTTCATCTCGTTTCAAGACCTTGAACCCAGTCTTTCAAGCCCTTGAATTTCGCAATTCTGCTCAACACTTTTCTTCTGATCTTCAATGGCTAATTTCCTTATTTTTTGCAGAAGATCTTGGTTGAGATCGAGAATCATCTAGAAGCTGATTTATTTTGCAGCACAGTCTTTCAAAATATTATACCAAACGATAATATCATATTTTGAGCAAATCTTGACACTTGATAAATATAGCATCACAATCTCATTTTTAAATTTGAATCACACAATATAATATCATAAAGATCACATATTCAAATCTAAATACTAAACTATCTTAAAGATATGATAACACCTTATATATATAATCAATTAAACAATACTAACATGTCAATATCCACTTTAAACATATAGCACATTTAAATAAACTAAATTCTAAGGTAGATCCAATTATAATATGATAAATATACTAATGGACCAAACCTTTTTTGTCTTTCATCAAAACATATTCATAAAATACATTGTAAGTTTAAGCAAGCTAACAACAATTATCTGATATATTTTTGTTATTTACCAAAATTATATATTATCATCATATATTAATATAGTAGATGCATATATAGTTGAGGCAAAGAAAAGAGTTCGGATTCGGGTTCACCTTTAGAGATCTTGGTATACAACTCTTATTCGTATCTAATCACATTAAAATAGGTAAAGGTGGGAACTTCAGGTGCGTAGGAGATTTTGACATCAACCGAAACTGTTTTATTACTCTTCAATAGACTTAATTATGAAATAATAACGCTCAAAAATCAAACTAAAAGAAACTAAAATTGGCTTTTCCGATTTCAAGGAGTGAAGCATAAAAACTCAGTAAGTGCATCATTTTCAACCCATGCAAGAAGAATAGAATTTGTGAAAAATGTCAATTCCAAATGTACTTTCGGACCCACAAAATCAAACTTTTGGTGACCTAACCATGCCCTAAATCTTGGGCTGGAAGGGAAAATTCTTCAAAAAACCTCTAGTGGGTTCATGGGATGAATCTTCCTTTCCCCACCTGGCACGACCTGATGCTGAAACGTTTCTACACACACATAGCCCAAAATTGGGCCAATAGGAGGTAGTCAACCCTAGGCCCATTTTGAATTGAATCACAGTGGACTGTTTCATGAACAAAGTTCGTTACTGGGTGTTCAATGTAGGGTCCAATAGGCCCACCATTTCACCTACCTGCTTGTGGTTGCCCTCCATCTGCATAGGGTCCCATGCAAGAAATTTGTTAGGCTTCCTAGTCAATGCTTTGGGCATAATATTTTACTTTGTAAGTCTTCACGGAGAATGTTTCATACATGGCTTGACAACTAGTAAACCTAATTTACGTATCCGAATAAAAACATGTTCTGTAAAGTCTAATTTTCAAATCTTAAAGATGTGAACTTATAACAAAGACTTATAAGTCAGTTCGAGTCTCATTAGAGACTTTACGTTGAAATATTCTATACAAACTGTCAGAAAAAAAGTTATGTCCTTTTTAAAAATATCTACTCATCTTAGAGAAAATATCAAATGTGCACGGGATCAACCCTTTTCTAAATTGATTTAACTTGCATGGCATTAAAATCAAATAAATCAGCGAGATTATTTAAAGAATTGACTAAATCTTACTTTATTGACATTCTTTTTGGAACCAAAATAAAAGACAATAAAAAAGTTGCTTAATAAATCAAAGATTTGGTAAATGATTTTGGAGGTGGCAAAAAGGGAGGCGACATGATTGCATACAGATGGGAAATGCAGAAGAAAAGCTGGACAAATGAAGAAAAAAAAAACGTAAAAGATGTTTGCTTTCATGCTAATTTAATTTTCACTAATGATAAAAGTTAAGGGGCTGTTTGGCCAGCTGATTGGATCCAAGGAGGGAGTCAAAGAAACTGTGAGTAATGTAGGGCTATCATGATGTTTACACCCAAACAACCCATCAAATCATGTTTTTGGTTGATTGTGAATTTTTTTTTCTTTTTCTGTTTTTTTCGGCTTTCTTCTTTGAATGATTATTCAAAGTCAATTTCAATTGGCAAAGAAGCGTGAAAGGAGTGTGCAAGCGCAAGTTTCCGACCCCATAATTTCCACGTTCAGTGGGCATAAATCTTTTTCCATGCCATCAACATTCAACATCTTGCACAGTCATGGTGATTGGTGAAGAGTGCAGTGAATATATTTTTAAATGATCATAAGAATCATAGAGGAATTCTATAATAAAGGAATGGGAATGTTCAACAATTGGAGAAAAACATAATGAGAATTGTTTAAGAACAATCTCAACCAAAAGTTTAAGCTGATGATTGAATAATCAGGAATACGTTTATACTCTAACACGTCTCCTCACGCGAATGTCGTTTCCGCTTGAAGCATGGCTGCTGCAATGACTCCTCATACTTTACACAATAAATCAATATAAGGACTGCTGAAATTCAAACTCAAGACCTCTCGGTTGGAACCGAGAGGCTCTGATACTATATTCAAGAACCATCTCAACAAAAAGTTTAAACTAATTATTGAAGAACTAGAAATAGGTTTATACTCTAATAAGAATGTTTTTCTCCGACAAAGCAGCACTTCTTATTTGACTAACAAATTTTATTACCGCTAATTAGTTGATTAATTTTGTTGGTCAATTGATGAGAAAGTAATGCCAAAGATTTGTGAGACCAAATCTTATAAATCTATCTTTTTTCAAAATTGATGATAAGGATAACAAACATGTAAGGTTTTCCCCATCTTTTAAGTAATGCAACCTAAATTAAATGATGATTATTTGTGATCATTTTCCTTTGATCATTTTATCAATAGATTCAGGAAACGTAAATAAATTTGACAAAGAAAAGCGGCACATATATTGGATTTAGGAGGAGTGTGAGAGTTTCCGACCTCGTATTGTCCATCTCCGTGGGGCATCAATACCTTTCCTGCACAATCAACATCTTGAACCATAGTCTTAATAGCCACCTTTAGTACAGAGTAAATGGCTACCCTTAATTCAAATGTCGCCTGTCACTGTGAGCATGAGAGCGCCGTGGCCCTCATCCCCCTTGTCTTTTTAAAAAAAAATTAAAATAAAATTCAACGAGCACCCCACGACACAGCAAGGTGCCCTTGGTTTAGCCCATAACTATAAGATTGCAAATTATTATATACACTCGGGAGCTTATGCTCCCGGTTCATGTCAGCACCACGTTAAAATTGGCAGTTTATTGCTAGTTTTCCATGTTTCTCCTAAATGAGATGTATAACTTTTACAGGTTTACGTAATATTTGTTTTCAAATTCTTCTAGTTATACTTTCACTTTCTTCCAATTTTCTATCTAATTAGAAAAACGAAATCCTTAGTGAATCGACTTTGAGAGCATGCGCTAACTACTTGTTTACAAAACTAGGTTCTCATAGTGAACATTTCTTATTCCTGCAATGAACAAAGTGTATTTTTTCATCAGTGACCTATTTACCAGCTCCATTTGTAAGGTGAATAACAATGGGTTAGCCAATGAACAACATGAAGTATTGTAGTGAACGAAGTTGGGTGACATAATGAATATAGGTTTGTTCATTGAGCTATCAATAGCTTGTCACCATACAATTTAGGTTTGTTCACTTTGTTAATAAGTTGATAAAAGAATAAGTCATTTGTTCTTCTTATTGTTGTTGTTCATCTTAGGAAGAAATTAAAGTCTTAAGGTTGTTCACTGTAAAATATTCAATTTAGGAAAAAAAAATTAATCACCGAGGCCACTCAAGATTGTTCACTAACTATAGCCGGTGTGTTAATTAACTTACTCAAGGTTGTTCACTTTAAAATATTTAGTTCAGAAAAAAAATAATATCATTTATGTCACTCAAGATTGTTCACTAACCAAAGAAGGTGTGTTCATTAAATCACTCAAGTTTGTTCACTATAAAACATTTATTTTATTCGTTGAATTACTAATGTTGTTCATTGTATAAATTTAATTTGTTTATTATGTAGAAAGAGAAGAAGAGAATATGAGGAAAGAAGCAAATGAGAGAGAAGGTGAGGGAAGTGGGGTGGGAGAAGAGAGAGAACGTGAAGGGGAGGGGGGGAGGAGGAGAGAGAATGGGTGGAAGGAGATATATGTAACTGTTTTTATTTTCATTAATTTTTTAATTACATAAATGACTTAGATATATTATGCTGGTGTGGCAATGAAAGTATATACTCTCATGTGTATAATATACATATTGTCAAATATTGTTGGAATTTTGAGGGTGGAGCACAAGTGAAGTGCACCGAATTATCAAAAGAAAACCTGAGTTAAACAATAGAGTTGGGGGGGGGGGGGGGGGACCTTATAAAGGGGAGTTGGATCCGTTGTAGCTGAATAAAAAGCTCCTCATATGGTAGCTTATTTCTCCGCTCCCTAAGACATACAACTAATGTCTATTTATACTTGTCCTAAGTACTATATCTCATGAAAATATCTCGATGCTTACCCATTCACTATAACATATTAACATTCTATGAAGATATTACAAGTAAATATCAATTATATTTGAGATTTTTCTCAATTACTCTATTTCCAACGCATATAACCCCTAAGATTATAGTCTCTGCTCACCTAAACAACAATCTAGGAAACAAAAAAATCTTGAAAGAGTAGCATTCATTGCAAGGCTAACAATATTACAAAATCCGATTGAACCCAAAACAGCCCAATGTTCCGATATTTACAACTTTCAAGAGATTGATTGGAGGTGAATAAACGCTACACAAACCCCCCTAAACATATGCTGCCATAGTTTCGCTGAACACGAACAAATGAACTCACTCAAACAGTTATAGCCTACCAAAGAGATCATTGACCGAAAAACAAAACCAAAATCAATGTCAAAACTTGCTTCAGCCTCTTGCCAACCGAACATCCAAGCTACTCACTTGCATGTTAATGGAGGGCAGATCTTGCCGGGATTGGTTCTTCCTGTTTGTATCCTGCTTTAGGCCAATCTCCAACACATTACCCTTGCCATTCACTTGATGTAGACACAGCAGTGCGAGCATGCTAAGGGCAAACACAGCAGCATTCCCAACAATCCCACCCACTTTATCTAGTTGAAGTGTTCTTTTGGCAGAATCTAATCCAGACAAGAGAACCCCTAACAAAAATTTTGAGTTGAACCCCCTCTGGTGCATGGAAAGTTCAACGTGTGCAGTATTGGAGAGATTCTCAGGTCTAACAAAGCGACTGGCATCTCTCACGTCACCTATAAAGTCCATGGCCTCATCAATTACTTTGCATCTTTTCCCACGATGTTCAGCCAATCTCAATGCAAGAATAAGACGGCTTTGCTCCAATCGTGCAAGGGCAGCATCTCTTTCAGCACGCTGTTGGATTTGTACAGTCTGGCAACACCATCAAACAAGATAGAAAGATGTCAGCACCACATAAATGTGTGACAACTACTAACAGAGAGCACACATAAACAGAAAGAACAAGTTAATAACACAGATTCATAAGTCGTCACACTCCAAGTCTCTCATAATGGTCATGAGGGACTAAGAGTACACAATGAGTTCAAATATAGCCAGTTACAGTTGACATGAGTCTCAAACATGAGGAATATTTTTACCACCAAGCAGAAAAAGAAGCAAAACACACTGGCACCAGCCAGTCTGAGTCTGATCAGAGGGAAGATCGCTGATGAGTGATGATCTATGAAATGCTGATATCCAAAGGCGTTGAGCATAGACCTTCAGAAAAAATGCATCATCTATCATTCAAGTGAAATGCTCATATTCTGTTCAGAACTTCTCCCCAAGGGAGGCTATGCACAAATAATCATCCAAGAGATGACAATTCAGACAGTTGAAATTTCCTCATCAAATAGTGGGCAAGTGATCAGAAGCAGCATTATGGAAACTTCAGTATAGTTGTTTCCCATTACAAGGAAGCTAGATCTGTTGAAATTCTTTGTGCAAAGCTCTCCTTCATATTACCAATCCTTAGCCATGGATTCTGGCCTCCCAAGTCCCAAGGGATCTTTCTACCTTCGCTGTTTACCAGCCTTTGTTTTGGAGGTAAAAGCGAAACAAAGGAAGATGGCTGTTCATTATCCGGGATACAGTCACTTTGTCCCCTTAAAGCACCAGGGAATAACCGATGGAATAAGCAGCCATGAGCCATGTGCCTTAATTTCATGTGTTAGCAACAACCTTAAGTCGACCACATTTCCATCTGGCAAAATTTTAGCATCAACAATAGTCTCCAAAGAGGGATTCTAGATGAACTTACAAGAGGCATTCAAGATGAGTTAGTATGAACCAGGAGGGGTCACTAAGGACTTCTTCATTGGTATGGGCCTACATCAGGGTTCCGCCTTAAGCTATTTCCTTTTCACTCTAATTATAGATGAACTTACAAAAGGGATTCAAGATGAGTTACCATGGTGTATGTTATTTGCAGATAACATTGTCCTTATTGATGAGACCAGACAGGGGGTTAATGATAAGTTAGAGCGATGTAGACATACTCTGAAATCGAGTGGTTTTAGAGTTAGTAGATCGAAAACGGAATACCTTCATTGCTATTTCAGTGGAAGGGTAGATGCGGCAGGAGAAATCACCTTGGATGGGAGGTTGATACCAAAGGTCAATAAGTTTACGTATCTAGACTCGATTATTCAGCAGAATGAGAATGTTGACGAAGATATTAACCAGCGGATAAAAACGAGCCGGCAAAAATAGAAGTATACCTCAAGTGTGATGTGTGATAAGAGAGTGCCCCTAGGATTAAAATGCAAAGTCTATCGAATGGTAGTTAGACCGACTGTTCTTTATGGATCGGAATATTGGCCTTTAAAAAATACACAGGTTCAAAGATTAATGGTGGCAGAGATGAGGATGATTAGGTGGATGTGTGGTTATACGAGAAAAGACAGAATTAGGAATGGAGTAATCATAGATTTACTTAAAGTAACTCCCATCGAAGATAAGATGAGAGAAACGAGACTCCGATGGTTTGGCCATGTGAAAAGGAGTGTGGTCACTCCAATGAGGAGATGGGAGATGATCAACATCCCTGAAGACAAAAGAGGGAGGGGACGACTAAAGAAGAGTTTGGACGAGGTGATTAAAGAGGACTTGAAAGTTGTAGGTTTGACGGAGAACCTGACTCAGGATAGGAAGTTTTGGCAGGATAGGATTAGGATCCTAAATCGCAGAGAGTCGACCCCGTAGTTGTCTTTTGAAGGCAGTAGCGTAGCGCTGGTAGTGGGTTTTTCGTTTATCGCATTTTGTTTGGAGGTAGTACTTGCATCTGGAAGAGACTTCGTTTGCTTACCTCGAGTTGTTAAGGTATATGACATTCGTTTGATTTATTGTTCTTATGTTTCATAGATACAACAACCTATCTTTATTATATCTTAGTCATTCCTTGTTGTGTGTCCTTAATTTTCCCATTAAAAGTTTTCAAAAAATAATTCTTCTATAAATTATTTTCACAGAATCCTTATTTTGTGGGTCTCTTAGAATCAATCTCTCAACGGATAGGAATGCCGGTAGAGGCAAGATTGCTTACAGTTGAATCTACCCATACCCCGCGAAAGCGGGACCTACACCGAGAGTTGTTGTAACAATAGGCTCCAAAGTTCTCCTCTAGCATTCTCATCCAAAGGAATACTGAATACCCAAGTCTCTAACCATACGATAAACACGAACCCTCATTATTTGCCACTAAAGAGGAACGCCTCTCCATAATTTCAAGTACTTATTTTCCTATTATACCAATAAAGGAAAAAGTACATTTTAGGAACGTGTTACAAAATCAAACAAGAATATGCCACTATAGCTCGTCTAATAAAAACTAGCATAGGGCTTCATTGCATAAATCAAAACCTCTCCCACTCTACCGTAGGCAAGATATTTGGGATATTCGTTTGAATTCCTTTTGGTCAATCTAAGCTTGTCTAAGAAAACTTCCATAAGCCATTTCTCCAAAGAGTGCATCACAAACTGTCACTTGTGACCAATGCTTTCTTGGTTTCATATTAACCATTCCCTAAATTCACTCACGAAATAACACCATTGAGCGAAATCCCATCTATTCATAGTCCAAAAAGTCAGATTGTCCAATAAGCCTCCAACATACCATGCTGTAATCTTCCCATCAAGGTAAGCATGGGTCAAATCATATATTAAAATCCAGAAAAAGAGCTCTTGCGTAGACCCTCGATTAAGATTACACTCAAGGCTTGCAGTTAATCCATTTCTACACCGATCAACGCACACATATCCTTAACATAAGCTAGCAGATCATGAATTTTAAATGGCGCGTAACAAAGTGAGTGGTCCTGTCTCAAAGCGAGCAAACAAAATACAGGATCACACGACAAGATGTTAATGGGAAATAAACCGAGGTAATCGAATCATAAAAGTGGGATCATATTGATACAGACCTAATCAGAAATCTAAGCGAACCTAACAGCCTAAACAAGGCAAGCACCATGCCACCAATCGCTCAAAATGCTATGGAGCTAGCTATCTTTTCATAGATCCTCTAGATAATGAATTAAAAAGTTACTAACCTCCATATCCAAGAAAGAGTAAGCCAGAAAAACTGGCAGTATAATTAAACTGAATCAACCGGATCAGAAACGAACAAAGGACTTATTTTTAATGATAAATTCCATCGATCACTTTCCATTTCCTCTATTACTTCCACTTTGGTCTCCATGCATCCCAATAATTGGAATAGGTTTACCTTACAAGATCCAAAGGCAACAAATCCAGATATACAACAGTTTCATACAGCAAAACCCAGCAATCACTTACAGTAACATAACCAACAAAAGTCTGACTAGCAGCCAGAAATTTGCATATGGCCTTAGCTCAGCACTCGACATCGATCAATCTAAGAAATCATTTTAAAACCAAAAAAAAAAAAAGAAGAAGAAAAAGGCAGACATTATCAACCAACTCACAAACAACGCCAGCAAGTATTTGGTGGCTGCATCAATTGAAATAGCTGTACATTAGATTATAAACATAGTAGTTAATCAGCTGCAATTAAGAAATGGGCAAAAGAATAATTAGTTATAATAAAGATTTCCCGCACAAAGTCGCAAAATCGTGCAATTAGAAGCTCAAAAACACTCATTTCGGGAGGATACAAGAAATCAATTCAAAGAAAATAAACAGAAAATTTGCAAATAATTGGACATAAACAGGGCCTATTGTTTGAAAAGCGTAGGAAATCACAAAACCTAACTATTAGGAGCGAAAATTTCCAGACAAACAATCAAACAACGAATAATCCAGCAATAATTCCCAGCAAACAACGAAATTGCCCCTAATTTTCTGGAATACCAAAGAAATCACGCCAAAAAAAAAAAAATTCAAAAAAAAAAACGAAAAAAGACTGACATGGAAAAATTCGAGGTGATCTTCGAGATTTTCGAGGGCAGAGCGAATGGAGTTAAGGCTCTTAGCCTCAACAATGGCGGATTCCTTGTCCTTGTCGAAGTCTTTGACGAAGACGAAGCCACTGTTGCGATTGTCATGGTGGTGTTGGGAATTGAAGGATTTGGAGAAATGTGTTCGAGAAATGGAGTGAATGGCGTCACTGAGCTTGTCGTGCAAATCCCAAATCTTCTCGAGAACAGCTTCGACCTCTTGAATCTCCATTTCACATTTCATGTGTTTAGATGGATTAGGGTTAGTGTTGGGGTTAGAAATTAATTGCCGATGAAATCGAGGGAGTAGGTTTTTAGGGGTTTGCGAAATGGAGGGAAAATCAGCACCCACTCATTCCTTCATTAAACAGCTTCTTCTAGCTACTACTGCTCGTTTCTGTGTGATGAGAGAGAAAAAGTAGGAGAGAGAGACGGGGAGATGGTCCGCAGAGACAGAGAGGGAGGAACTTTGCGCTTTCTCCTTTGGGTGCTGAGCACGTTTAGAATATGGGCCTGCTTTTGGAGCCCAATGCTGCTTCAACATGTTAACTACTTACTACCTGCACTGTCTTGCAGGTTTTTATTTTTCTTTTTTTTTTGGGCAAGAGAATGGAACAACATATTAGGTCATTATTAGTCGTATGCATCTCTACAATACATATGTGACATAAGTGAACATAATGCCAAGAGCTCTTAGCTCACGTGGCATTGAGGTGGTGCTAATTAAGCTTATAAGTTTGGGTACTGTGAATATTCTCTTCCCCTGCCTGTACAAGGCATGTTGGGTTGTTCTGAGATAGGGGCTCAGTGGATCGATAAACTTACCTTTCATTTAAAAAATAAATAAATTAACATAATCTTTAATGTCAATATAAAAGCCTAACATCAAAAATACTAATTTGAAACATACTTATCTTCTGTCTTCCTGCGATCGCTATTTTTGCATACAACATGAAAAAGTCATCCACAAATAAATCACAACTTGGCAGATGCTGACATGGTATAATGATGTGTTATAGTATTTTTGAGCATGATTTTCTTTTTACATAACATAAAAGACCATACCTTAAACGTGGAAATTCATTGGATAGCACGACTAATCCATCCCTTTCGACTTTACAAAAATACGTAGACAAAACAATAAGCAACACAAAACTTTCACAACAAGAGATGCGTGAATCTCTCACTTGGAGAAACAAGCTAAACAAACTAATACTAAGGGCTTGTTCTTTTTGTGGGTCAATCCATATTTACCCACTTCAACCTACTTCAACATATTTCAACTTACTTCAAATCACTTGAAAAAAAAAATACCAACTTCAACTCACTTCAACCTATCTCAACCTACTTCAATCCACTTCAACCAACTTCAACTCACCCCCTTCATAATTTTAATAATTTGTAAAGTATCATGTGAGATTTAGGGCCTGTTGTTTTCGTGGGAAAATTGGGTAGGAAAAAGGGTGAAGTAAGTTGAGCAGGTTGAGGTGAGTTAAGATAGGTTGAAGTTCATATTTTTTTTTTTGAGGTGGATTGAAATAGGTCAAACTAGATCGAAGTGGGTTGATGTAGGTTGAACTGCATTGAAGTTCATATACTTTTTATATAGTGGGTTGAAGTTGGTTAAAATAATGAGAATGTAACTCATGTGTGAAAATTTATGAAGTTATCAAAGTTTTGTGGAATTTTTGTTTATTCTTTCTTATTTTTCAGTTTTTATATTTTTTATATTTTATATTTTTTACTTATAATTTTTTATTTTTTATTTTCATTTTTATAATTTCTTTTTTTTAATTTTTAATATTTTAAATTTCCTATTTTTTTATTTTTTATTTTTTATATATCCGTTTTTTATTTTTTATTTTTTGTTTTTAATTTTTTAGATATTCATTTTTAATTTTTTGATTTTTAATTTTTATTTTTTAATTTTATATTTTTTTTTGTTTTTTGTTTTTATTTTTCTATGATTTTATGTTTTTCATGTTTTTACTTTTTCACTTCTTACTTCTTACTTCTTAATTTTTATTTTTTATTTTTCATTTTTCATTTTTTATTTTCAATGTTTAATTTTTATCTTTCATTTTTTTTTATATTTTTTTATTGTTGATGTTGTTTATGTTTTTATTTTTTATTTCTTATTTATCATTTTTTATTTTTTATTTTTTACATTTTAATTTTAATTTTCAATTTTTTATTTTCTTATTTCTTATTTTTTGATGTTTTGATGTTTCTATTTTTTATTTCTTATTTATTATTTTTTTTTTGGAATTCAAAACACACAAAAAAAAGAAAAACTCAAAAAATAAAAAATGAAATATGAAAAAATAAATTAAAAAAATAAAAAATAAGAAATAAAAAAATGAAAAACTCAAAAATAAGAAATAATAAATAAAAATTAAAAAATTAAAAATTAAATTTAAATGTAAAAAATAACAAATAAAAAATTAGTGATAAAAAATAAAAAAATAAAACAAAAAAATGAAAAAATGAAAAATAAAATATAAAAACATCAAAAATAAAGAAAAAATAATAAAAAATAATAACAAAAATAAGAAATAATAAATAGAAAAATAAAAACATAAAAAACATAAAATCATAGAAAATTAATAAATAAAAAATAAAGAACTAAAAAACTAAAAAAATAAACAGTACAACAAAAAAAAATTAAAAAAATTCAAAAATAAAAAAATAAATGGAAAAATAATAAAAAATGAAAAAATGAAAAATAAAAAATAAAAAATAATAAAAAAAAGGAAAAAAATAAAACATAAAAAATTAGAAAGAAAAAATAAAATTAAAAATTAAAAATTAAAAATTAAAAATGAAAAAAAAACTAAAACATAAAAAATAAGAAAGAAAAAATAAAATTCAAAATTCAAAATTCAAAAAAAAATATATAAAAAAAATATGAACATAAAAAATCAAAAAAAGAAAAAAAAATCAAAAAATGAAAATTAAAAAGTGAAAAATAAAAAATAAAATAAAATAAAACATAAAACATCAAACATAGAAAATTAAAAATAAATGAAAAATGAAAAATAATAAAATAAAAAAGAAAAAAAATAAAACATAAAAAATTAGAAATAAAAAATAAAATTAAAAATAAAAAATAAAAAATAAAAAATAAAAAATAAAAAAATGAAGAAATGAAAAAAAATAAAACATAAAAAATAATAAAGAAAAAATATTATTAAAAATTAAAAAATTAATAATTAAAAATTAAAAAATATAAAAATATAAAAAATCAAAAAAATATGAACATAAAAAATCAAAAAATGAAAAAAAATCAAAAAATGAAAATTCAAAAGTGAAAAGTAAAAAATAAAAAAAATAAAACATAAAATATAAAACATAGAAAATTAAAAATTAATGAAAAATGAAAAATGAAAAATGAAATATTAAAATATTAAAAAAATAAAAATAAGAAATAAGAAATAAGAAATTGAAAAAATTAAAAATTAAAAATTAAAAAATTAAAAAATTAAAAAATTTAGAAAATAGCAAAAAATAAAAGATAAAATAGTAAAAAGTAAAAATTTAAAAAATTCAAAATTCAAAATTAAAAATTAAAAATCAAAAAATTCAAAATTCAAAAAGAATAAACAAAAATTTCGCAAAATTTCAATAACTTCATAAATTATCAGACATTTATTACATTCTCATTATTTTAACCCATTTCAACCCAGCACATAAAAAATATGCCAACTTCAACCAATTTCAACCAATATCAACCTACTTCAACCTAGTTCAACCTAATTCGACCCACCTCAAAAAAATACCAACTTCAACCTGCCTGAACCCACTTCAACCTACTTCACCCTTTTGACCCACCCAATTTAACCACGAAAAGAACAGGTAAATACCAAATAAAAAGAAAGAAAAATTGGATTTTTAAGGGTAATTCGACAACAAATAAATAAATAAATATTAATCTTGGGTTATGCTTCATAATTATGTGCCATTGAACGATCTGAAAATTGACGAGTTCTTCCAAGATATGTCGAACGGGTTTTAGTTGATTGGCATGGTTGTCCATCTTATACCCACCTAGGCTCAAATTTGGCAATGAGTCTTTGGTACATACCCAAGTACCATGTTCATATACACACTTATATAAAGAGGCATTTCACTACCTTTGCTCAACAAACCTGAAGTTTTTGAGCCCAACAAACATAATTCGAATTTGACCAGGCTGAAGGTTGATTTAACTAAGCCCAACAAACCTAATTCCACTACCATTGCCTATGCTGTAATTGGATATTCTCTCCTTGAATTTGGGCGGCCCAATATACAAACGTTCACCATGATTCAGCACTATAAAACAGTAGATACATGATTCATCCTCAAACAAACAATTATAACTGAGGCAAAAAACTCTTTTTGAAAATTAGCAAGAATACATACTTAAATCAATGGATTTTGAGGAACAAATTGTAGTTGAGGTAGAAAATTTGCTTATTGAAGAGTTATAGCTGTTAGGAGTTCATGCTGGAGGTATGTTTGATAAAATGTCTCAAACAAACAATTATATATCAATCTTTAATGCAAAGTATGTCTACCTAGTGCAACTTTTAAAGTCAAAATTCTTTGCACATAAGGTGTTCGATAAAATTTCCCAAAGGCATGACTGTAATTGCAAAAATCACTGCACATAAGCTAATAGAGAAGGTACACTTATTTAGTCAAAAGGTTCACTGTACTGTATAAAGGTTTCACTTCAGTGTACAAAGGTTTCACTGCATTTTTGGAAAGATACACCAAAAAATAAGAACGGCTAACAATCTCAAATTCTATTATTCATAGAATGACTATAAGTAAATGAACATAATAATTACTGACATTATTCTTATATTGTAGGTCCCCAGAATCAAGATCCCAATGAACAAGAATATGGTCCCCAAGAAATAGGTATGTATGATTTATGCTTCCAAAATTCAGTGCAATGTCATGTAGCTAGTGAATTGTTAAATTAATTGTTATAAAGCTCATGTAGCGATAGGTATGTATGATTTATACTTCCAAGAATATGGTGTTGTACACATTGTAACCCATGGTGAAAAAGAATGTCGTTATAGAGCTCATATATAATTATAGTAACAATCATTTTGTCAGTTAGTGTACCTTTTACCTGTTGCAGTGAATCTTTTGTAGATGATAGTGAGTCTTTCGTTGGTCCAATGCATTGCTGCATCAATTTTATTTTATTTTTTTTATGTTTCAGCTACTGTCTATCCTCCAAATACATTGATAAATATAATAGCTTCTGACGTTATTGACTACTTAAATTGCAATTCCTCAGCATTAAGAACCCATCGGACAAGAATATGTTGAGAATGATGAACTTGAGTTGATTAGACAAAGTGTCAAATCTAAGCAAGAAGCATATAATTGATATAACACTTATGGTCTAAAAGTGGGGTTCAACATTCATAGGGATTCACAAGGGATTAAAGCTGATCGAAGTAGTACAACAACAAAGAGATATTGTTGTTTAAAACAAGGTACAAAGATAAATGCTGCAAAAAAAATGAAGAACATATCGATAGAAGGTCATATAGCAAAAGAGTAACTCGAGTTGGTTGCAAAACAATAATTCAGTTTTCAATAGATGGAAATGGTGTGTAGACAATTACAAGGCATGATAAGGTGCACAATCATCCTTTTTGTGATCTCACCAAACGATATTTTTTGAAATCACAACGAACAGTCACAGAAGAACAATTGGAACTGCTGAAACTTATGCAATCATGTAGAACCAAAGTGTCTGATGCTATGAGAATGTTGAAGAAGGAGGTAGGCGGTTCACCAGCCCTTGGGTTCACAAACAAGGATGCATATAATGCTCTTGCCTCAGATAAAAGGAAGAATTTAGATCGTACTGATAGTAACACTTTAATAGGAAAGTTGAATCAAAGAAAAGTTGGAGATCAAAACTTTTACTTTGCTTTTGAGTTTGATGAAGGAACAAGTCTAACTAGCTGGAGAGATAGCATAATGAAAGATGATTATGATCTCTTTGGAGATGTGGTTATATTTGATACCACCTACAGGACCAACAAGTACAACATGATTTGTGCGCCTTTTGTTGGCATGAATCATTATAACAAGAATTTAATGCTTGGATGTAGGTTTATTTTGATTGAAATAATAGAATCACTCATACGACTTTTTCAGACTTTTTTAGCGACAATGGGTGGGAAGCATCCGAGGACTATCATGACAGACCAAGCAGCTTCAATTGCAGCTGCTATCAAAACAGTGTTTCCACAAGCAAGGCATAGATTGTGTATATGACATATTATTGAGAACTCAAAAATTCATATCAAGATGTTTAGAAGCCAACATCAATTTGTTGACAAATTCAACAAGATTCTCATGCATTGCAATACTGAAGCGGAGTTCAATCATCATTGGACCAGGTCAGTGCCTTTAGTATTTAACTTTTCCTTCATATTGAAGAAAAATATGCTCTGTAGTGAATGAAAGATTCACTGCAAAATAACAAAGATTCACTGTAACCATTTCCCCCCTTTTATTTCCCTAGGTTGATTGCATAATACAATTGTGGTGAGAATGATTGGCTAAAAAAACTTTACAAGAATAGGAAGCATTGGTGCCTTGCATTTAGTAAAGATTACTTTTCTGCGGGGATTTTGTCCTCACAAAGGGTTGAATCAACTATCCGTTCAATCTCTTGGAGACTTCATGCAACCACTGACTTGTGCAAATTTATGAGAGCTTCCTTGATGTTATTGTTGAATGGATGAGTAAGGAGAATGGAAACGACTATGACTCCTGGGATGGAAGGCCGGAAACATGTTTTGCAAATGTAAGTTTATTGAATCATGCAACAGAGGTCTACACTACTGAGTTTTATCATATTTTTCAAGAAGAGTACAAAAAAGAAACAAGTTGTGCCTAGGAGAAGGTTCAAGAGACCGATTCATGCGTGCCATATAAACTGTGGCGGGACAATGTCGATGAGTTTTGTCACCTTGTCACCATTAACTGGTTAACTCAAGAAGATTCTTACACATACAAAAAATTTGAAGAGATGGGAATTTTGTGCTTTCATATCCTAAGGATGTTCAATATGTTTTGTGTTAAAAAAATTCCCGAGAAGTATATATTAGATAGATGGAAGAAAAATATGAAGGGCTATGGAGATGTCGATGATGCAAGATCTTTCGACAAGTATGCTGGCATATCTTTATCTATTTAGCGGTTGCAAATGATGCGAAAATTCACTACACTCATCGCCGCTTCAGCCACTAATGCAAGAACAAGAGCTTTATGTGAAGAATTATTTCACAAGGCTAAAGAAGCTATTGAGATGGATATAGGTCCTATATACCATTCTGAATCGGAAGATGAAAATGTGAACTCAAGCGGAATAGTCCATAATCCCTCTGGATTAAGAGAGAAAGGGCAAAAGAACAAGAGAAAAGTAAGCATCGCGAAAAGAAAAGCAATCAAGGGAAGGCAAGAAAGAAAAATGCTGCAAGACAAGCAATAAATAGTTTCAGTCCCCTTAACATCAGCCCCATCATCTTGGCAACGGAGGTATCACTGTACTCAAATTCTTAAAATTTAATTAAAGAAATAATGGAACAGTTTTATTTTCACTTTATAATTAAAGGAGTAATTTATGTGAGTTTTGAAGGCAACAAGTGGACTACGGCCTCCGAAGGATCCCAGCATGTCCAACATTTATGTTGGAGTTGCAACTACTGAGGTAATAAACTACAAGATCATTCTATATTTTAACAAATATAGTTAGAAAATTTTTATAATTAAAGGACAAAATATTTGTTGATGCAAGTGGCATGTACCACGACGTCTGTTGGAGATTGTGCACTTGGAAATATTTGGTGACACTATGAATGTCAAAATTGATATCATGAGAACACCGTCATTTCTTTTTACACAATTTAATATTTTGTGGATATTAGAGCTGATTGAATTTGTCAATGTTAGAGCTGTTCTGTTGGTTGTAGATGTGGATGCTACTATTGATTCCTATTTAATGACGGAAAATTGTTGGTGACTTTACATCTTAATTTTGATGGAATGAATATTTTATGCAATGCAGTGAATCTTTCCCCAATTGCAGGGAACCTTTCCTCAATTGCAGTGAACATTTTATGCCAAGAAGCAAAATTAAGATGTTTTATGCAATGTAGTGAATCTTTTCCGAACTGCAGGGAACTTTTCCCAAATTGCATTGAACCTTTTGAGCCAAGAAGCAAATTTAAGTCGTGTTTTTTTTTTAATACAGGTTGCCCGCTAATCCCATCTCTTTTGCGACTTTGTTTGAGAATGTTGTGATTGCTATGTTAGGGAAAACTCTGAGGATTGCTGGAAGATAAGCAATTGTAGAGCTATAAGGAGTTCTCCAAGAAGAACCCTCAGGATTTCAAGCCTCAAGCCATATTTCTTTTTGTTCGATATATAGCTGATCTATGTAACTAGACATATGGACTTTTACTACATGTAATTATACTCTCAATCCATCTGGATTTGGCCCTTGGTAAGTAGACAGGATGGATTGACTGCTTGCATTGAAGCTGTGCTGACCTATAATGTACCTTTACTACAATGTAGTGTAACTCTAAATAGCAAAATATCACAACTGTTTTAATCGAAGCTTATGTGGAATTGAAGAGTTGTTTTAACACAATTGTTAATGTGGAGTTGAAGCTTACACAACTATTTTAGCCAAAAATGTACAACCTATTCACAATTGCCCTACACCTAATCAAAAGCACATTAATATTAAGCCTTGTCTTTCAACCTTTGACTTTGCCTTGTAATGCGAGAACCAACAGCATCCTCTTTCTTGATGCTGTTATGATAACCCTTAACCTTATCAAGAATCCAAGGAGCAATTATATTTTCCTGACTAGTGATAATGTTATAGCAATATTTCGCCCTCAGCTTCTTCAATAAGGGTGCCTGTTGAGAGAAAAAAAGATTGAAATTTTCAACACTTTTGATGATATAACTCACTTAATTATAACAAGGAGGAAAAAGAGGACTGACATTGAACTTTTTAAACCCGGTATCCCATTTCTCAACATCTCCCTTGTACATCTCCAAGTATCGCATTGCATATACTCCTGGGTTAGGATAAGCTTCTCTTGAAACTTCCATCCAAGGTAGTTGCAGTTGTAGTTGCTCCAATGACAAACTCTCCACACAAATTGTCTTACCCCTGGCTGATTTGGGGATTTTATCAAGAAAACACTTTGAAAAGCACCGAACCTAGGGACAAAAAGCAGTATACATTTATAATAGGTAACTTCAAATGCTAGAGGTTTAGAATAGGACAGGACGAAAAGGTAAGATAAAAATTTACCAAGAGACTGACACGAACAAGAATAACATCATTGTCCACGTTGGTATGACTAACTGAATGGATAATCTCCACTTTCTTTGCCAAGAAATTGAAGCACACAACTGTAAAGCCTGTCGAGAGCTACAAATTTAACCACTACTTCGGTTATTATATAATTTTTATAGTGTAGGGAAGTAGGGATCGATCCACGAGGAAAGATTGCTATAAATGGCTAGTTTGATCCTAAATAATTTTACTAATCAACTTGTTAAGTCTAATTTTAATAATTCTAAAACAATTAAAATCTAATGTATAAAAATCTAGAAAAAGACCTACTAATGCTCCTAAATATTATGAATCATTATTCTGAAAATAAAACAGTAAAAATATTTTCTGAATAATCCAGAAAAATAAAATCAGAATAATAACTGAAATTTTAATAAAAACTCAAAACAGGAACTAATAATCAGAAAAATAAATATTAAAATTATCAAACAGTAACCTAAAATATTATACTTAAGCTGGACAGGTTTCTAACTTCAGAATATTGTCAGATTAATTTCAGGAAGATTAAATCAGAAAATTACTGCAGAATAAACAAGCAGAAAATTGAATCTGAAATTAAAAATAAAATAATCTGGATGACTAAAAATACGAAAATAATTAAGAAAATCACCCTAATTCTAGGACACAACTTTCTGAACCAAAAAATACTTAATAATCGTAAATTAAAATTAAAAATCGAAATTTTCAGAATTAATTGCCTAAAAACCTGCACATGTCAATTTCGCAAAATAAATCTGAAAAATTATCAAATAATTTCCAAAAATCACGAAATTGAATATGAGCATACTAGGGCACTTTATAAACCCTAGGAATTAATTAAAACCTAAAAATAACAAAAATAACTATTTTTAGTCTAAGTTCAAACAAACCGATAATTAATTACTAAGACTCAATCTAAAATTGTAACCACTCCAAAAATCAAACTCTAAGCTATCTAAAAATACCTAGACACTCCTAAAAGACTATACTTTGGGGGGGGGGGGTTGATTGAAATTATTTTGAAGCTAATAAAAATAGAACAAAAATTAACAACTAATCAAATTAACTCTAAGTAACAAATAATAATCGAAAGTTATCAAATTTATGAAGGATGCTTAGTATAATCTCAATCCACCATGCAAATTAATATTTATCATTAACCCACGAGTTAATTTCATTCATGAGTTAAACTGTATAAGAGATCCACCAGCGGTTCTTCCCCGTTTTTCCTTATATTTTAGTTTACTTAGGTCCAGCCCTAATATAAACCCTACTAATTTGATAATCTTTACACCAACGCAAAAATTTAACCAAACTAGAGCATGAAGAATTAGAAAAACCTCATTCAACACTTTGTAACCAATTTACCAGCAAATCGATTTAACAAAGATCTCAAGCAATTACCTAATTAAAAGAGATGGGTTTGAGCCATCCATGATTAATTAGGGTGATACCTAGGCCTAAAAGATTATAACTTTTACGTATTACAATCTTCTAAACTATCAATCGAAATCGTATTTAATCAACTAGCATGCATTCTAATTGATTTAACACAAATTTCATAAACTATAAACACTAACCGCTAAAGAATCATGAATAGAAATAAACTATGCATTAAAGCACAAAACTTGTTTCAAA
>JACYFF010019584.1:104006335-104047967 GCA_017589665.1 Selenicereus undatus
AATAATAATAATAATAATAATAATAATAATAATAATAATAATAATAAAATATTAAAACAAAGCCTACGTTGAGTGAATTGCGTGAAGGTGAGTGACGATGAAGATGATCGTGATGGTGTTGCTGATGATCGGTGATGATGACGATGGGGATGATGACGGAACGATGATGATGATCGTGATGTGTAGAGAGGGAGGGCAGCGAATGGTGATGCGTCGAGGAAGAGAAGATGATGGGTGCTGTCGATGAGGAAGAGAGAAGGGGATGCTGATGGTGGGTGATGATGGAGAGGGAGGCGTGAAGGTGATGAACGATGATCAGGATGATGATGTTGTGATGATGGGGACGATGGTTATGGTGCTGGTGATGGTGATGCCGTGGAAGAAGGTGTGCCGTGGATGAAGAGGAAGAAGGGGCTGATGCTATTGTGGAGATGAAGAAGACGCTGATGAGGGGGCAGAGAGGGAGAGCTGAAGCTGATGATATTCCCTGGCTGTGAGGAAAAGGAGATTTATATCATGAAGAAGATGAGCCGTGGAGTATTTGTGACGGTGATGAAGGCTTGGCTTGGGTTTTCTTCTCCTCCTTCCTTAGATTTCTTCTTTCCCAAGACTTCTCGTTTTTCACCAACTCTTGAAACCCTAGTCCATTTAAATAATTATGGAATAATATTTTTCATTAATTATTATTCTTGACCCGTCTTGATAGCCTAGCGTGCAAAACTCGTACTTCGACATCATATCTTCTCCTCTTTATTTAATTAATGTTATTCCTGAAAATATATAAAACAAAATAAATTAAACGAAATAATATATATAATATACTCGAAATAATTATAAAAATAATGCATGATTTTTGACTTAACAACAACAAATTAATATCCATCGTGAAACATTGGAAAGAATATCTGCAAAAAACAAATAGGACTTCGATAAGCTGCCAAAATTCTAATATCAACTGACAACAATGAAAATGTACGGAACAATTCTTATAGATAAGTATGACAAACATTCCAATTGGTTCCCTTACAAAGTTCCCAGGACAGCTCTGCACTCCACGTTCTACAACTGAGCATTATGAAGCCTAAATAAGGCTAGATTCATATCATAAATTCTGATCCACATTTCAACCTGGCTATCAACAAGCCAACAGAAGTTCTTAGTAATGCTCTTCAAAATCCACAACGTTTATCTCCACAAATAAACATCTATATATGTACCATAGATACTTTCAGAACTCTTAAGCTGCAATTTCAAGTAGCAAAGGCAAAAGTTAAAGGCATCAGTTTTAGCTGAGATGTTGCTTTTCTTGGGAAAAGGATGCATGTTATCATTTAATCATTGTGCCAAATCAATTCATGATATGAACCCTACGGTATTCTGCTGACTCTTTTCATGAATTTGTGAAAACTAGTTCTCTAGGACAGCCTAACTGAGGCAAAAAGGTACTGTGGTATAGGGCTCCCCTGTTTCATGGTTTCATTAGAACTAGTTCAACAAGGTAGCCTAATTTACACTAACAATGACAATGCAGGCACTTATGAGAGTGGGTCGATTTGTCATAATAAACTTCTCATAGCTAAAAATAGTAGAACTGTGTGTCACTTAGCCTTTCAGGAAAATTAGTCTGATCAGAATGATGTTGACATTAGACATGCATGTTGAAAAGTAGAACCTGTTGCCGCAGAAAAAAAGGGGAACATAGAGGCCTTCACAGTAACCACAAGATCAGACATCCAGTAGAATGAGCTCACTAGCTTGGAGTTTGCAAAATCCAGCCAAGAAGTCATTTGAATTTCACTATCCAAAATATACTTGAACTTTTTATACTTTGGATAGGAAAATTTAGCACCCACGTCCAATAATTCAATCTACATCATCAGAACCAACTTTAGAGAAAGAAGAAGATCTAATTTAAAATATTTAAGCTAAATAATATCTAAGAACATTCCTACACATGCATTGCAAGAAAAAAATGATGACAATGATTGAGGGTCCTTCAACTTTTTGGAATGATGCGACAAATAAGCAAATAAATCAACTACACCAGTGTGCAATTCATTTCCACAACCCAAAGTCCTAATTACAATTCTAGTGATGTTGAAATTCGCATCTACGAATAATAGCTCACCACAACAAACAAACAAAAAAAACCCATTAAAAACAACAAAAATTTAAAACATAAATCAATATGCAAAATATAAAAATCATAAAAATAGAAATAAAACTCATAATATTACCTATCATAGTGAACTTCATCCAATGGGAGAAAAGCCCAATCATATACTTGCTTTTCTCTAATAGTTAAAGACTTCTAGACATCAATGTGTCCTATAAAAAATAGAGATCTAAAATGTGGGGCAGACATCTTCTTCCTCGGGGGCAAGCAATCTCCAACTGAATCTCCAACCGGGCTCTCCGAGCTTAAGTGGGGACTCCTTTCTATATGAGAATCAGGGCTAAACTAACCACTAGATCCAACACTATCTACACCCCCACTTCCACCTTGGTTAGGACTCTCAACTTGGACTGATTGAGAAAACCTAAAACCAAACCATAAATCAAACCCAGGTGGTGTGAAGGAGCCTGGACAAGCAATCTCATTAGTCTTTGCTAATTCAACACATGCATCACAAAATGATGGATCACTCGCAAACAATCCATCATCTTGACTAAAGGGGCTTGCTTGATGACCAACATTAGCATTTCTAGGTTGTGTTTGAGATGGACTAGCCATGTCCTTGAATATTCCCAGCTTTGAGCAGTTAGTTAATATCTCTACCAAAACACCCTAAACTTTTTCCATTTGGGTGCTCGCTGAGAACATATGTTGTGCCTTGCTCACAGCATCAACAACCTCAGTAACAGAGCGTGCAAAGTTCTTTAATGATCTTGAAATCTTTTGTACACAAGCCTGCATCAAAATTAGTTCAAAAAATAAAACAAATTATGAAAAGATACAATGTAGAAACAAAATGTACATTGCACGGCACGAAAGGTACACTAATGCAGGCAACAAGGTTCACTAAAAGAAACATTAAATATAAAAAGAACCTTTTTTGCCCTAATATCTGCTTCTTCTTTTTGAATATATAGAGTTGGTGTCTCTGGTGCCTTAATTCTATCATCCTCAATCCCCTTACCGAAGCCTTGACAGCTGTCCAACTCAAAATTTATTTGAGCCCACAGATCTTTGCTAGTCCAGTTTGCTAAAATGGGAAATTCTCTACCGGTCATTCTCTTCTTGCACAGGACACGGTCAACATAGCACAGCTATAACAGAACATTAGAAGATGCAAAGAAGTCATTAATGCATAAACTTCAGTAACGATAAAAATAAGAATAAATACTAAATTTCGTAAATATATAGGTAAAAATCATTACCATTAAGAATAAAAGAGGGCCTCTATATGCACCTTTTGGTTGCCTCTTCCACTTATTCGTACAAGAAATCAAACTATCTATTGTGAACTCACACCAATTGAGGTCTTTCACCTTTTTCATATTCACGAAACTTTGGAGTATAAGATGATTAACCTTTCACGTTTGTTGTCCCTTGACAAGAGTAGTGACAACATATACAATGAAGTTTCTTTTAAACATACCGCCCCCTTGCCTTTGGCTTTTCATCTGTGAAAGAACTTGATGCGTTTTAGGTAACGCACCTGCCCACCGAGCCTTCCACTCATCAAGTACCCGCGTATCCTCTCCCTTGTCGCTCTTTTTGGCTTCTTGAACAAGTTTATTTCCCCTAGGAAACCCCATTGTTAAATATACATCTTCTTCGCTAATCCTCAACTCGTCATTGCTAGCCAATTTCACTGCTCGCCTACATGTATCAAAGTTTTCAACAAGCCCTCTACCTAGCCTTGATGGGATTTTATCGACTCTCAAAGTCAATAAAAAGGCAAATCCAAGCTCAATTATGTCTCTCTTATGCTCATCTAATATACTAGGTAGAAAGCTACACAACCCATACGGAGACATCCTTGTCCTAAGCTTAGCAGGATCATATTCCATTACTTGATCAGCTTTTGTTGGCTGCTCGAGGTCACCCTCTACAATTCAAAACAAATGGAAAGAAAAAGCCTTTTAGTCACACATAAATATTCAAATCAATCTCAATTTATTAAAATACATACTTGTGCCTATGTCATCTGCCTCAATATCTTCATTACCACTATCAAAAATTTGATCCTCTGCTGTTTTTTTTTTTTTTTTCCAATTTCAAAATCAGAAATTTATCACTAAAAATATAGGAAGCACACTAATATATAAAGTTTTGAACCAATAAATCTTTTATGCAATACAGTGAATTTTTTTCAAACTGTAGTGAACCTTTCCCCAACTGTAGTGAAACTTTCCCCAACTGCAGTGAACCTTTCCCCAATTGTAGGGAACTTTTCTCCAACTGCAGTGAAACTTTCTCCAATTGCAGTGAATCTTTTGTGCCAATATAGGAAGCACACTAACATATAAAGTGTTGTGGCTAAAAAATATATGGAGCATACCAATATCATCTTGTTCTGAGTGTTATCTTGTTGATGTCTTACACGCCACATGTTTGATCCGCTTCTTCCTTCTATCACTGTTATCAATAAGAACAATTAAAAAGCAACAAACTAACCAAGATCTATAAAGTAAAGTGTAGCATTGGCATTGCACTCAGGCCTCAGCAACTGATCTATTATGAATAAAAGACATTCCTGTTGTCATGACGTGTCTTATTTCACAAATCCTTGTAAATGGATCATCTACCATGTGCTTATCTCACAAGTCCTTGTAAATAGATCATCTATCCTGTGCTTATCTCACAAAGTTTAACTAATATATTAAGGTGATGGCTTCATAATGAGACCAAAGCTAATTGCGTATTGTAAATCCAAAACACTTCCTTTCACTTCAACCTTAAATACTCACACGGATATTAAATACAGTTATAAAACCAATGGACCAAGCATACAAAGTCAATGAGACGTAGGCACAGGTAGAAAACGTAAGAAACGAAAGGAAGCAAGTCCCAGAGAGAAAGTGGCATTCCTATTGAATTCCCAGCTTAGCCAACACCCATTAACCAAGAGTTGGGCATTCCAAATTCAAACTCCTATTAACACTTGGAAAGAAAATGCATATGTTGAATAACTTTCCACAACTAGACCCATTGTCCACAGGCTTTGATAATTCAATCATTAACAATGCCCCATTTTAAGCAAGCAATTCATCAACATCAAACTTAGCCTATTGCAGAGGCCCATTGATGATAACAATAATCAAGTTTTTTGGGTTCACCGGTGCATCACCATATCCTGCTAGTCCTTGATTAACTTCATATCAAAGATGACCGAGTCCAAAGCATTCATAAGGTGTATCAGACATGAAATAGGACAAGTACACAGTTAAGCCCGCATACTAATTACTTAATTGCACTTGATCAGAGTAAATGCATGCCTAACCATAGTACATGCCTAACCATAGTAAATGCCTAATCAGTCTGATCTTAGACCTTTTCTAACCTATCTCCTTCCTCAATCATAGCATTAGATTTAAAAACTAGCCAACAAATCAACAGAGAAATGAATGGGAAGGGGATTAAAAACAAAAATGAAGAGGAAGTGGCTTGGTTAAGGTGGGTAGTAGCTCTAAAGAGCACAATCATGCAGCTCACAATCAAACACTCATAAAACTAACTACAACTTACACAACCAAAGAATGACCTCAATAATTCAAACACCACCAAAACCTTAAAAAAATATGTCATAAATTCGAGAACCACCAAAGCTAAACATTCAAGTAGAATACACCAAAATAAACCCCAAAAACAACATAAATGAAGCAAAAATTAGAAACAAAACATACATATTTGCAGCATTCTCGCCCAGATCTTCTCTAGCCATATTGTTCGAAAGAAGAAGCTAAAATTACAATGAACAAACATAAAAAAGAAGAAGAAGAAGCAAACGAGCTGAGAATTAGCTGAGAATATTCGAACATTACCTTCATAAAAGAAGAAAATGAGCTGAAATTCAAACCCTAGGTAAGAAAAAATAGCTTGAACAACGATGAGAGAACGAAGAAGGAATTGAGGAGCGAAAGCAAGAAGAGAAGTGGGAGGAAACAGCGAAAGCAAGAAGAGGAGAGAGAAGAGCAGTGTAGCAGAGCAGTGTAGCAGCAGAAGCGTACTGTCTAATCGCGGAGGAGAGAGAAAATTCAAAAAGCAAAATTTTTTTTTAACCGCATGCCTCACGCGTGTTTGAGGCTGTGCCCAACACGCCCAGTATATGTACCTAACAAGGTACATACGTTTGTAAGATAATATTTTTCCAAATTTGGGAGGACCTCTATTTGTCATTATTTGGAAAATGGAGGCACGAGTGGACTTTGGGTTCTTAATTCTGACAACTTTTCCCCTCCTCCGGGTCTATTGGTCTAATGAAATTTCTCTACAATAAGGTGTCTAATGGACAACCTAACTTATTAGTAAAAATATAAAGTTTTTCCAAGTAAAGAAAAGGAAAAATATTAATACAAAGCCATATTTTGATAATCAGAATCTTCGTACTAGGGTTGTGCATCCGTGAACCTAAAACAGAAAATTTTGGTGTTATTGAGGAAAACTACATTCTTGTCCTTTTTAAATTTGTTGTAATTTTACAGCTAAATTACTATTTTGTCCTTTTTCTTTTTCGCTTTAGTTTTGTTTGTTTTCTTCGTTAATGTAATAAGTTATTTGCGAGTTATTAATATTCAAGTTACGTTGAAACTGACAGTATATTCAAAGGTAAGTTCTAATAAAACCATATTATCTTGTATTAAATTCATTGTCATAGGTGAAAGATAATTTTGTATAGATTTATAATGATTTAATAAGCTAGACAACTTAAAACTTTGTCCTACCAAATAATCTCCTTCTTGGTTTATTCTAGAGTTAGACTATAGTTTATTCTTCGGATAACTCATATTTTTTATTTAACCCTTTTCTTGGTGTGTAGCTGTTAAAGATGTGGGGTTTTGTAGACTTTGTCACCTAGTTCAATCTTGTGCTTGTGGGGTTTCCTTATGTTGACAATTCAACGTGTATGGCTTGAATTAAAATTGATTTGTATGCAAGTGTCCTTGATAGAGTCAATTAGTTAATATGCAATAATGACAGTGAGTAGTGGTCTAAGTTGTCTTGCATAATTTAATTGATAGGTTTAATTAATAGGTAGGTTTAATTAATAGGTAGACTTTGATACCATTACTCATGGGTTTGACAACTTTTTGTAGAAAAATGTTCAAAACTCTTTGATGAGAGAATATAACTGAACAAAGAATAGATAAAACTGGTTCAATTTTTAAGAGATGGTACTTCCAAAGTAATAAATCAAACTATCAAGAAACAAAATCAAGTATTTATACCCTTTTCTTTCTTGGAGTCTCTCTTGGAGATATGTCGTTCTTCAGCCTGCCGCCACACCCTTCCTCTTCACGGGTCTTACTGGACTTATTTCGACTTACAAACTATTTTTGTCCTCTCAAGAACTTTGAAAGAATAAAAATATAGATTTGAGATTTCTGAAGACAGTTTTATTATTCCTTGGTTTTCCAAAAAAGGGAAACTAGAACATTATGGAGAACATAATGCCTTTTGAATGATCTATTCTTCACTCAAATTGCCCATGCCTTCTACTAGATAGAAGTTACATATTTATTGCACTCCTCAAGAAAATGCTCACGTAATTGCTTACATCTTATTGGAGCTAGTGGGGACCGTGGGGTATCACAAGGATAAGATAGAGCATAAAATTACAATACAGTTGATTTCTAGAGATAAGCTGATAAGGTGGTGACAGATGTGGAGATTTCTAAGGATAAGATAATACAATGATGACAAATATCAAGATTTCTATGGATAAGATAAGGATGCTAGTTGTCAGTAGAATCATTGTCTTACATCTGTCGCGCTGCTGGCAAAATCTAAGTCGTTCTTAGTAAAGCTTGCTTCTCCAGTTCTCCTCATCTTTTTTGACTAGCTCTGAGAATTTATTTTTAACAGCTACAGATCCTTGAAAGTTGTTTGGTTCAAGCTAATATAGGAATTTCAGGATTATGTCATCGTAGTTGCCTTCAGTCATTCCTTCTTTAGCTACAATGATATAATCAGCTCTTCTTAGTAGACATTTTAGTCCCAAAGCATATAGTCGACTTCCTTGACATTTACCTGCCAGGGCTCCACTAGTTCTTTTGTGACTGATCCATGATTCATTAAATCGAAAATGATCAAATTTCTTGGTAGCTTCAATGTTAAGTTTAAATTGTTCGGGCATATATCCAACTTGAATAATGCTTATTTTGGGGTAAATAATACCAGGTTTCTCATCCTTTTTTTGGAGGAATTGTATGGAATTTTACAAAGATAGATAATTGGTTAAAAGTTTTAAGGACTTGGATTATTTCATAAGGGAAAGATGATAGTTCTATGAGTGTGGGATTGGGATATACTAGATCTAGATACCCGAATTCATAAAACTGATAAATTATTTCTGGTCTGGTGCCAATCCAAGTTGTCAGTCTTGCAAACAAAGATTTGTCTCCACTATAGAAAATTTGTGGAGCTTCATGAAGTTTATAGTACATAAGCTAAGTTGTCCTGTAATAAAAGGGTCACAGATATCAAAATGAACAAAATTTTTAGTTTGAGTAGTTGGATTTATAGTTCTTTTTTATAGTAGTTTGCCTTTAGTTCTAGAATTTCCTCCTTCTTTTCGAGAAATGGAGAGTTTGAATTAGGCTCAGCAAGAGTTGTAGTAGTAGTTTGAATAGTTGGCGAAGTCATTGGCTTTGCAGAGCTAGTAGTTATCAGATGTAATTGAGGAAGTCGATTTTAGAGAGCCAATAGTTTTTAGAAATTCTGCAATGATAGTTCTTCCCTACTCATTATCCTTCCTCATATCACTGATGATTTCAGTTCGAATGCTGGCAACAATATCTTATACTCTTGTTCTGAGATGCTCTAGATTAACCGTAACTGTTTCCAAATATTCATTGAAGTCAATTGTGATGTCTTCAAGTTCTTTAGGTTTTTTTGGAGTTGTCATTGTTGAGATGTTCAACTTCTCTTGTTAAATAATCTGCAAGAAAGTTATGGTTTCCTAAAATATGCTCATAAATAGCGTTAAATTGAGACACAAAAGTTTGTCATCTATGGAGTTTTTGCATATGTAGTCCATTATCTAAAACTTGTTTAACAAAAGTAGTTGCCGCTTTGTTATCATTTAAAATCTTGAAGGGTTTAGGTAAAAGAAACAGTCTCCATTTTTTAATTCCTCGAATTTCTTTTTCCATAGTGTTACAATTTTGTTCAGTTTGTGAAAAAGTTCCGCTGTGATACCCACATATTTCATTAAGATCAGTTTTTAATACTGTTGACCAGACTTTATCAGATGCATCGATTTATATTATCAAATCATCCTTTGGTTCGGGTAATTTTAATTGTGGTAAATGTTTGCATTCGTCTTTAAGATTTTTAACCATTTGTGTATGAGAGTCACTCAATCCTTCTGTATTATTTTTTCTTAACGAACTTTGTAGATCTTTCTTTTTCTTTGCTAAGTCAGAAATGTAGGCACTAGCATAATTAAGTAATCCTAGAAATCCTTAAATTTGCTTTTTAGTTCTTAATTCATTAGGATATTCCATTATTTTTCTTGCACTACAAGAATGTGTGCCTTTTTATACGAAAAAAACTCGTTTCTAAAATTTGGAATTTCATTTCTAAAGATGTTTAGATACAAATTTCTTGTTTCTAAAAGTTTGTTTCTAAACACACGGTCGCTGATGAAATTCTGAAACGCAAATCATTTTCGTTTTAGACAGATACAAAAATTAAAAATGAAAAGCATTTTCATATCTAATAGATATAAACATTATTCGTTTCAAAATTAGAGAGTTCGTTTCAAACAACAACGAATTTTAGAAACGAAAATCATATAGTATCTAATAGAAACGAAAATTGTTCATTTCAATCTTAAGAAGTTCGTTTCAAATTCAAACAAAAGTGGCTTTAGTTTCTAATATGCATAGTTGATTCTATGGAGAGACAAAGCATTTTTCATTTTTAGAAGTCATTTTCGTTGTTGATTACATTTTATGTTTTATAAAATCCCACCTACATTTTGATTTCCTTTTACATAATAAGAATAACGAGAAACATACAACCAAAATGTTGACCAAACATAGGTATTTATATATATAAGATGAAATATACATTGAAATCTATGACAACTTGCTGGAAAATTTTCTAGCAAAACCTAAATTCCAAGCACAACCATGTACAAGCCTATCCAAAAAATATTCCACATTTCTTTTACACATGCTTTATGTGAGGGGAATAATGGTAGGAGAGATATTGGCCTAAGAGTTGGAGCTCCTAATTAAAGAAAGATTTAGGTCTAGCAAGAGCATCCATTGTTTGTTTGACATCTTCTTTAACCAATGTAAACTCCTCCAATGTGACGAGCATCAAACATGAAGCCCCTATTTTGATGGATGCAAGCAACCAAGCAACTTGCATACACAGAGGGAGTGTAAGATGTGCATGTAGACCATAAGGAGTGAGCAGATGCTCCCGACCTTCAACAGAAAGCATGTGAATAGTTTTCAAGTCCATAAGTCAAGCCTTGTTGATGCCTCCAATGGGTTGAAGAAGAATTTCATTATCACTAAGTTGGGTTCCCAACTATGAAATATTAGGCTTTAATCGTTGAAACTCTTCCTACAATAGTGACTAGAAATTAAATATTAACAGTACGAAATGAATAGTAGATAGCTTAACTTAGCCTCAGGTAAATTAAGATAACATTTTCTGAATGAAATAAAAATTGGCCATCTGATCTTTGTCAAGTGTAAATGCATGGCTTTGAACCTTCACCAATAAACTGCCCAACAAAGTATGCATAGAATGTATGCTTGGATATGGCAATGGCATAATGAACAGTATAGTGAGACCAAATGATATGCCCTTTTTTAGGTTAGGAGATGGATAAATTCAACTCTTAATCAATTACTGTCAGAGTAGAAAAGCTTCTTACTAGAATCTACGACAATTCTTAGAGTATAAAAGCTTGCCTAAAAGTCATTTTCCTAGACAACTTTGATGGCTTATGTAACAAAAGCAATTGAGAGTTCATTAAACAGACTTTGCGCAATAATGGAAACAACGGTAGATGTACAACACACATCAATCGAAGATCCAACTCCACAAAGTATCCCAAGCTCAACAAAGCAAGCTTATTATGAGGGCCTGAAGCAGTAAGCCCAACATACTCAGCACCAACATCTAACCCTAAGAACCAACCTTGTTTGAATGCATCTAGCTTAGGCAAATCTAAGAACAAACTAAATGACTTCATGTACCTCATCGTCCCTTTGACACATTTAACAATAATCAAGTCATACAAAAGCAATGCAACATGATGCTGTACAATTACAAAGTGAAAACAGGGCATGGAGCACCATTGGTTCAGCTTTCATTACTACCTACGCAAGTTAATTTATCAAACTATTGTTGTGCACAATAAATAAAAAAATAGGCATACCACGGATCTCAGAAAACATGAGCATCTTCTTTCTCAAGTTGTTTTGCGTTTTTAGAGATTCCACAATTCCACACTTACAGGTCATAAACAAATAAATTTGCCATTTGAATCTCAATTTTTCAATGTTCGACAACAAAATTAGAAACACATTCAACGAAATCATTCAGTAAATACCCCCCAATCGGGAATGAGAAAATCAATACTAGACGAAAGCTACTTTTGAGATCTTTGGTGTACACTCATACACAGATAGAGAGAGAAATCACAGCCAAAACCTAAATCCGAATCAATACCAAAATCAAATCTCACACACGTAGACAAATTAAATAGAGAGAGGAAGAAAACCGCATTTGGAGTTATTCGGGTTGCATATATTAGTGCGAGGATCTGTTCCTTGACCCACTCAACATCCTCAATTATAGCCCACAACCTCTCCTCCACCAATGTAGAACCTTCTCCTTCTACGACAACATTGCTGGCAGTTACAGTGCTAATAGGCTAAAAGCAAGAGGAAAGAGGAGAGAGAAGAGAGAAGGAAGACGATGAAGCAGCTTCTAGAGTTCGAGAGAGGTAACAAGGAAGAGGAAAGCTAAAAGTGGGAAAGCACACAGAAGAAAGTATCCATCCAGATCTAATTAATTTGGTGCTGAATCAAAAAAAATTTTGAAACTAATTTTGAAACAAAATTCTAAATTTTGTTTCTATTAGAAACGAAATTTTTAGTTAGTTTCAAAATTTCGTATCAATTCGAAACTAAAAAAATTTAGTTTCAAAATTTGGTATCTAAATAATTTTAGAAATGAATTTCCAGATTTGTTTCTAGTTTCGTTTCTATTTGAGCGCGTTTTTGCATTGTTGAAATATGATTTTGTAGAGAAATACCATTAGATCCTAATTCGAATCCTAAGAATTCAATTTTTTCTTGTTCTATAGTAGCCTTTTTCTCACTTAGACATATACCTTTTTTTATAGCAGTTTCTGCAAATCGTTTTAGATGGTCTCGATGTTCCTCTAGGGTTGTAGAACTTATTAACATATCATTAACATAAACAACGAGAAAAGAGTTAAAGTGTTTAAAAACATTATCCATTCATCTTTGAAAGATTCTAGGTGCATTTTAAGTCCAAATGACATAACTATCAATTGATAGAATCCGTGAAGCGCAATGAAACCTGTATATTTGATACTATCTTCTTCCATTTTAATTTGCCAAAATTCTGATTTACAGTCAAAATTTGAGAAATATTTTTATTTTTTACAAGATTAATTAAGACTTCTTTGCTAGATAAGAAATAATTGTCTATCTTGGTGAATTGATTAAGCTTTTTATAGTTTATGACCATTGTAGCTTTATTTCTTCTTTTTTCTGTTTCATTCATAACCATAAAAGCTGAAGAGGAATAACTTCCTTTTGCTGGTCTAATTAAGCCTTTTTCTAATAATTCTTTGACTTGTATAAAGAATTCTTTTTTATCTTCAGGGGTAAAGAACATTGGTTTTTCTTTGATATAAACCTCTTGAGTTAATTCTATTTTAGCTCTTTGATGTTCTGGCTTCCAAAATTGCAAAGGATTCTCAGAATAAAACTGCTCTAACTTTTTAATTAAATCTTCTTTTTTAATAAAGAGTGGGTTTTTGTAGTTGCAGTTGTATTAAAAGTGCAATTTGTTCATATCCTTGTCCACCACGCTTTGCGCATACTCTGTGAGGGTGTTTTAATGTATGTATTTTTAATGTATGTCCACATTTTGTAGTGAAATATACAGTACAAAGAGTTTCTGCAAATTAAGCAAAATGCTTAAGAAAATAATTTCCTAGCAGAATATCATATCCTAAGTTGTATTGTAAGATTACAGGAACATTAAGAATTTTATTGCCAAGCATAATAGACATATTACCTTGGACTAAATTTATAGAGGTGGTAATGGGATGAACTCCTTTAATTTTGATTATTCTATCAAATGGAAGTTTTTCCCATTGAAGGAGTAAAAAATCTTGAAAAAAGGTTACCTCAAATCCAATATCTATTAAGGCAGTAGTCGTTATATCAGTTTCTTTAACTGTTGTATCAATGTAAGTGAGAATGAGAAATTGCAATTGCTTCATATTCTTTCAAGAATACTAGTATGTTGTTTATCAACTAGAATGATTTAAGTAGGTTTTATATCATAAGTAGTGAAATGATCCAGGTAATCTTGCTTCTTGCATAGGAGGTGGAATAACAGTGCTTACTGTTGAAAAGATAGGATCTATTGTCATTTTTTCAGTTTGTTTTATTTCTTTTATCGGGAAATTAGTATTAGAGAAAATATACAATCCTTAATAATAGAATGATAGAGCATCATTTCCTGGTTGTAATCCTATATCAGTTAACATTTTAAATTGTAAATTGAGAGTATCTTCAATATTTTTACTTCTTAAAGTGACTGAGTAATTAGGATAACATTTGAAGATTAATTTCTTATAAATAAAGTTACATTGGAGAGTTCCTAAATGACTACTTTGTATATTTGTAAATCTTTGATCACGAAGTGATTAAATGAGAGGTGAGTTAATACCTCCTTTAAAACATGCTTTTACTGCAATGTATATTCCTTGTAAATGAACATATTTAATTAAGTCTCGATCTCTTGCTGGAATTTCATTTAGAAATTTACCAATTATGTCATGAGTCATTAATCTTAGTCTTATATTTCCTTGCAAGTGTTGAACATTAACTTGTTGTTCAGTTGTATATAATTTAAAATGTAGTATTAATTTTCTTGTAAATAAATCATCTAATTTTTTCATAAAGTTCCTTGGATCTTTAAGAGATAAGTCCATTGCTACTATTTTTGCATATAGTTTTGGATTAAATGTAATTATTCCTGTATAGTTTTTATTATTTTCTTGTTGTTATTGTTGTATTATATCTATTTCTTCAATACTCATCTTTAGTGTTTGAATAACTTTCTATTTTAGAGGTTTCTGTTTCTTCTTCTGAGCTGATAGATTCATAATACTTAGTAACTACATTATATACATTAGAGTTTATAGAGTAAAGTTCTTCTTGTATCTTTTTAAATTCTTCAGAAAATAATTTTACTATATTAGCTTTTCTTTTATTACAATCTATAGATTTGTGTCCAATTACTCCGCAATTCCAACACTGACATGCTGTAGGCTTTTTATTTGTTTTATAATATCTATTTTCTGGATTAAAATTTTCTTGAGATAATTTTTCATGTCTAAAATGCTTACTACTTTTTTGTGGTTTATTTACGGATTCTTCGGTTTTTGTTTTATCAATTTTTGTTTTCTTAGGCTTTAAAATTTTCCTTTTAGAGAATTGTTTCTTTGGTGCTCTTTTAGGAGTAGCTTTCTTAATTTATTTATTAGGGTTTCTTTTTCATTTAGGTCTATAAGTGGGATAGTTTTCACATCCATATTGTCCTGGTTCTTTAATATCTTCACAACATAAAGTAACTTCTTTAATGTGTCTTCTTTGATTTTCTTGTAGGCAAAGATGAATCATTTCTCGAGTTACTGTAGTTTGAGCTGCTGCTACGGATCTAAAGACTGTGGATTGCTTTGCGAATTCTTCAAATTTTTTAGAGCAATATCTATTCCATGGATTAGGAAATTTATTTAACCAAAATTGTATATAGGTTTCTTGATTTTATATAGAATCATAAAGTTCATAACAATATTTGTCAAATTCACAAAAGAAACTCTTAAAGTTGCACAAGTTACAAATTCTTAGATTGGTTAATTTATATAGTGTTTCTCTTCTTCTTAAAATTCTTGCATTGTCTTGATTTTCTACATATTCATATCCTTCAAACCGTCCAATAAGATATTTTACCATATACTATACTTCTTCTTCTATACTAATTACTAAGTTTCATTTTACATCTAATTCTATTAAGTTTCTTATACCAGGGGAGATTTCATTAAACCAGTTAACTAGTATTCCTTGAAATGAATTAATAATTAAGTTGTTGATGGCGCTTAAGTCTCTATCATCGTCAGCATAAATTGGTTCATACATTAGATTTAATATCATTACTGCTTTCCACATATCTAAAGCTTTTCTTTTATCAGTTACACAATCTATATTTAGAAAATATCTAAATATGGTACTACTCCTTGAATTAAAGGGTTTTTGGTTTAAATTCTTCATTTATCATTGGCTTTCGTTTGTTATTGTAGTAATATCTTCGACCTTTAGCTTTTGGTTTATGGGTTTCTCTTGAATGGAGCGGATTTGAGTTTTCTCCTTGTTCATAATAGGGATTGTTGCTTCCAACACTACTAGTTGGCACTCCTTATTGCATATTTACTTGCTTTACCAACAACAACAACAACAACAAACTTCCAAAGTGGGTCCCACTTTCGCGGGGTCTGGGGAGATCCAGTTGTAGGCAACCTTACCTCTACCGGTATTCCTACCCATAGAGAGGTTGATTCCATAAGACCCACAAAACAGTTTTGAGAAAAAGGTTTGGAGAGAAAACGATTGCAAAACCATTTACCGAAGTAAGAGAAAGGGGAGGAGAAAAGGTTTCGGATAAGCGAATAAAGAGGGGGTGGAGACATACCTCAACAAATCGTGGGCGCTTGGTGTCGTGACAATCCGGAAAAGCATGACCTGCAAACAAGCAAACCAAAACCCACCCTACCCCACCCCACCCCACCCCACACCGCCTAGGCTACTGCCTCCTACGGAGCCGGTCCCCTACAATCAGGGACCTTAATCTTGTCCTGCCACAACCTCCTATCCTGAGCCATGTCCTCCGTGAGACCGACAACTCTCAGGTCCTCTCTAACCACCTCTTCTAGGCTCTTCTTCGGCCTCTTCTTCGGCCTACCTCTCCCTCTCTTACCACCGGGTGGGTTGATACGCTCGCATCTTCGCACTGGGGCGGCCACACTTCTCCTCTTCACGTGGCCGAACCATCTGAGACTCGATTCCCTCATCTTCTCCTCTATGGGGGCCACTCCAGCTAGGCCCCTAATAACCCCATTCGTAATCCTATCCAATCTCGTAAAACCACACATCCACCTGACCATCCTCATCTCAGCTACCATCAACCTCTGGACCTGCGCCTTTTTTTAGAGGCCAACACTCCGATCCATAGAGAACTGTCGGTCTAACTACCATCCGATAGACTTTGCCTTTCAAACCCATGGGCACTCTCTTGTCACACAGCACCGCTGACGCTGACTTCCACTTTTGCCAGCCCACTCTAATCTGCTGGCTAATATCCTCGTCAATGTCCCCATTCTGCTGGATGATCGAGTCCAGATACTTGAATTTGGCGACCTTCGGTATTGCCCTCCCATCCAGTACGATTTCTCCCCCCTCTTCTATCCTTCCGTTGAAACAACAGTGAAGGTATTCCGTTTTCGATCTACTCAACCGGAAGCCCCTAACCTCCAGTGTATGCCTCCAACTCTCCAGCCTGTCATTCACCCCCTGCCTGGTCACATCGATAAGGATGATGTCATCTGCAAAAAGCATGCACCAAGGCACCTCGTCTTGGATACCTCTAGTGAGTTCGTCCAAAACTAATGTGAAAAGAAACGGGCTTAAAGCGGAGCCCTGATGCAGGCCTAAACTAACAGCAAAATCATTGGAGACCCCTGCCGGAGTCCTAACCCTCGTCCGCCCTCCCTCGTACATATCCTTGATAACACGAATGTACGCGGGCGACACCCTTTTCTCTTCCAAACACCTCCACAATACCTCCCTTGGGACTCTATCATACGCTTTCTCCAGGTCAATGAACACCATATGGAGATCCACCTTTCTATCCTTGAACACGCTCATGAGCCCTTTGAGGAGGTAGATTGCCTCAATGGTTGTCCTGCCTGGCATGAAACCAAATTGGTTTTCTGAAATCTCTACTTCCTCTCGCGGCCTTCTCTCAATCACCCTCTCCCACAGCTTCATAGTATGGCTGAGCAGCTTGATGCCCCTAAAGTTATTACAGTCTTGGATATCCCCTTTGTTTTTATACAGTGGAATGACTGTGCTGACCCTCCACTCTCTGAGCATCTTGGCGGTCCTGAAAATAACAATGAAAAGCTCCGTAAGCCACTCTAGTCGCACTTCCCCCATGTACTTCCAAACTTCCACCGGTATCTGGTCTGGGCCTACTGCCTTCCCCTTCGCCATCTTCTTCAAGGCCTCCCTAATCTCCTCCTTTGTTATCATGGCGCCCGCACGCTGATCACTACACTCTCCGCCCCTACTACAGTCGTCTCCCCCCCATCCCCATTGAGGAGTTTAGCAAAGAACCTCTACCATCTCTCCCTAATATCAGCATCCTCAGTCAACACCTTACCCTCTTCGTCCTTGATACACCTTACCACATCCAAATCCCTGGTCTTCCTTTCCCTCGCCCTAACCAGTTTAAGAACCTCCTTCTCCCCTTCTTTCGTCCCCAATTTATGGTACAGTCTATCAAACGCCGGACTCTTTGCTACTGTCACCGCCCTTTTGGCTACCTTCTTGGCCGCCTTGTATCCAATCTTCTTATGAGCCCGCTCGTCTTCTGAACTGCTGCTCATGAACTCCGCGTAAGTCTCTTTTTTTTTCCTTGACTTTTTCCTTTACCTCTTCGTTCCACCACCATTTCAGATATTTGTAGATCTTAAATTTTTTTTAATATTTCTTCAATAGATTTATTATATTATCCCATTATGAAGTTGCTTCTTGCCTATTTTGAATAATTTGTTGAGATGTTTCTACATTTATCTTTAAAAGTCTTTCTTGATATCTTCTAATGTATTTTTCATCATCACTTTTGGGAGTTATTTTTTTGGGAATTTAATTTCTAATGGTTTATATTCTTTCTTTTGCTTAGGCTTTAAAATTCCTTCATAATTTAAATGCATAAGCTGCATTTGTATCACAAGTTGTTTAATTGTTTCCTTTATTTCTTTTATTTCAGCTTTTACTTCTTTAAGTTCTGCTTTGATTTGAGGGAAACTCATTATTTAGTCTTCATTATTAAACCAATATTATGCATCAAATTTATCAAGATTATTGTCCTTGTCTAAGTCAAAATTTTCTATAAATTCAAGATAAATTTTCCTTTCTTCCTCATAGATTAAGAGGTTCAATCTATCTTCAATTTTCCAAATTAATTCTTTAGAACAATTATTTATTCGAAGGTAGTCAAGTTTTTGGACATAAAAATGTTCACTTTGTCTAATTTCTTCTTTAGAATAAGTTTGATATAAATTAAGTATAAATTCACAATTACTCTGAGAAGTTATTTTTAATTTTGGTATCTCAGGTTTCTCCATTAAAGTTTTATTGCTAATAATCGCCTTTAAAGCTTACAACAACAACAACAACAACTCCCAGTGTGGGTCCTGCTTTCGCAAGGTCTGGGGAATTGCCTTTAAAGCTTAGTTTATTAAATTGTTATTAGTGTTTGCTCTTTAGTCCCTCAAGTTTATAATGGTCATAAACTATAAAAAGCGTAATTAATTCACCAAGACAGACAACTATTTCTTACCGAATAAAGAAGTCTTAATTAATCTTGTAAAACATAAAAAATATTTCTCAAAATTTGACTGTAAATAAGGATTCTGGCAAATTAAAATGGAAGAATATAGTATCAAATATACATATTTTAGTGCACTTCAATGATTCTATGAATTGATAGTTATGTCATTTGGACTTAAAATGCACCTAAAATCTTTCAAAGACGAATGGATAATGCCTTTAAACACTTTAACTCTTTTCTTGTTGTTTATATTGATGATATATTAATAAGTTCTACAACCCTAGAGGAACATCGAGACCATCTACAACAATTTGCAAAAACTGCTATAAAAGAAGGTATATGGCTAAGTGAGAAAAGGATACTATAGAACAAGAAAAAATTGAACTCTTAGGATTTGAATTAGGATCTAATGGTACTTCTCTACAAAATCATATTTCAAGAAAAATAATGGAATCCCCCGATGGCTTAAGAACTAAAAAGCAAATTCAAGGATTTCTAGGATTACTTAATTATGCTAGTGCCTACATTTCTCACTTAGCAAAGAAAAAAACAAGATTTACAAAGTTTGTTAAGAAAAAATAATACAAAAGGATGAAGTGACTATCATATGCAAATAGTTAAAAATCTTAAAGATGAATGCAAACATTTACCACCATTAACATTAGCCGAACCAGAGGAAAATTTGATAATAGAAATCAATGCATCTGATAAAGTCTGATCAACAGTATTAAAAACTGATCTTAGTGAAATATGTGGATATCATAGCAGAACTTTTTCACAAATTGAAGAAAACTATAACACTATGGAAAAAGAAATTTTAGCTATAATTCGAGGAATTAAAAATTGGAGACTGTTTCTTTTACATAAATCCTTCAAGGTTTTAACTGATAACAAAGCGACAACTACTTTTGTTAAACAAGTTTTAGATAATGGACCACATATGCGAAAACGCAATAGATGCCAAACTTTTTTGTCTCAATTTAACGTTGTTTAAGCATGTTTAAAGAAATCATAACTTTCTTGCAGATTATTTAGTAAGAGAAGCTTAATATCTCAACAATGACGACTCCAGAAAAACTTAAAGAACTTGAAGACATCACAATTGACTTCAATGAATATTTGAAAACGGTCACGGTGAATCTATAGCATCTCAAAACTAGAGTACAAGATACTGTTGCCAACATTCGAACTAAGATTGACGAACTTTCCAAAGGAACTACCAAAATCATCAGTAATATGAGGAAAGATCTTGAGCAGGGAAGAGCTGTCATTGCAGAACTTCTAAAAACTATTAGCTCTCTAAAATCGACTTCCTCAACTACATCACCTATGATAACTACTAACTCTGCGAAGCTAATGACTTCGCTAACTATTCAAATTACTACTCCTGCTGAGTCTAGTTCAACCTCTCAATTTCTCGAAAAGGAGAAGAAAATACTAGAACTAAAGGCAAAACTATTGTAAAAATGAACTACAAACCCAACTACTCAAACTAAAAAGTTTGTTTCTTTTAATATCTGTAACCCTTTTATTGCAGGATATTACAGGACAACACAGCTTGTGTACTATAAACTTCATGAAGCTCCACAAATTTTCTATAGTAGAGACAAATCTTTGTTTGCAAGACTGACAACATGTATCGGCGGCAAACCATAAATAATTTATCAGCTTTATGAATTTGGATATTTAGATTTTGTATATCCCAATCTCACACTAACAGAACTATCATCTTTCCCTTCTGAAATAATCCAAGTCCTTATAACTTTTAACCAAGGATATATCTTTGTAAAACTCTATATAATTTCTCCAGAAAAAGGACGAGGAAATTGGTATTACGTACCCTAGAATAAGCATTATTCAAGTTGGATATGTGCCCGAACAATTTAAACTTAACATTGAAGCTATCAAGAAATTTGATCATTTTCGATTTAATGAATCATGGATCAATTACAGAAGAACTAGTGGAGCCCTGACAGTTAAATGTCAAGGAGATCGACTATATGCTGCCGGACTAAAATGTCTACTAAGAAGAGCTAATTATATCATTGTAACTAAAGAAGGAATGACTGAAAGCAACTATGATGATGAATTCCTAACATTCCTATTTCATCTTAGACCAAACAACTTTCAAGGATCTGTAGTTGTTAAAAATAAATTCTTAGGACTAGTCAAAAAAGATGAGGAGAACTGGAGAAGCAAGCTTTACTAAGAACAACATAGATTTTGCCAGCAACAAAACAAATGTAAGGCGATGATTCTGCTGACAACTAGCATCTTTATCTTATCCGTAGAAATCTTGATATTTGTCATCATGGTATTATCTTATCCTTAGAAATCTCCACATTTGTCACTACCTTATCAGCTTATCTCTAGAAATCAACCATATTGTAATTTTATGCTTTATCTTATCCTTGTGATACCCCACAATCCCCACTAGCTCTAATAGGATGTAAGCAATTACGTTAGCATTTCCTTGAGGAGTGCTATAAACAAGTAGCTTCTATCTATTAGAAGGCACAAGCAATTTGAGCGAAGAATATATCATTCAAAAGGCATTCTATTCTCTATCATGTTCTAATTTCTCTTTTTTGAGAAAACAAGTAATAATAAAACTATCTTCAGAAATCTCGAATCTAGATCTTTATTCTTTCAAAGTTCTTGAGAGGAGAGAAATAGTTTGTAAGTCGAAGTAAGTCTTATAAGACCCGTGAAGAGGAAGGGCGTGACGACAGGCTGAAGAACGACATATCTCCAAGAGAGACTCTCAGAAAGAAGAAGGTATAAATACTTGGTTTTGTTTGTTGATAGTTTGATTTATTACTTTGGGAGTACCATTTCTTAAAAATTGAAACCATTTTAGCTATTCTTTGTTCAATTAGGTTCTCTCATCAAAGATTTTTAAACCTTTTTCAACAAAAGTTGCCAAACCCATGAGTTGATGGTATTAGAGCCTACCTATTAATTAAACCTACATATTAATTAAACCTATCAATTAAATTATCCAAGACAACCTATATCACTAATCACTTTCACTATTGCATATAAACTAATTGACTCTATCAAGGGCAATTGCATACAAATCAATTTTAATTCAAGCCATACATGTTGAATTTGTCAACATAAGAAAACCCCACAAGCACATGATTGAACTAGGTGACAAAGTCAACAAAACCCCACATCTTTAATAGCCACACACCAACGAAAGTGTTAAATAAAAAATATGAGTTATTTGAAGAATAAACTACAATATAACTCTAGATTAAACCAAGAAGGAGATTATTTGGCAAGATAAACTTTTAATTTGTCTAACTTAAAATATTATATAGTAAATCAAGCTTGGAATTTTTTAAGATATTTTGATCTAACACTAAGAAGTTTGAGAAAAAATTTATTAAATCATTATAAATCTATACAAAATTATCCTTCACCTATGATAATGAATTTAATACAAGATAACATGGTTTTATTAGAACTTACCTTTGAATATACTGTCTGATTTCAATCTAACTTGAATGTTAATGACTCACAAATAAATTATTACACTAACGAAGAAAAGAAATAAAACTAAAGCAACAAAAAGGACAAAATAATAATTTAGCAGTAAAATTAAAACAAATCTAAAAAAGACAAGAATGTAATTTTCCTTAATAACGCCAAAAAATTTTATTTACATTGTAAACTGGGGACCAGCGCTCATAATGCAATATGAAACCAAACATGTCAAATCGGTACTCTATTAAAAACGCTTCACCTACAGCAAGCCAACACCAACAGTAAGCCCCAAATATAACTAGAACTGATTTTGACACTTTCTTTTTTTATGCGTTAAATTTTTTTTTATATCAATTGAGTTCTAGACAAAGAATTATGTATATAAGTTCAAATAAGATTTTAATTTAAAATTAATCAGTATGAATGGAATAACTCATAAGCTTATATATATATGCTTGAGTCTTTCAATTTTATCAATGTGTGACCGGACCCACTTTTATATTCTTTTTATTTCATCAATGTTTAATAACACCCACTTTTATAGTCCAATAATTTACACTTTTTGCTTTTTTTACTCAAATTGTGTTTTTAATTTCTAAATTTTATACTGTAATAGCGGCATTGCTATTTTGCAATATTAACTCCCCATTTCTGGACACTGCTTTTTGGCTTATTCAAGTTGTTTTAGAAGTTTAAAATTTTATGCACTATTGGAATACCTATTTTGCTATTATTTTACTCAAATTTTCATATTCAACTTTTATGAAGGAAGACAAACTACTCTCAACTAATTGACTATGTGCTCATTGCTATATAACTGGATGCTCATTAGTATATTCACTAATAAAAATTATTTAACTTTTGGTGTTTTCATTTTCTTTATGGCATTTTGAATTAATTAAAATTCAATTCAGACCTTGTCCAATTCGATAAAATAAATGTCAAAAATCAAGCATTTTTGAAATAGGCTAATTGAGTATAGAAGCCCAATGGCATGGGCGCAAGGCGGCCCAAATCAATAAAATAAATGGGCCGCCCACCCTACCATCTAAAATGTGCCCATCGGTATGGACTTATGTCGGGCCCCCATAAAAAAAAACCTCTGCTTACTTCATATTTTCACACGTGAATTTTCTTAAAGTGGATCCGACTAACATAGGCAGAGGCATTACGGGTTTTGGGGGGTGACCGGTTGAGCGCACATACGAAGGGTCTGTTCGTTTCGTGGGTAAATGGGAGTCGGTAAAAGGTTGAAGCAGGTGGAAGTTAGTTGAGGTGGGTTGAAGTTGATTGAAATGGATTAAAATATGTTGAAGTTGGTTGAAATTAGTATATTTTTTTGTGGTTGGTTGAAGTGAGTTAAAATAATGAGAATGTAATTATGTGTGATAATTTATGAAGTTATTGTAATTTTTAGTTTATTTTTTTGCTGAATGGTAATTTCAAAATTTTGTAACGATTTTTCTGGAAGTTGGAAGCCGGCACAACTTGTCAATTATTTTTAATGATTTGGGTTACAAAATTTATTGATGACAACTTTTTATATACGTGCCTTTTTTTTCATGGGTAAATTTGAAAATACCAACCTAAACCCACTTAAACCTACTTCAACCCACTTCCACTATCAACTAAAGTTCAATGTATGACATTAAAAAAATTTAACCTACTTCATTCAACTGACCTCAACCTACTTCAACCCACCGCATCCTTTTACTCGGCCCAATTTACCAACGATAATAATAGGCTCATATTCAAAAAATTCAAATGTAACCAAAGAAAATAGTATGATCGTAAGTGTTACAAAATATATCAGCAATATAGATTTGTTGTTAATTTTTAAATGTAGGAGTTGGCTGAAAATATAACATTAGATTTTTTCTAATTTTATAAAATACGAAAAATTAGGTTGTGAAAAATAATAAAAATATGATGTAATTTGAAAAGCGTGTGGCAGTAAAATATGATAATGATAATTTGAAAATTAAAATGAAATCGTATCTAATCAATACTGCCTAATGCATCACGATAATCAACAAAATAAAATCGTATCTAGTCAATTCAAACATACCAACCTTAACCCACTTCAACCTCCTTTCATTAGTTTAACCAAGTTTAATTTATCACATCAACAAAATTCAACCCACTTCAATGTATTTTAACCCACTTTAACTTACTTCAACCTACCTTAACCTACTTCACCTTTTTACCCACCCCAAGTTACTTATAAATTTTCACCATTTTCAAATCGTACTACTTTGCAAAAATAATTAAATCTCACATGACACTTTACAAATTGTTAAATTTATGAAGGGGTGGGTTGAAGTTGGTTCAAGTGGGTTAAGGTAGGTTGAGGTAGGTTAAAGTGAGTTGAAGTGAGTTGAGGTTGGTGTTTTTTTCCAGGTGGATTGAAGTGGGTTGAGGTTGGTAAATCTAAAATGACCTATGAAAAGAACAGGACCTAGCTAGGGACATATTCTCTTTAACTTATTATAAAAATTTATTATTAGTATTTAATATTAATTAATACTAATTAATACTAATTAGTATTGATCAATATTTAACTATATGTTCAACTCACAATTTCAACCTTGATCAGCACACGTCAAAATTGATCAACACTGATCAATATTTATCAGTATTTATCAGCACTAATTAGCAATAAGTTATTTATAACAAGTTAAATGGAACTGGTCGTAGACTCGGGACTAACGAAGGGCTAATCCTATTATTAGGTCTCTATCATCAAAGTCGAGTTACCATTGATGCATACAGGGATAGAACTTTTTCATTACAAATTTTCTTTATTTACAAGACTTGAATTCAAAATTTCACTTAAATAGAATAAGTATTGATACACTTAAGCTAATCTGTATTAGTATGCTGACCTTATTATGCCTCAAATATTTCCTTTCATACATGTCGAGTGGTTACAAATCAAACACTCCAATTATTTCGAGTCAATTGACCGAGGCATCTATTACCTTTTTACATACCACGAATTTCCTCAAAATTCAAGTCAAATTCCTTAAGAACTCAAGAGATTAGTACATTATATAGCCAAAAAAAGACCGCTATGAACTTCCTTTAAATTCACAATATATTTGATCATATATTTTAATAACAGATAAAAAGTGATTGATCAATTTTGTGCTAATTGTGTTATATATAGACCTAGCTTAATTTAAGTTTCAACTTGAGTTGTGGACCTTAGAGTTGGTATACTATAAAGTGGTATCATCTACCTGACTACCTCAATAAAATTAGATTAATCCGAAAGTAAGGGCCTTTGGGGGTGAACTAGATTGTTATGGGTAGGCCGAACCTCATTAATAATTACGTGTATTTTGTCCACATTTAATTTTCCAAATCATCATCCCATTCACCATACAGGTGAATCTTCAACCTTTGAACCTTCATACTTAAAATTTAGCTAAGATCTGTATAAGTGCCCAAAATGCAGTTTTGGGTTCTAGTCTAGCAATTAGCTTTGTTTTTTTGTTTCCCTTCAGATTAATGCTTTAGGCTCTGTTTGGACCTTAAAAAAATTCGTGCGAAGAAAAAAATTTGGGAAAGTAACTTTTTTTCTTGCGTTTGGTTCAGCAAAAATCACAAAGAAAAAATATGGAGAAAAATTAGATGAAAAGATTGTTAGAAATAAGTGATAAAATTTTCTCCATAAAATTATGAGGAAAGTTTGGGAAAAGTTTCCCAAAAAATTGCGAACCTCCTCCAACATTGTATTACTTCAGATGACGTCAATATGATTCAAGTAATTCATCAATATTCAAATTTCTCATCTACATTCTTGTATTTTTTTTCTCAATCCAAACAAGAGAAAAAAACTCATTTTCTCCATACTTTTTTTTCATTCATATTTTTTTTCCCTTCAACTTTTCCTTCCACCAAATTTTATATGGACCAAACGGAGCGTTAAGTACCGCAATGACGAGGCATGAAAACAAAGGAAGTTGTAATTTTGTATGATACATAGACCAAGGCTTGACATGAGAGAATTGAAGCAAAATGGAGGTTTGGCCCTGTTCAGCAAAATTAGCTATTTAGGTAGTGGATAGTGGTTCAGATAGCGGATAGTTGTTTAGGCAGTTGATAGCTAGCGTTTCTAATTTAGTTGTTAGGGGATACTTGTTGGAAATAAATGTGTTTGGTAAATTAGTTGTTGGGTTAGCTTATTCATGTAAATTGACATAAAAGGATATAAATAATTTCCAAATATAAAATTCTAAAGAACATGAAATGCTACTTCTAAATGCCAAAAACTAATACTGTTAGCTTTTCAGAAATGCTGGTTATGACACTAGGCCGTGTTCGGCAATAGCGTTTTGGGTAGCGTTTAGTGTTTTTGACCAGGTCAATATAGTAATTAGTTAATTTTTAGTATTCGGTAAACTAACATTTTTGAAATGCTAGTCAAAATACTAGGTTATTGAATATTAAAAATGGACTTATTAGTGTATTGGCTTTATCAAAATACTAAACACTAAAATTAGAAATACACACATATTTTCAAAAAAAACTCTCTTCGGCGAAGCCCTAGTTCCGTCGTGTGAGCATCGTCGCCCTCCTTATAGGGCTTGGGGTTGATCAGATTCTGCCTCTTTGTAGGGGCTCTTGTCGTCACTGGTTAACGTGGGTGGTTTCCCGGTAGGGTGAACCTGGTGGGGTGTGTGTTTGGATTGTTAGGGTTTCGAGGGAAGGCTTTCTTGGGTTTCAAGGTATCTTTTTCCGACCATGGAGGACCTAGATTTGGAGTGGAGCAAATTAAAGCTTACAGCGGAGGAGGAAGAAGTTGTGGTCTTCGAGGAGGAAATCCCTGTTGAAAAGAAGGAGGAGATTGATTTAAGCTTGGTGGGGAAATTCTTCACACAAAACAATATTAATACTAAAGTCATGAAGACGGTGATGCGGAATGCTTGGAGACCTGCAAAAGGATTGGTGGTTAGGGAGCTTGATAAGAATCTCTTTGTATTTCAGTTTCTTTTGCTAAGGACAGAGACTTGGTGGTTGAAGAGGGGCCTTAGGCTTTTGATGGGAGCATCCTCCTTGTTAAAAGATGGAAGGGCACAGAACATTTGTCAGAATTGACGTTATCGGAGGCGCGATTTTGGGTTAAAGCTTATGATGTGCCAGCTGTGCGGCAGACTAAGACATTTGCAGAATTCTTGGGCTCGAAAATTGACTCCTTTGCGGGTTGTGTTGATGACCTTGTGTTTAGAGCGGATAGGTCCTTGTGCTTCCGAGTGGATGTCAATGTGGGCAAACCGTTACGGCGGGGGATTCATGTCAAGATGACGGGTAAGCAAATTTGGATCTACTTCAAATACCTTAAGCTTCCCGACTTCTGTCATGGGTGTTAGAAGTTGGGACATACTCTCAAAGCATGCGAGGATATTGACCCTGATACTCCTGCATCAACATTGCAGTATGGGGCTTGGCTAAGGGGATCACCCCTCAAAACACGAAGGCGTAATGCTGAGCTAGAATTACATGAAGAGAGGAAGCTGTTTGCTGCCTTTAGGAACAATAAGAGCCACTGCAAAGTAAAGCAGCGACTTACGTACATAGACCAATAGCATACTGGTTTGGATGGGTCGAGTTCTGGAAGTGGAAAGAGTGGACATGAGGCTAAGATGGCTGTGGACGTGCTCGAAGTGGCAGTGATTGGCAATGAATTTCTTAAAAGGAAAATTTATCATGTTCTTGAGCCTAAAGGTGGGGCCCAACTTTTGACGGGAGTATCCGGGGTCTTGGCAAGCCTAGGCAGTCCGAAACCTCAGCCAGTTGGTTGGGGGTGGTGAAGCCAAGTTTAGTCTTTCTGTTGGATACTAAACGTAGTATGCGTGAAATGCAAAATGTACTACAGTAGTTTAATGAGTTTACAGGAGTGTTTGTGGATAGTAGAGGAAGATCAGGTGGCCTAGGGATGCTATGGAAGAGGGACATGTCTATTGACTTCCTTTCTAGTTCGATTAATCATATCGATGTGAAACTCAAATGGAAAGCAGATGGCCCTGAGTGGAGGTTTACGGGTATCTATGGATATCCTAAGAACTATAATAAGCTAAAGACTTGTAGTGATATCCCTGACCTTCAGGCTAATTCACCGCTGCCATGGTTGATTGGGGGTTACCTTAATGAGGTGCTGTTTATTTTTTAAAAGCGGGACCTATGAAGCCGCAAAACGTTATGGAAGCATTCAGGGACACCCTGGAAGGCTGTGATCTTCATGATTTGGACTATCACGGGAAGGACTTTACGTGGTGGAATGGCCAGAGTGGGTGTGACTCAATGAAGGAGTGACTTGATAGATACTGTGCTACATTGGATTGGTGTGCCTTGTTCCCGGAGGTGAGAGTGTCGCATATTGATGACGATATGTTAGATCATCTCCCAATTGTGTTGCGCTGCTTTGAAGAAAAGCGAGTGAGGAGGAATAGATGGAGGAAATGGTTTGAGAACATATGGTCGTTCGATAGTAGCTGTGAGGACGTTATTCGGGGGGCATGGGCAGGCCAAATTGGGGGGTCTTCGGTTTGTTCATGCTTAACCAAGATTGAGCGATGCATGTCTTCACTGCTAGAATGGAATGAGTCTACGTTCGGGAATGTCCAGAAGGAGATTAAGAGATGTACGATGCAACTTAAGGGCACCTTTGATGTCCACCAGCGCAAGGTACTGTTTAGTGAGCTACGTGGGTGGAGACAAAAGGAGGAAATGCTGTGGTGTCAACGCTTGAAGACACAATTCATGCAATATGAGGATCGAAATTCTGCATGGTTTCATCAACGGGCATCCGAACATAAGAAACGGAACGTGATTGAGTTGTTGAGAGATGCTAACGGGTGTCTAGATTCCGATCAAAAGGGTCTCGGTAATGTTGTGGTGCACTACTTCTAGCAGTTGTTCACTTCGTCCAACCCATCTAACTCAGACCAGGTCCTTCTGGCTGTTAACCCGAGAGTTACGAAGGCGATTAATGAGTTCTTGTGCAAGCCCTACATCGCAGACGTGGTGGTCCAAGCACTTGGCCAGATGCACCCAGGTAAAACCCCAGGGCCTGATGGTTTGGATCCGTACTTCTATCAGAAATACTAGTCCATTGTGGGGATAGACGTTGTGGATGTTGTGCTTTGTGTTCTTAACAGGGAAGCTATGCCCCAAGGCCTTAACAATACACATGTGGTCTTGATTCCAAAAAGCAAGACCCGAAAGAAGTTGCAGACTTTTGGCTCATTAGCTTATGTAACGTACTGTATAAGCTAATGACGAAAGTAATCACTAATCGCCTTAACACATGTACTCCCCTCAATCATATCCAAAAATCAAAGTGCTTTTATCCTGGGTGTTTTATTACTGATAACATTTTGGTTGCCTTTGAAATCTTTCATTCCATGAATGGGCATGTGGGGGAGAATCGGTTCATGGCTCTTAAATTGAACATGTCAAAAGCTTATGATAAGGTTGAGTAGATCTTTTTGAAGAATATGATGCTTTGGTTAGGCTTCAAACCATGCTAGGTTAATCTTATCGTGTCTTTTGTGGAAACTGCAACATACTCGTTTGTGGTGAATGGAGAACCTTATCACTTTATTACCCCAGCTAGAGGGATTAGATAGGGGGATCTCACATCCCCTTATCTTTTTCTGTTTTGTGCTAAGGGTCTCTCGGCTTTGTTGGATGCTGCTATGGATGATGGTTCTATTCATGAGTATCAAATCTGCTAGGGAGCTCTTGTTATTTCACATTTACTATTTGCATATGACATGATAATTTTTTGCAAGGCAAACATGGATGAAGCAAGGACTATCCGAGACCTGTTGCACCATTATGAGCTTGCCTCAGGTTAGCAAATTAATATGGCCAAAACGAATATGTCCTTCAGCAAAAGGACATCTTCTATGAGAAGGGATGAGGTGATGATTACCTTGGATGTACGGGAAGTGCTGGCACATGATAAATACCTTGGGTTGCCCACTAGAATGGGTAGATCAAAGAAGGAGGCACCTATGACTTTAAAGGACCGCATTAGTGAGAAGATCAACGGTTGGATGGGAAGGAACCTTTCATTGGCGGGTAGGGAGGTGCTCGTAAAGGTTGTGGCCCAGGCAATCCCAACTTATGCTATGAGCATTTTTTGCTTCCGGAAAGATTTTGTTAGATTTGAGAGCACACAACACAAGAGGGGGGGTGAATTGGGTTGTGACAGATTTTCAGAATTTTTCACCGAACAGGCTCAGGAACTGTTTGGAGAGGGTGTTTGGAACTGTATACGAAGCACTGTGCAGCAAGTAATCACTAAAAATAGATAGAATCGACACAGTATTTTTCCGTGGAAAACCTCTAGCCCATCCGAGGTAAAAAACCACGACCTACCTTGTAGGATTTTCGCGCAATTTTACTATACGGGTTGAAAATCGTTACAAAGTAACTTTGCTGTTACACTTGCAACACACCGTTACTTGTCTTCCCAAGACTTTGTCACCCCACGTCTGAGTCACCCTTGACTCAAACACACTCAATCACTCTCAAAATGAATGAAGAAAAGAAACCCTCACTTGAATTGCTTCTGAGTAAGCTAATGTGAGATACAATATTCCCTATTGTGCCAATTTTGGAAAGTTTGATCTTTTTGCTCACTAGGCTCGGTTTTCTCAAAAAAATAGCCACACTTAATTCTGAAAATTTTCTCTTCAAAAACCGGTGTGTAGCTCCTTGTCCACGTTTTGAATAAATAGATAAAATGAAAGATTTTAGTGGAGAAAATGGAGGAGAATCTTTAGGCATATTCTCAGCAACTAACGGCTAATGGGGCATGACTTTTAGGTTAGCCACAATTTTCTCTCTCAGTCAACTTGCTGCTCTATGTAACCATTTACTAAAAATAGAGAATGGTTATTTCAATTGAAAAACAAGTAAAGAAAATCTAGTTTAGTCAATACCCAAGCTAAAAATAGCTTAGCTGACTAACGGCTAGCTGAAAATCAGTTTTAACAAAACCCCTGAAAATACTGATTCAAAATTTGAAAGAAAAAAATTGGAAAACGTTTTTACCAGCGCAACACCAAACAGTCTGGACACCCTGTTTGCAGACCTGTTCTAAGATAGTGTTGAGGTCTTTAAAACCTTGACAAAGTGAGTGTTAAATCAAAGATTTCCTAGTTGGCACATTAACAAGAATCTAAGAATAAAAAATCAATACTACCCAAAAGATTCTTGTTGACTCAATTGCAAAGATGTTCCGCTGCTCCAATCACTTGCATCACCCTGTTTGGACACCTTTTCTTGTGCTTTGACTTTTCATTTCATTTGTTGCTCTGAGGACCTGATCACCAACCTGTTTGGAGACCTGTTTTGTGCAACAATCAAGTATGTGCATTGCGTTTTCATTTATGTTTGTTATCATCAAAACTCCTTACATATTATAAGGAATGGTTCAACAGATTTCTGCCTTGATCTCTAGGCTTTGATAAACAGATATTGGTGGGGTCAGAAAGAGGGCAAAAAGAAGATTCACTGGGTGGCTCGGGAGCAGCTTAATCGTAGCAAAGCAGCAGGCGACCTAGGCTTTCGAAAGTTGGAGGCTTTCAACTTAGCGCTCCTCGCTAAGCAGTTTTCACAGATAATGCATGCTGATGAGTCCTTGGTCTTCCAAGTGCTTAAGGCACGCTGTTTTCCTTATATTGATATGATGCATGCAGAGTTGGGCCATAGAGCGAGTTTCACTTGGCGAGGTCTGTGGGATGCGAAATGGGTCATTGATCTGGGAGCAATATGGCTTGTTGGCGATGGTCTGAGTCTGAACATCTGGGACTCCAAATGGATCCCGAGACCTGCCACGTTTAAAGTGATTACTCCCCATAACCCTAGCTTGTCGCTATTGAGAGCGGCTCACCTTATTGATAGGGGCCGTGGTGCATGGAGAGAGGATATGATCGACGCCATTTTCTCGGCTATCAACGCTGAGCTTATCAAGTAAATTCCTTTGTGCACAGTGTGGCCAAGGGACAGGGTAATGTGTCACTTTTCCACCTCAGGTGTCTTTACTGTTAGAACGACACACCATTCAATTAGACGTCACTGGGGTGAGGCTGTTCCAATGGGTAGTTCATCAAACCACCAAGTGTTTTGGAACAAACTGTGGAGCTTAGTTGTGCCACCGAGGATCAAGATATTTCTATGGCGCCTATGTGTTCATGCACTTCCTACGAAAGTAGCGCTATCTAAGCGGGTATCGAATCTGGAATTGAAGTGTGACTTTTGCGGTGCTTTCCAGGAAGACGATGTTCACGCTTTAGTGGAATGCCCCCACGCGACTCAGGTCTGGGAATGGACAGGGTTTGAGCGCTCTTTTTAGACCGATCGTTATAAATCTGCCCAGGACTTAGTTGAGCGCCTGCTATAGGATACCAAGGTTTGCGTATCTGATGTTGTTGCCGTGATGTGGGGGATTTGGAACAACCGCAATAACTGCATCTTTCGAGTGCAAACTTCAGAACCGAAGGAGGTAGTGAGTCACGCTTTATCATTTGTTCAAGATCAGTTCGAAGAAGCCAACAAGGAACTTGCTCCAGAACCTCGAATGGCATGTTCTGGGTGGAGGAAGCTGAGCCCAAGAGTGTGGAAAGTCAATTTTGACGGAGCCAAGTTAGGAAGCTAGGGTCATGGGTGGAGCATGGTGGTGCGTGATTCCTCCGGGGCTATTTGTGCAGCAGCTGTCTAGCAAGGTACGGGCTTCTGTGGACCTGAAGCTAAGGAAGCTAATGCGTGCCTTTTTGCGGTAAAGAAGGCACTTGAACTTGGTTATGAGAAGGTGATTGTGGAAGGAGATTGCCTGAGTATTATTGTGAAGCTAAGAGCAAGGAGCTTTCCCAACACGTTAGTTGGTCTTATCCTCACTGAAATACTTAATCTTTCTTTATCTTTTGTTTTTTGTTCCTCTTCACATTTAAGAGAATGGGGAACAGGGTAGCCTATACTCTTGCCCATCTTTAACCTTACAATTTGGACTGTCGAGTCTGGTTGGGGGATGGCCCAGATGACATTATGCATCTGGCTATGGAGGACCAACGTTCTGATGCTTCTGAGCAATAATATAACACTTATTTTCTATCCAAAAAACGAAAAACTAAACACTACTTAAAATATTGTTACCGACCACGACATTTGAATGATGAAAAGAGATGTGTTTTAAGTTGAGGGATCGAGGAATGACAAGGACATATGCCGTCCTCTGGCCCATGGAGGCAGCCTTTTCCAATGTATGCAAATATGCAATTCAATTGCTTTTAAGTCGATTGAACTTTGTTCTTGGACCACTCTTTACATTACACCCCCCCCCCTATCAGCATATATATTCTTTTTCTAGGGGAGGGGGTCCCTCTCCCTTATCATTTTTTTTTAGTTTATTATTGTTATGTCTTTTTCTGTCTCTTAATTTAATTTTTCAGGTGTTGTTGAAAAATATATATTTTCGCATTTAGATGTTATACTGTGGGCTCAAGACAATAGTAGTACTGGACAACTTTTCTTTTATTTTTTTTTAAAAAGTGTATCTTTGGAGGGGGAAAAAAAAGAAAAAAGAGTATGCATAGGTGATACTCTACACTATTTACCCCCTTAGTATTATTGATGTATCCTCATCACAAACCTGTATTACTCAAGTTTATTAATGGTAAACCACACACTTAATTGTAACAAAGGAAACAACAAAAGGACTATACATAGCACTGATATGCATAGAAAAACTAAAGCCATGAATTCGTCTTATGAATAGAAAAAAAATGATGAAATTCATTGTTAAAAATTACATAAAAAGACACTCTTTGATGACAGCTAAAAATAACTGTACCAAAGGTAAGAAATTACAAAAGCAAGCTAGAGGTTCAAATAATCATGATCTCCAAACCTACGGTTACATTACATACATGAAAATGATGATATCGATCAGTCAAATCATGTTAAGGTAGTAAATGCAATGCAATGCAATTTCCTTCCTCCTCGTTATATTAATTATTGATTTATTGTTGCAGAATCAGGGTCAGAGCTAGCTAGAGAGAGAGAGAGAGAGAGAGAGAGAGAGAGAGGAGAGAGAGAGAGAGAGAGAAGGGTTTAAATTATTTTGATCATATGAAATTTTTTTTTGCCCTCTTCTTTTCATGGATTTTCCTCATTAGCTTAATTTTGTTAGGAGGGTGGAGATATGATGGGGATCACATATTGCTCATAGGGGTCAATTAATTTATGATAAATGGAGGTGAGCAGAATGATTGTTGGATTCGGTGGGCAAGCTCCTCAGCACTCAGCTGGCATTCAATTCCAATCTGCCAAAAATAAGCAAATGAAAACTATTAATTAAATTAAAACACACTCGAGTTTATTCCATAACGCACCGGTAGCTCTAATTTAATTTGAATTATTATCTTATAACCTTGACATATATATACATATTGGGGGCTAAGAAAAACATTTGCTGGTACGTTAGGGGTGTGTGATTATAGTTCAAATTAATTTGAATCAACAGTATGCGACACTATGGGAGACGCAAATTTACATTTTATATCCAATATTTTAAAGAATAAAACAAAAACTGACAAGTATTTATACATATAGGAAAAGAAATTTAATGGAAAGACTTAAAGTCATTTTGGGGGGTGGGGGACACAAGGCCAATGAGTCTTTAGAATGGTGTTGTGCTTCAAATTTGTGCATTTCCAAAAATATGCATTACTTAATTATTTATCTTGCTCAATTAATATTGTTTCTATTGTATAAATGAACAGGATATTAATTCAGTTCAGACATTCCATATATATGACAAACAATATGCAACAAGAAAGGTACACCTTGGTACTCATGTGATTTGATTACCTTGATGGTAAAGGAGTTGAGCATGGTGTCTTCAATGGTGCTAATGCTAATGTGAAGAATCTCGAGGGAGAGATCTTCGAGGGCTGAGATTATCTTCACAACTTGACCAGGAATTCGAGGGGAAACTGTTTTGACAAGGACATTGGGGCCGGAGAACTTGACCTCAACATCAGCCATTGGAGACTTGGAGTTGGCAATGAGCTCATTTGCGAAAGGATCATTAAGGGAAGAGCTCGAAGATGCAGGAGATAGCTCGATAGGGGTTGCCAATGAGACAGGTGATGAGAGGTTTAGCCGTAGCCTATAAGGGCTGCCCGGCTGAGGGGTCCTTGGACTTATGGGGATGTTAAGCCTAGGGCTCAGTGGTGGTCTTGACCTAGGGCTAAGCACTTGAGGTGAAGGTCTAGGGCTTGAAACAAGCCTAGGGCTTAGCACTTCACTATAAACCTTTCTTTGCTTCTTGGCCTCGAGGCATTGAAGAACTTGTTGCAACTCATTGATGTAATCCACAACACCTCCTATTATCGATGCTTGATCTCCCTGAGTACAAAATCAAATTGACGAGTGAAATTAAGGAGAAATTATTTGATCCTTAATTAGTTAAAACTTGAAAGTAACTCTACATGTTTGTTATTCAAGGTGCCTTATAACGGTCAGTGATTCAAGTTCCCCCTCAATAACAATCATGAAATTGTGCAACTTGTCCCACCCCTGCGATTCACTTATGTTGGTGGGGTACAACATGTAACAATAAATATGTTGCACAATTATGTTCAGAATTAAGCTTATAGTAGTTTGTCTCAAAATGTAAAGTGTCTATTCATAGGTTGCTGTGGATAAAGTGAGACTCAATTTCATTTTGCTTTATTTTCATGCACAAACTGATGAACATAATGCGAAAGCAGAAAAATGTAATAATTTGTATAGTACTATATTTCATACACATACAAATATTAGATTTAACGGAAGCATATTTAAGAACAAAGATATTTGAATTCAAATCCATTCACATAATTTTAAACAAAAAATAGAGGCCTCCTAGAAGGTTAAAGACTCGTCTAGGATGATAGAAACAACCCATCTAAAAGAAATGATTACTTATAGGAGAAAGTTGCTTGAGCCATGCAAGTATGATTTACGAGATTCTAATACCATATTTAAGCTAGAATCATATGAATTACAAGTTTGAACTGATGATTGAAGGTTCGAGAATAAGTTTTATCCTCAAACTGTAACAGGGGTCAATGGGGAAATTGAGGAAGAACATACTCTCTTGACATAGAAGGGAGGCATGAGGGAACGCAAGACGGTGAGATGCTCATTCATTTGCTTCCTACGGTTCCTCTCCACAGTTATGTGAGATATCCTATTACTTCCATCTCCTACTCCTCCTCCTGGAGCTCTTGTTTCTTCCTCATCAACCGATGACGTCTTCACCTTCTTCCTCTTCGGTTGGCCATCTCCTTCACCTTCACCTTCTCCTTCTTCAGCTTCGATATCAAGCTCAGTTTCCGACATGTAAAGAGCTCCCTTGTGGGTGTCTTCTGCTTGTTTCAAACCCTCCAACGCTTCGAATATGCTAAAGAGGTCATCCGGCGAGGCCGGTAGACCCGAAAATGCTCCCGGGTCTCCGAATTCCGGGTCGTTGAAGAAGCTGTTTGATATACTCTCGCTCATCTTTGTTTTCCTACAAGCTAGGGTTTCTTTCTTTCTTTTTTCTTTTTTTTTCCTGCTGCTTCTTCTTCCCTAGCTATGGAATATTGTATAGTAGAAGGGAATATTGTTCGAATTAAGAGAGATGACCGTTGTGCTGCTTTGGAGTCGCACAGAGAGCGAGCGAGAGAGAGAGAGAGAGAAGTTCGAGGTATGTATGAGAAGAGGAAGTGAGAGAGGGGAGGGAAGAACAAGTGTATTCTCAGAAATGGGAGATTAGAGAGGGATAGAGAATTTAAGAGACAAGATACACTTGCGGCAGTAAATCCAAACAGGTTTATACCCGGACCCACTTCATTTTCTTCATTTCTCTCTTTTTTTTTTCCGCTTTTCTTATTCTTAACGGAAATCTTAATAAATTACTTAATTTATTCTTTTTTTGGGCGGCCTCCATTGGATTTTGAATAAAACCGTCTCACAGAAGCACTACGAAGATTTGTTGGATTCTGATGGAGTTTCTTTCTGACTTTTACATGAATCCCGTCGCATTTTTTTCGTTGGAATTATGAGAGTTAATAGATTTTCCAAACATTCTCATAGAAAATCTTAAAAGAAAAATGATTGAATCTCACGAAAATTCTATCCATGTACTCATCAAATTGCCAATGGGATTTTGAACCCATTGGAATTTGGCATTTTTTCCATAGTGAAGCATAATAGTAAGATGAGCTCTGATCTTGAGGGATGACTTTTTTAAAATGTTGGAGTGACCTATATATAATAGAACTTATTATACATGAGGTGTTCGCTAGCTTAAGGATGACTAATAACTCTTTTGTGACGATACTAAAAGTCATCCCAATTAAGTGATTAGTTTTCCCTAAAATTACTGCAAATCATCTAAACATATATATCTGTCTCATACTAACCTTTTCTTAACTAAGACCATTTATACAATTAGACTTATTGTTGGGGAAATGGGAGAGGGTCAGGGTTTGATCAAAAAAGTCTAGGTTAAGTTTAAAGCCTAAAGTATTATATATATGGTGATGATACGTATCTTGCTACAGGATATTCTTAAATGCCTTGTCTTAACCCAAGTTAATGTGTTTTATGATTTAAAATACCAAATTTTTAATAACTACAACTTATTATGAGTTATAAAGCTTTAATACTTGTCGATTACGCTAACAAATACAAACTAACGCCCTAACTTGATCAACCCAATCCGCAAAGGTATATCATATGTATAATTTTGTAAATGTGAAAGCTTATGTATAAAATGATGATTTTACACAACTTATAAGTTTTGACATCCTTTCATTATTTTTTCAACTTAATATGTATAATATACATTTTAAATGAAAACAAGACACTCAACAAGCCACTTATCAGTTTGCATTATATATAACATCCGTTCTAATATTAAGCATTAAATAACGAACATCATTGATGGAGAAACACATAGATCAAGTTAATTGGTCCAGATCAATGCAACTACGATTACCATCAAAATTGCCATAATAGTAATTATATTTATCAAATTGTTAATCTCGACATGAGAATCATGTAGATATGATTAATTAGGAACTCCTTAGGATATTAGTAACCACAATCCCTTCTATAATGTTGCTTGTCCCATTAATTGACAGAAAACAAGACAACATAACAACACATGGATGCATATTTTCTAATCTATTTTTTGGGTTATGATCAACATTAATTAGCTCATATGATATGAGGTGAAATTCATCATATTGGATGGCTTAGTTGAATACGATTGATTACTAAATTTGGGAAATGGATAACACATTGTTTCTTAAGTTTGGGTGTACCGTACCCTTTTTAAACTAGAGAGTAGAGATGGCCCTTGCGAAGTAAATAACGGAAGACAGAACATAAATGTGACAAGATTACCATCATGTAAAATTAAAGCTAAAAGGATACAATCGTTAATGTGGCCAGCTTCAACGGTCGGCCTTCAAATTTGCTTTGTCAGATTCTCAACTAATTTCCTGGATGAGATACACAGCGGAAACATCTAATTTAATTCTTGTTACTAGTTAATCTTTACAACTTATACAAATTCGACAAAGCTTATATCATACTCATAGGAGCATAGGCTCCCATTAGTCACATCAACACCACATGTTAAATTTTATTTATATGATAAATTCATGATGAAAAAATATGTATATTTGATAAGTAAGAGTATATACTCCTAAATATATGATATATGTTACCCAATTACAAAGTATTTTCTTCTTGTAAAAATAATTGTACATGCATAAATGAGCTACGCATTCAATGATTCAACTTGGGTAATTTGTTTAGATTTACTTAAAATTAAAAAAATAATATGTTTTTAAGCTAAATGGTCAAATCAGTAGACTTCAGGTCGAAATCGATTCAGTTCGTATCAGATTCGTGCTTCTTTTAGTAGCTTCAAGTCGGATTTGGGTTAGATTATTATGTCGGTCCATACTTTTTCAACTCTAAGTCATATAATAATTAGAGGTCCTTAACAATTGTCCTGTATCAAAATTTAAACTCTAGTTAAGTAAGGACCTCAGCTTAAACCCTCTTATGAAGATCCTCCTTATATGCATATATGTTAGGGCATGCATGAGGGAAGAAACGTGGCTTGGAAATATTAGGCCCCCAATCTGCATGGATATAATTCATACGCAGCTAGCAGTGCATGGAAATGCAAAACCCAGAGGGAGAAAACAAGAGGGAGCTGAGCCTCCCAATGGGAGGCAACTTGCGGTTGCACCACTGTCTACGTACTTGTGATCAAGTGGGCCTCGTGACATCTTTAATGTCTTTATTTCGTCTCTCTAGGCAACCATCTAAATATGAGTAATTGCTCCTCCCTTTGTTAATTTAAACCGCGGCAAATCTGCATGGGTTAATGTAATGGGACCAACAAAACTCTTGCACATTAAAGCTGATCAAGCCCTATAGAATTTAGTCTTATGTTCAATGTGTTTAATTCATTTACTAGTATCTTTGCCGTCTATGTATATACTAACATGACTGATGCTGCTAAGTTTACATTTTGGCCATGCATTCTAAATTTTATTGTTAATGTAACCATATTTTAATGATCAATATTGTTGCCTTTTTAAAAATATTAATGGTAAACAGCTTATATCTAACGTGAACATCTTAGAAGAGGGAACATCTTTGAGAGACACAAAAGATCAGAGAAAAAAAATGAAAAAATATTCTAACACACCTTTGATGATATTTGAATTCACACCTTGTTGTTGGAAGGTAAAAAATTAATGAGCAATATCCACGCAAATTCCCTAAATGTCCTAACATGTCTACATACGTTGATTGTATGCAGAAACAAACCCTCATTTCTTTCCTTCATCCAATTCGCTTTCAATGCGCAGACACGGCATCTCCATGCCCACCATGAATCATCATCATCATCCTTCTATATTCATTCATTCATTCATTCATTCATTCATTCATTTTGTTTCTCCTTCTAAGTTCTCTTCTTCATAATTTCTTTACTCGAAATTTTAGTTGATGACTACGTTGGAAACCCAGCATGATTGATATTCACATTATGCATTTTAATTTTAAGATCCAGCTTCTCCTCATTAGATTCAACAACAGTTTGACAGATATATATTTAATTAAATAGGGAAGAAAATATAAATTCATGATGAGATCAGCTACACATAATTTATTTATTTAAGAACAGCTTCCATGACAAACATTTTAGTAGTGATGTTCAACATGGAAAAAGAAGCCTATATAATCAGAAGCTGACACAAATACAGTTAATTTTTAAGCTATTTGACACTGTTAATTTCCACTATTTATAGGACTCTGGTCTGAATGGAATGATTATTTCTTTCTTTTAAAAAAGGGATTAATATAAATGAAACTTAAAATGATTACTCCTTTATGAATATATAAATGAAATTAAATGCTCTCAAGAATTTATGTCTTTATTAGGCTATCGTATTGTAGATGCTATCACAGTAGTTGCTGTCTTGCATTTTCAGACTACCAAAATTATGCGACTTTTTTAGGCATTCACTCATTCCACACTTCTTTGCACTGTTGAATGTATGAGTGTGTGTTGAATGTTTGAGCTAAGAGATGATGAGGAGGAGGAAATTAAACTGGCAGAGCTGAGTACTGATCTGAGTGTGCGAATGAAAGAGGAAAATGCAATAAATTACCTGAACAGCAATATCAGCTTTCTACATTGCATGGGAGTGCGTTACATTATGTATTTTACAGTCAGGTAATAAGTTAAGGGAGATCAGAGTACTTTACCATTGTTTAGATTTTTCACATTTACTCCGCCCTTTTCCGAAAACACAGGCTTGCTTTTCTTAGGATCCTTCACTTTCAACTCTCTCTCTCTCTCTCTCTCTCTCTCTCTCTCTCTCATTTACCGTTCCCAACAACCCTCCCAATGTCAACCCAACGCGCATCCACACATCTCCCCACCCCCCCCCCCCCCCCCCAAAACAAATTAAGAAAAAGGGGGAAAAA
>JACYFF010019584.1:104062967-104094926 GCA_017589665.1 Selenicereus undatus
ATATATATATATATATATATATATATATATATATATATATATATGTAATATGTATGGTATGCATTGAGGTTTTCGTGGATCTCTATGGTTTATATTTAATTGGTGCTTACTTCTTTTTTCTTCAGGCCAAAGCATTAGGTAGGGAACCCACATGTGAGGAATTGTTTAAGGACACTCACTGCAAGGTGAAAGACAAAAGTTTTGTGGATAAAAAATTTGCAAAAAAATGTGTAAGTTTGGCACATTATATTCAGAGATTATATATGTTCATATGTTATAATTATAGGTTTAGTACAAATTAAAATACTTTTATTTTTTACAATTTTCAGGATGATCATCACAACAAATGGCAGGAGTACTCTCAAACTGCAACTCAAGGTGGCTCCCAACTGTCACCTATGACCCAAGAAGAGTTCTGGATTAAAGACAATCTAGACAAGAAAGGCCGTGTATACGATTTTGGCACAGAGGGAGTCAAGTTGAAGAAATCAGCTACCATTGTAGCTGCACGTCACTCATCAGTTGAGCATTTTGATCCAAGACAGCAAGCGCAACTCCTCAATGAGAGTATAACCAGGCAAGCAGAGGCTATAACTCAAATAGCCAAGAAACAGGGGAAGACAGAGCGCATGCTGAAAAAAGTTTTAAGATTTTTCAAATGTCAAAGTGCAGGTTCTTCCAACTACATCAACTTGAACCCTGATGATGAAAAGGACTCCCAAACTGACAATGATGATGATAATCCCACAAATTTGTTTGACTCTGATTAATTCATTCGAATGATTGCGTGTAGTTTATGTCATCTGCGTGTGCATCTAAAATAACTTGAATGTCGTATTTAATATTTAATTCAGCACCTTCTGTTGCCAAATATAAAACTTCATAGTTGGTAATTATTACGTATTAAATTTCATAATTTCTTTTATTTTATTTTTTTGGCTTTTGCGAACGTAAAACCATTTTTTTTTCCAAAATTTTTTTTTTTGGCGGGAGGAAACTCCCTCCCTTCTGGCATCCGTTTGTTGCTCTCAGAAAGCTGTCCTATGGGCCCCCAATGGGTATTTCCTATTGGAAAGTCCGTCGGATGCCGTCGGAATATTTTCTGCGACGAGCTGAATCCCGACGAGACACTCCGCCTTGGGATTCCCGTCGAAGATTGCTTTTCCGTCGAAAAATTGACCTTTTTCTGTCGGTACGCCCTTCGCAGATTGGATGTATTTTTGTAGCATATTAAGTAGGGGTGAAAAAAAATTCCGAAACCGAAAAATCGAACCGAAAACCAGTTAATCGATTTGATTTGTCTAAAAAATTCGATTCGGTTAACCGGACTGAAAAATTTTTGCGGTTTCGGTTTTGGCTTTGGTTTCGGTTTCGGTTCTGCCATTTGAGATTCAGTTAACCGCATGGTTAAGCGAAACCAAAACTTTCCTTTTTATAGAAAAAAGGAAACTAAATTTTATATTAGTCATGTATAGATTTTATAATTATTAAAAGAGAAGATTGAACATACAATAATGTGCAGATTAACATTTAGTGTCTCAAATAGTTAAATTTATTTAAAAATGAGTAAAAATTAAAAATTAACAATTTAAATTAACGGCTAATCGGTAACTGAATCGAAAATCCGACTAACCAAACCTAAAATCCGGTTAACCAAGTTTTTTTGGTTTGGTTACGGTTCACAATTTTGACGAACCGAAAAATTCGGTTAATTGAAAGTTTCGGTTCGGTTTCCGGTCCATAATTTTTGCTAACCGACTTTCCGATTAATAGATTTTCGGCTAACTAAATTTTTCATTAACCGATTTTGATCACCCTTAATATTAAGAAATATGCAGATATTACTCCAGTAATTTACTTAATTAATTGAGCAATTCTTTCATGACGGACCAAAATTTAGTTATAAATTCTACTTTTCATTAGATTTATCCCAATCGTTTGGCAATGATATTCCGTTTGTTTAATTGTTTTTAACTTGACATTGCATTTAGGCAGCATTTGGTGAGAGAAAAAGGAATGGAATGACATCAAATATCAAGTTCACGAGGGTTGGAGGTGAAACTTGAAACTTGACCTAAGTGTTTGGTGAGCAACTATGGAATGAGATCATTTTCTCATCACTCACCTTCACCCCAAAGGGGGAAAAAATGAGCTCCATTATTTCCGGTGACCTTAGCGCGGCAACACTCTCCCCCATAATCTTTTCCGACGCCCTTTGTATCTTCTCACTCTTCCCCTTTCCTTTGCTTCCTGCTCCTTTCTTTCCCAAATCAACCAAAGGAAAAAAGAAGAACTAGCACCTACTGAGCTAGGAGTTGGAACCACCACCCCCCTATCACCTACCAAATCAAAATCCAGATTAAAAACCAAATCAAAAAATTAGACCAGTGGTCAACGGTTGGCAAGCGATTGTCTGCCAATCGTCAACGGCATTTAGAGTCGACGGATTAACCAGATCAAGAAGGGGAAAAGAGAGAAAGGTGAACAAGCAAGCATGAGACGGCTCTGGCGATGGTCGGTAGCCGATAACTGCCTACAACAGATCTTTTATGGGGCTTGAGTTTTGCTGTATTTTTCACTTTTGTTTGATTAAATAATCATCCCTCGGGCGTTGGTGGTCGACGACGACGCCTCATCTAGCAGTGATGGTCCACGGTGACTCCTCCTACGGCAATGATGGTCCACGATGATGCCTCCTCCGGTGATGATGGTCTCAATGACGGCGCCACTGCCAGGCCTTCACTCTCCTTCTCTTTGTATCTTTCTCTCTCTTACGGTTGAACCTGTGGGGGGATGGGACTTGATCTCCCTCCATGGTGGGTGTTCAAGTTTCATGGGTTTTTTTTGGAGGGGGGGACTTGATACCTTTGAATATCAAGTTCTATTTTCTAAATTTCTCACCCAATATTAGAGAGTGAAACTTGAAATCTACGAATTCCTCAACTTAACGCTTTAACTAGTATATTTGCCAATTTACAAGCATCCCTTTAAACATAAAAACATTTTCAAAGGTAATTATTAGGTCCGTGAACATCCAATTAGTCAACTTCAATGAAGAAGACTAGTAAATCTAGAAAGACTAACTTAATCAAAACCAGGGATTATTTGCTAGGCATATTTGCAAAAGGGAGAAAGATAAAAGTAGATTTGTCAAAAGTTGATCCGATACGATTATCGATTCGAACTAAACATGAAATTAAGTGGGTTTGGATAAAGATTTTTAACCTGTTTAATTAAATAAGTTGACACGTTTAACCCATTTAATTAATTGAATTAGATTCAGGTTGGGAATTTTGACATGAAAAATTACCTATTTAATCCATTTAATTAAATGGATTAAATAAGTTGATCTGTTTACTCAATTGCCATGTACTTTTTGGAGAAAATTGTGAAAATGTGGGGTTTAATCAAGTTGATATTTGTTTTGTGATTGTGGTTCTTGTGAATTATAGACAATGGTTGTATTATGATGTTATATTAAAGTCAAAAAATTGATTTATAATGCCCGATAATTATATTTTAGTCAAAATATTAAGCGAGTAATTAATAGGTAACCAAATAACCTAAACTTGACCTGTTTATTAAACGGGTAATGGGTAAATTTCATATCAACCCATTTAAAAAATAAAGGGATACAGGTCAAGGTTTTCAACCCGTTTAATATACGGGTTAGATTCAAGTCGAGAATTTTTCAACTCGCTTAAGTTCGATACAAATACGAATTCGACTTGACCTGTTTGACAGCCGTAGACAAAAGGCATGTATTTGTTAGGCATATAAGCGTATTTCCCTACACATCAATTAGCAACTAGAAAGAACCCTTTCCTATGCTTCAAGATCCGTCAAATATCTTACTCCAATTCTTGTATAAGACAGTCTGATAGAATATAGAGCAAGAGCACATAAGTGTAACTGTATATGTTGGGCATCTGACTTAACTCAGTACCAACATCTTCCAACCTCAAATCTATCGTCTATTGTGTACCAAACATCTCGAATTAACTATGATTTTCCCTTCTAGGTGAAAGAGCTACTTAAAAGGACAGCCCAGTGTACAAACATCTCGCGTTTACATAGGGTCCGGGGAAGGGCCGCACCCCAAGGGATGAAAGGGCTACTTCTTAGTCATAATTGAGCATGTTCACACTCAATCATATGGGACAGCACTTAACATTATATACATATAACAAGGCTCATACTTCAAAATGCAAGAAAACCGAAGGGTTAACCAGCTGGGGGGGGGGGGGGGAAGTCGCAATGGCGCTAGGATGGAAACCAGATGCTACAAATATTTGGTATATTACTCCACAAAAAGATTGAAAATAAAAAAAAATTATAAAAAAAGAAAATAAGACAAGAGCTGCAACACACTAGAACCAACCAGACCTAGATGTATTGGGCTCATCATCTCCTCTGTTCTTACAACTGGCAATGGGGGCCAAGAATAGATGAGCATCACTTTAAAATCTGTGATTGCAATTATTAAAAATTTAAAATCCACCAATTACACCCAGGAGGACAAGTCCTACCACTGAATGAACTACACAGTCGAATTCAATACAAGGCCCCTAGAATTAAAACCCTGATCATGATGTCATGTATTCTCCTTATGCCCTGGCTTTTCCATGCATTACTCGAGACTCGAGGAATTTAGGGTTCACTAGAAACAACCTCGTTGCAATTTAGCGCAAGCTTCCGTACATCTGATGACCCAACTAGTATAGGTTAAGAACCCGCCGGCGCAACTGAAAAGAATCATGAACTTCGTATAGGTTATTAAACTGATAATTTGTGGTCAGGATTCGTCATTCATCATCATCATCACTTCCATGGTTAAACCAGAAAACTATTGTTATTACATCCCCCTTTTGTGCAGTAACTAAGAGAACTACACTGCCATTTACAGTGTGATGTATTAAATAAGTCACTGAAAACAGGTGACCGTCAAAATAGGGGGACCAAAATCATTCTCTTCAAACCAATGACAAACATTCATCCAAAATGAAACTTGAGGTACAAAAAGAGCGTCCAAAGAGATTGAGATGGATCATAAAATAGGAGACAATGTAACATTGAACCTAATATAGAACTAAATTACCAGTTGTACAGAAAAGATTGAAATTACCCCTAGTATTCCCATAACATCACAGAAGAAAAAACAAGCCATTAAAAAATTGAAATCACCCCCTAGGTACCTTGTAAAGTGGATAGCAAGTGTAATAGATCTAACCAAACCAAAACTAACCAAACCACTACTTCGTACCGAGTTCCACTTAGGATGGGGGTGTGCAGATTAGTCGTACATAGACCTCACCCCTACTAATAACTATAAATTGTTCGTAATACGTGCATTCTACAACTATCAATAACATATCCCACTTTCTTCGTGCTATCTACAAATTTTGTTTGTGTTTGACAGCGTTTGAAGAGTGTCCAAGAGTGTCGGTGTCCGACATGTGTCAGACATGAATACTTGAAGCCGTGCATAGTGTTCATGCTTCTTAGGATATATTCATGGTACAAAACCAGAAAACCAGTCAGAGGTGTTAATCGTATTTTCTGCCCTTGCCAACTACCACACAATGACCGATTCTGATAACCCAGACCTAATGTAAGCGTCCAAGTGAACTTTGGCTACTGGATGCAGAATTCCCAAATTTCTCATTGGTCATCATCATCATTATCACCACCACCACCATCACAGCCATCATCTTATACATCAAGATGTCTATAACCATCACCTGAAACCACTAGTTGGCTTTAGCTATCTGCATTCCTTGCCATTAATAATGCTAAACAATCTATGCAAGACACTTACTGAATTAATCTTATGAAGTGTGTGCTACATAATGTAGCTATCTGCCAACAGACTGGGAAAAATATCTTAAAACGAAAAATAAGTTCCAGGACTTGAAATAAGATGAGATTTAAGCGCCAACAAGCACCTATATGCATTGTTGTCAGGTCCAATACCAACAAGGATCCTATAGAATCGATATGTGGAGGTTAGGACGTCCATTATGCTTTAGAACCTCTCAAATACAATGCTTCCGATTTCCTCACCAGCTCAGAAACCTGTTCTCAAAATAAAGCCCCAAAGGTTTCTACTCCTCTATGCTCTACAATTTTGAGAAGTAACTTGAAATCCAGAAGCACGATGGTTTCCAAAATGTATCTATTGGAATTGCCTCTCTGCTTACAGCTTGTATGAATAAGGTTGCATATATCTGGATATCTCCAAACCCTGCTCATATGAGTAGGATCCACACTAGAAGTGTTGTTGTGATGGTCTCCAAAATGTAAACACTACTTATAAGGGACCTTGCTGCAACATTCTATTGCTTAGGTCTTAATAGGGAAGGAAGACAAAAACCTTCCAGTAGCTGCCAAAGAACTCTCAGCAAAACAAATCTCGAACCTAGTTGACCCAGCAGCCACAACATTAACAGTTAGTGGGCCTAATCAGAATTCGCCAATTCCAAGATCATCAGTTCTCATTTCAAACTTGAATTCCTTTTGATCAGAATAAAGCTAAACAGCTTTCCCATTTCACTCTCAACATTATATTTGCTCTCAGTCTGTACTTACGGGATCCAGGAAGGCATGGTGAATCCTGAATATCTAGTGAAAGATATTGCCCAAGACAGCAAATTTTCATTCATGAAAACAGTCATTTCTGTGCAAATTCAAAAACAGAAAGGAAGAGAGAGAGAGAGAGAGAGAGTGTGAAAATCAGCATCTAATGAACCTCTCATTTCAAACGAAATAATTTCTAGATTACAACAACATGAAGTACATCAGACAAATAAAACTCTTGACTGATACTTCCGAAATTATCTACCAACAGAATCCAGCACAGATGAAACAATATGCAAAGATCCTGTGACCACAATCATACCTGATTGCTCCCCTGTTCTTGCTTTCAGGATCCTATGTGCAGCCTTCAAACAATTTGGTATTGAACTGTCAGCAGTCAATATCAACTTACTCGAGTTGAGAGAAGGATTTACTGATGCATCCAATGAGTGCAGATTGTCAATGGTCTCTATATGCACAAATTCAATACCAAGGTCCATGCACACTTTAGACCAGCTATCTTTCAAAAGCAATGCTGATGCAGTACGGCATTTGTCACCAGCAATATTTACTTCTGTCAGGAAAACAGCTTCTAACGGTAGACCTGTAAGTTCCATAGTTGCACATTAGAGCTTGCTCCAAGCAAATCCCACCATTCCCTTGAAATATTTGCACCAAACATACTGAAATCTTGACCTCAAAAGAAAATCACTAGCAGTGTTCACAGTGTGCCAGCCCTCCATTGAACTAATCAGTCGTCTTGAAAAGGATGTGTGGTCCTCCCAACAAGTGTGCCAGAAACACATTTAACAATGGCACTTGTAAACAGCCAACAGTCAAAAGAATGGCTCAAACGTAATGTGCCTATAGGACAAATCTTAGCATCCTATGATAAATTAATCTATTAGTAGTGAAGGACAACATCAGGTTCAAAACATTTTCTAACATCTTAACTGATCTGTAACACAGACGAACGCCTTTAATGCTACCTATCATTTTTTTTGTTTTTAATGTCAACTGGTCATTCCCATGCCTTTAATAACATTATGTGATCTATCTGTATGAAATATGTCAACTGCAATCTCACGTCTCCCCAACCTCACGATTGTTTCTGATCATGATCCGATGCTCAAACAGCGATAATCTTCATGTGATGCACTTTCAGTCTCATTAGATGCCAGCTGCTTTCCTAACCTGTTTCTGTCAGGGCCTACCATGTAAGATACCACCTCATAATCTACCGCATGGTTCCTGAGTTCTGTCTAAGTTTGAAATCTATCTGCCATAGAAATAAGAGAATAACCTGATAAGAGTGCCCTTGCAAAACCAAGATGATCTTTGTCGCTTGCCATTGCAACCACAGCAACCAATTTAGAACCTTGACATGCCATAGAGATGGTGTCTGCCAATGCTTTGGCAGATTCTTGGGTATGGGCTGACATCATAGACACAAAAAGATAAGAGCACCTCAGAAATAGGTAGTACACATCATATGACAACCCGAATGAGAATCCTTGCACAAAATGGTGTTCAAGCCACAAACACCACATAGAATTGTACTTAAAATAAACCCAAACATTCATGACCAGGGTTCTTTGCTACGTCCCTAAAGATTGCATAGGCACCTTGGCGATTCGGCTGAAAGTACCTAGTAGATCGCATGAACAAAAGCTTATTCAATTGCCAATTAACCACACACAACGCTCATTAACACAACTATCAAGACAATATAAGTAACACTATTGGCTGTCCTACTGATCCTATATGACTCTGTCATGAACTTAAGGACACCAACTTTTGTTCAACTATATTCATGTCTCACATCCAAATAATGCACTGGATTCATGACTGCAGCACTACTGTCAAAGAAGGAAGCAGGCCATTGATTGGCCCCTCAGAAAAACAGAAAGTAAAAGTGTAAAACTACTGGCAGTAAAAGTTAGGGGAAAAAAAACCACACCGTTTCTTATTGCTAATTTACATTTGATTACTAACCCACCATGATTGATTGAAGGACCCAAAATATTAAATACTAAAAAAGACAACTAGCATCAAACCTCCATCAAGCAAAGCCATTGAACTAGGTATTCCTAGCGCTTCTGTATCCTCCTTTTTCAAAAACTGGCTTCTTCCAAGCAATTGAGTGTTCTCCAATGCTGTTCGAATAAAGCTGTCCGATATTCTCCACCCTAAAATGACAAGTAGAAAGAACAAGCCTCAGAGAGCGGACAAAACAAAGAGTTACGTAGAAGCAAATTGCAAATATTCAATGAGCTTCGCATGTCAATCTACAACCCAGAGGAAGTCATGATTGTTCACTTGGTATAGCTGGAAAGCGGGTTGGTTCGGGTCGATCCATTTAATAAACAGATCAATTTCGTGTAAGTCTTGAGAATAACTTGGATTTAATCAAAATTGAAAAATAAACATATTTTCATGCTGACGGCCGACTTCATGTCGAAATTGGTTTGGTTCGTGTCAAGTTCATATTTCTCTCAGCAACTTCAAGTCGGATTTAAGTCATGTTATCGTGTCAAGGTAAGGCTTTCCCAGCCATCTATGCACTAACATGGCCTAAGGTCCAGAAATTAAATGGTCACAAAAAGAATGAGTTTGAAGGACCTAAATAAACAATATCTGCAGAAAGAAACTCACTTGGTGCACAATTTGTTTTGCTCCATGATTCCTTCAAGAGAAAGTCATAAAAATCAGAAATAAAATGGAAAACTTCACCTTGATCACGGAGGCACAATGCAGCACAAGTTGCAGTCAGGGCATTCTGAAGCTGGTGGTGTCCAAGCATTGACAAGTGGACATCATGTAACTCAATGGACTGCACAAAGTTACACAGAAAAATGAACTGATTGACGCACAAAATTGATCATAGGAACAGAAACATTGTCATAAATCATAGTCAACAAATAAAATCGACTGCTGCCCACAAGCAACAGCCCAACAACCCCTCTGTTCCCCTCAGTACCCCACTGCAAGTGCAAACATATATTGTAGCAACAGTATAGATAGCTGTGGATAGCAAAACTTCACAGGCTTTAGAAGTATTTCGCATAGATTACATACTGACGGTTCATCCTTGTCAATTTGGATCAGTATATCACAAGATTGGCTTGGTTCAGCATTAACCCTGCTAAATCCCCTGATGCGGCTTTTGTTTCCAGAATCAGATGCTGATATTACTGGCGAGCACATAGAGAAAGCTTTAGCACGAATAATGTCTTCAATGTGAGGAAGAAATGGACCTCCGAGAATTACCTAAGAAGTTGGACAATAATCAGGTCAAGAAATGACAGAGATACGGGAAAGGCAAACAGCAAGGATCATGTAAAAGCGAAAAGGAAGCTATATCAAGTTCAGATTTTACCTTCAATAATCAAGTAAAAGTGAGGTCATAACTTACAGCACAAGAAACCCATTCAAACATCTGACATGTGATTTAAGGCTTCCAAACTAATGTACCATGGCCCACATAACTGCAAATGCCACAAAGGAAAAAGCTAATAGCGACTTATTTAGTGATTTTTATGCACCTGACAAGATGTTAAAAGAGACAAGGATCATCAAACAGCCCAATCTTGTGCTTAGTTTATTCCAGCCCAAACATCCCAGCATTTGCTCACAGTGTCCACATTGCATTGAAATTTACTTTTATTATTCATAACTTATTTTACAGGAACCACACTTTAACATGTCACAATCATGCCATTCCATCTTATGTAGACAATGACAATGTAGAAAAGACCACCGAACTGGGCACCCATGCTTGATAATTCCAGACTTTGCCAGTGCTATGCTTTCCAAAGAACCCCCAAGAGCAGCCAAATGCTCCTTTCCTATTGTTGTTATGACTGCCGCAGCAAGCTCAGAACTAGTAATTACATTTGTAGCATCCCGTGCTCCTCCCAAACCAGCCTGATATGAGTTGACAAATCCAGTTTAATGCACGACATTAACAAGCTTGTTCAGGCAACCAATGCAAGTATGCAGGGAGAGCGAAGTCGTTAACCTCAATAACAGCTATATCAACATTCTGACGGGCAAATAATGAGAATGCTATAGCAGTAAGCACCTGGAAAATTTCCATTTCAGCCGAAATAAGTTAGCATAATAGGTTGTGATCAGTAGGGTTAAAATAGAAAGGATCCAGGACGCAGAAAATACCCAGTGTCATATAAGAATAAGAACAGATAAATAGTTTCTAATGGTAAGCAAGATGCACAAAGTGCATGACTGCATGAATGAATGTTAACCAATTTCTCGAACCAATATATGTCACCCTGACAATGTTACTGCATCCACTTTCCTGCTGTTCACCCTCCCAAATAGCAGCAAGGGAGAGGGTTGACACATGTTGAGAACAAATTCTAAACAAGTCAAAGTCAGGGCAACTACTTGTATTTGCACAGGAAAATAAATTATTTTGAATGGGTAACTGATTGCCAAAGTCCAATCAAGAGGCCCTCACCCCCGCCCCCACCAAACATACAAGCTCACAAAAAGGACAAGTGTCGAGGAGATTTAAGAAAAAGCGCATGCTTCTAAAATGTTATTATCATTGATGCAGAACTAATCATGCCTATAAGTTCTTTCCTGCATAGGCCTTTGCTTATTTAATTCACCACGGCATCCCACACATAAGAAGATTTCCCTGTCTATGTTCTCAAATTCTACCATTTTATACATTGACTGCAATTCCCAACATAGTGAACAAGCCAATACCTCAAAATGACTCAAGTGTCCATTCTCATCAGCCACTGCCTTGTCAAGAATTTTCTTGATCCCATGAAAAAGGGAGTACAACTCATTCGCAGATACTGGCTCACCTTCTGTCCCAACTGACATCCGCTCCCTGATAGTTCGGATATGAGGGCTGCTCCAAAAAAAAAAAAAGGACCTGTAGTGAGCAAAATTTAGTGTAAAAGAACAGTGCAAATGCAACAATAGCTGAAAACCCCACTATCCAATTACTTGCAAGCATAGAGCAAACCTTGTATAGCAACCAACAGAATAACCGGCTGCTCTCAAAATATTGGATAAGTATGCAGCAGTTGACCCTTTGCCTTTGGTCCCAGCGATGTGAACCACCTGCACGGGTTGTAAGGCAGTCATATACCAGCAGTTGTAAAGCTTCTAGATGACAATAAATTTATAGTACTTGGAGAATTTTGAGATGACAACTATATGGATGATTATGATCTATTCAGCGCACAAACCGCGAGTTGTCATCCTGAGAATCATGTTTTGAGAATCAAAAGGAAGTTAACAAATTTCTTTCTCCAAAATTCCTCGGGTCACCAATATCAAACCATCCATTTAATTAGTGAAAGACGGAGGAACAATAACAAGACGAAACCACTTAACCACAGATTTTCTTGGCAGAAGACATGCTGAGAACGCAGATGGAATGAGATGAGAGGCTGAAAAGTTGCTAGTGGCCGATATTGAATTTGGTTTCACACATAACCTAGCCCAAGGTGAGGTTCAATAAAAGAAGCCAGATATGACCACTAACAATTAACAACTGGATCTCTAAATAACTGATGGCATTTTTGGTGGTAAAGAAGGTTCGTAATTGATGCGTAACCACTAACAACTGGATCTCTAAATGGATATATCCTTTTCTTTCTATCAAATCAAAACTTTCTACTGATTTTGTAAATAAAACCAATGATAAAGACCACAAAAGAAGCATATCATCTAATACTTCCATATTAGAAGAAAACCTATTATCACCAGCATATAAATGCAATTTTGGATGACATCAAACTTCTGAACGTTCTTCTTCATGGTCTTTTGTCTATTTTAAAAGAGGAGAAGCATCACATGACGATGAAGCCCGGCAGCTAGAAATCTGTTACTGGTAAAAAGTTATAGCAACCACTTCCAAGGTTTGATACCAGATCATGAGATAAGAAAAAAGAGTTTGCACTCAACGATCATTGTTGCTCTCATGCCAACATTAGATTCACGCGTAAAGAGAGATTAGGTGTAGGTGCAAACCTTGTACTTTGCCTGTGGATTACCAAGGCGATACATCAAGCGCCTCATACGGCCCATATCAAACCCATCATCAGTATCAGTGCCAGCATTTTCAGGTACCCCTAACTTCTCATAATTTTTAAGATTGTCCAAGTACTCTACCAGCTCCGTGGTCTCTGAACACCCTAAGGCTGTGAACAAGGTTCTAATACATCCCAATTTCATATTTGGGGACATGGAACAAACTGCCGAGTTCAGCATCTGAGAGACACTGGTCCATTGAGAAAGAATACAGAACATTTCTGCCTTGATATTGCCTATTAGACCAAATAGGAGAAACCATATATCGGGTCCAAAATGGATGCGGAACAGTTGGTCTTGACGATCATTGTTTTCTAGCAATCAATGTTGTTTACAAGGCCATACCCAATCTAGCACATAGCACAAGCCACAACTTTGTCTGGAGACGAAAGTAGAAACCTATACAAAAAAGAAGTAGACTTATTAAATTGCAGGGAACAAGAAATATTTCAGGGCTCACACATCTCAATCATACAACATGGCTCAACTAAGGAGATTTTGACGAGGAACAGTGAACTCACTAGCAGAATTAAAACTTTTGTATTGAAAAAAACATTGGAAATGCATTAAACCCAGAATCTGAAGGGCATTCGATAATGGAGAAATTTGGGGGACTATTAGCTCATAGATCAAATGCACTGAGCTTCAGGGTGGCATAGGGCAAGAAATAAAATTAGATAAAGATAAAGATAAATTTAAAAATTTAGAAAATATATCAGGAACCTCTAGCCTCCATATCAGATCAACATGCTCTGCCTAAAGAGAACTTCAACGAGCAGAATCAAAACTGTCAGCATTTACTTGATTCCATGGAGAAATTTGGGGGACTATTAGCTCATAGATCAAATGGACTGAGCTTCACGGTGGCATAGGGCAAGAAATAAAGTTAGATTAAGATAAATTTAAAAATTCAGAAAATATATCAGGAACCTCTAGCCTCCATATCAGATCAACATGTTCTGCCTAAAGAGAACTTCAATGAGCAGAATCAAAATTGTCAGCATTTACTTGATTCCATGCTGTTAAAAAGCATAGCATTAACCAAAATAAACCTCAGAACTAGAATAGTCTGTGCTCATGTTGTTTCAAGCAGCTAATACTGAAGGGCGGGCCGGGGGGGGGGGGGGGGGAGGTGTGCTATTGCCAGCATATGAATCCACTCTGCACAAAAAGTGTCCCTGATCACTTCAACGGGGATTCGACGGTCACCCTAGACTTCCCAAGCAACATACCAATAGAGAATTGATTTCAGGGTCATCACAGAACTAAGCATATTATTATTTCGTTTCTTCATTTCTTTTGGTGGGGAGGGTTCTTTAATCCTCCTTTTAATTGGATTTAAGTTGTCGCTCTCCTAGCATTTACAAGACCAAACAAGAGAAAGGGAACAAGTACTAAACGACTTAAACCAATCTATGCTGTAATCCCCCTGTTATTCTTTTTCTTTTTGACTGACAGATGAAGCTAATTAAAGCAATGCTAAGTAGAATGAGAGCAAAAACAAGATACAAAAATAGGAATAACTAAGGGGCATTTAGTCGAACAGGTGGTATGCAAAACATCAACCCAAGCAATGATCATCAACAAATCCGCCCATGCTTACGAATTTTGATTAAATACTGAATCAATGCTTTCTATCCTTAGATTCGGTGGGATGGCACTCTTTGGCGGCTTAATTCATTCAAAATTTCGAATAAGAAATATTACAAACAAAAACACCCCCCCCCAAAAAAAAGGAAAACAAAAGCTCTGTCTATAGCATTCAAATACCTGGAACAATGTACCACGCACTTTGCTATTGAGTACTGTCAATTGTTCACAGTTCTTTTGCGGCCACTCGACGCTCCCATCAGGAAAGCACACCGAAGGGGAGGGGGTTTTAGAGTCATCGACCTTGTTCACTTCGACTCGTTTTTTTTTTAATTTTTTTTTAAAGAAGTCGCTTTAATTTAGCAAATATGAGTTTTGTTCAGTTCAACAAAAACAAATTGATTCAGTCCAATTCAAAAAAATTAAGTTGAATTTAATTTAGCAAAAATAAATTGATTTCAGTTTAATTTAGTAAAAGTAAGTAAATTCAATTCAATTTAACAAAAATATGTTAACTTTATTTTAATTTATTAAAAATAAATGTGTTCAATTTATTTCATTTCAGCAAACTAAGTTGATGTTAGTTTAACATAAGAAAATTAATTATATTCAGTCAATATGGCCAAAAAAAAAAAAAACACCTAAGTTTAAACTTTAAATTTCAATTTGACACATTCAAATTCAACCATGAGGTCCGTATTCAACTAGGTTCCGTATGACGATTAGTGCTAACAAAAATTTGAGTTCGGATTGAATTTGGGTCGGACAAGTCAGACAATGTTAAAATTTGGGTAAGAAATTCATATCCAATATCCATTTTTTTGGATCGGACAATTCGGACAATGCTAAATTCGAGTCAAATCGGGTTCTCACAATAGAGATATAAAAGTTGTTGTATCCGGATTCAAAATTCGGACAATTCATTACTATACGTGATTTTTTTTGGATCAAAAAATTTGAATATTCGGATCGAATAACTTTATCAGCTCTAATGACAGTCAAATTTAGCCAAAAATAAATTGAGTTTACTTTCAACTAGTCTAGGCCCGTGCTTTTGCACGGAGCATGTCAATCATTCAAAATATTTTTACAAATTGGAATTGTAGTTGAATTTCAAATGATGTAATATACAAAAATCAGCACTTGAAAGTGTAGTTTAGATTTTGTGATTATACTGGAATTTATGCAACTATAGTGATACAACATTAGCTATATGCCATATTAGAAATTTATTATGACTTGTGATAAATTTGATATTTGCATAAAATAAGAAAATCATATTAAAAAAAGCACTCAATTCAAACAAAAAAAGTTTATACCAAATTAAACATAATCACAAAAATATTATCAATGAATTGAGCATCAAAAATCGTTTTATCATTTCTACATAACAAAACTAACTAATAAATAAGAAAGATCTTTTATGAAATTGTGGATCATGGAAGTAATTTGTATTCTCACACTTATGTTTAAAGCATTGTTGATGAAGTTATCAAATCCTACCACGGAGACATGAACTTGTGAGGTGAGGAACAATTATTGTTGTACGTTATTATAGCCCTAATCTCTTCACGCATCATTCTTTGTCAAAAGTTAAGAAAAGCATTAAGTAACTACATAATTTTGAAGATAACAAAATTATATTGCAAAATCATGTCTACATGTCTACATAGCACTATTTTCATTAGTACAGAGGTAGGAAGAGAGAATTACTGGGTATCAACATCTTAAAGTCCCACTATCCAAAATAGATTGCAGAGACTATATAATATTTTTTTTTCTTAAGAACTCTCTCTCTCTATATGTGTGTGTATACACTTATACAATATCTTAAAGTCCCACTATCGGAGATGAGGACGAAGATGAAGTTGAAGAAGAAGAGCGAGGAAGAGAAGAAGCGGCAAAAGCAGCAGGCACAACAGTGGCTGCAATGGCGGTGGTGGTTGTGGCCACTGACCTCAAGAATGTCATTCTCTCTCCCTGTCCGACTTTCTCTCTCCTTTTATAAATGTCAAATTCCAGATGCTCTGCCTTTGATTACCATTTGAACTCTCTTTTGTAGTTTTTTTCCCCCCAATCTAAAAATTCTGAGGCAGTGTCTGGAAATGTCTAAATGGGCTCAGGCTCAACTTTCTACACATTGGCACAGTTTTAGAGCTGAGAAATTCTTCATGCCAATCATCAATTCGTAAGCAATCAACACAATATCTCAACAATCGAAGACAGAGAGTCAAAGACGGAGAGATAGATAGAGAAACAAACCATCGAAGATGAGTTAAGAGCATCCATTACACTGTAGATTTGAGTAGACATGCCTGCTTCCAGATCTAGCATCTGGTTTAGCATGAATGTGATATTCACACCAGCTACGGCAAATGGGTATTCCCACAAAGCTCGATCACCTTCCTGCTTCCGCAAAAGATCCTAGAAGGAGTTCTGGATAACAATTCAATCTTGCAGGTTAGTTGGCATCCCAGATACATGCTGAATGAAAAAGAAAGGCACTGTGCATGACTTGTTAAAACCTAAGGACTGGATATTAAGTGGAAAGATGTGGCCATCATTCATCAACGACGGCCCCCGAAGGGGGGGGGTGTTAAATGTTGAGCAAATGTAAAGTTTACAAAGGAATATCTTCAATTCCTCAAATATCTTTCCCCTGCCACCCCATTTCCTTCCACTGTTTAGATATCAAATCGTGAAGTTTTTCACCGGGGAAGGCAACATTCCACAAAGCCCTCAAAGCTTCCTTAAAATTTCAACATCAGATGAAATAGAGTTAGGAACAGGGATATTAGTTTTGCTATCTATTTACATGCAGGTTTTGCAAGGCTCAAGGAGATTAAATTATGGAAAGCAATAATGACTGGTGTTCAGCGTTTGAACTATCAAAAGCAACATCAATGCAGCTCTGCAGTCTTAGGAGGCAGTCTTCCTGAAAGTACATAAACCTAAAAAAATAAGAATCACATGAAAAAGTCCAATATATGCAAGACCAACAAATGGAGGTAAAAAAAATTAAATAATGGAATCACATAGCAGAATGACAGTTGTTTTATAACACGGAGCTATCACCGAAAAGGGACCACCATCCTTGTTTCATTCAAAAATTAGAAGCATAATAATACAAAATAACCAGACTACACATTCCATCCCAAATAGTAAATGTGATAACTGATAAAGCTCCTTCAATATTAGCAGGGTCACCAGCAGAACATGAAATGCATGCCACACAGAACCAGATCTCAGAGTTTCCAAATGCCCCATCAACTATTTCCCAGGACTGCAATCAAGCAGAACTTCCCTCATTTTATATTTTTATTGCCTTAAATAACTTATTAATTCGCATATTGCTCTAAACCATGGCATTGGCCAAAAAAAATAAATCGTATATTTTTTTTTCTTGTAGCATAGAAAAAATTTCTACAACCTTAAAATAAAGGATCATCAAAATTCTCATTCCCATTAACACCACAATACATTTCTCATTCAATCGCAATAAACTGGAACAAAAAAAAGCAAAACCCAAATATCGAACAGAAAATAGATAGTTTAAATTGATCAATTCCACAGCTTTAAATGGACGTAAAAGCAACAAATTGAAAAATTCAAACTCACCATTAACTTCGGCAACGCCAAATCTTCCTGCCAATCAACAATTCGCAATCAATCAACACAACATCTCAAAAATCGAAGACAGAGACGGAGAGATAGATAGAGAAACAAACCTTTGAAGATGAGTTAGGAGCACCCATTACAACAGCAAGAAGAGGGGGGCTGAAACACTTGACAAGCCCCAATCCTGAGCTCGAAATTGACGACTTAGGAGAGAGAAAACTAAAGTCCAGCGATTTTGAGATCGGAGATGAGGACGAAGATGAAGCCGACGAAGAAGAAAAGGAAGAAGAAGAGCGAGAAAGAGAAGAAGTGGAAAAAGCAGCAGGCACAACAATGGTGGTTGTTGGGGGATCTAGATTATGATAATAGGAGTCAGTTAAGGAGAGAGAGATTGCAGTGGTGGTTGTGGGGGTTCTGGATTGTGATAATGAGAGTTAGTTAAGGAGAGAGAGAAAGGGAGTGACGAGAGGGAGGTGATTTAAAAAAAAAAAATTTAAATCATGTTAATGTTATGGTAGGGATTTATTTAGCAAAGTAAATCAAGGGTGGTGATTCTTCCAACCTCCTAAATTTACTCCTGTAACAGCATTTCTCATTTTCTCAATGTTCAGCACCTTACACATTTTTACATTTATATTATAAAAGATTTTTGCATTTATATTATAAAGATTCGGATAAAATCAATACAAAACGGATGCACGTGACACTGCTCGATACAGAATAATGTCATGAACCGCATCAAATTCCCGTTTTTCCAACCGTTTAACACCCCCCCTCCCTCTCTCTCTCTCTCTCTCTAACTTGATGGTGTGAAGTGTGAACCGTGCACAGGAAGCTGCAATCTCTAGTTATTTTTGAATTATGGATTTGAACGAAATTCCAAGTGATCAAACTGTGAACACAATGGAATTAGGTGAGAAAATTTTGGCCCTGGAATTGGAAATTGGGAAGAAGATTATGGAGTTAGATGCAATTAGGGTTAGAATTAGGGCTTTAGAAGGCGAAAAGGCTGAAATTGAGCGAGATGTTGAGGTTTTAAAGAAGAGGAAGAAGGTCGCTGTCCAGGGGGTGGAAGTTGGTGAATTGTCGTTTGATGACTGGAATATGGAGAGTGCTGAAGAGTCTAAGCTTGATCAGTTGATGATTGAGAATAAGGTTTTGGAATGTGAAAAGATGAGCGCGCTTAGGGAAGTTGAGGTTTGGAAGCACAAATGCAACGAGTTAGAGTCGCGTGTGGTTGAGCTGGGGGGAAGATTGAGCTCTCAGGGCAGAGATGCCATGTTGAATGGAGCCAATTTGAATTCGGCTTCCCATTGTCGCAGTGCAAATGCAAGAGATGGAGAGGTACAGATGGCAGGTAATGAATTTTCCAGCGTTTAGTATCTCTCGGATTATTTTTGTTGAGGATTTATATGCTCTTCATATACGTATTGTTGGGATATGATGCATATGTTGGTTATGCTGTTTGAAAGGTTTCATCCTTCGGTATAATGTTCCATTTTGCACGATTTCATTGTTGCTTAGTTTTGGCTAATACATATATGTGGTTATATGCTAGTGAGAACTAGTTTGTTTGGGTGTTTCTATTGAGGTATTGTAGCATTTAATCTTGGTTGAGGTTGACAAAATCTGGACAAAGCAGTTTTGTACAAATTTGCAGGCTAAAACTGTTTTCTGTCATTAAACAGTTTATCTGTTTATTCCTAGGAAAATAATCAATGGGTTTGTGTCTCCTTTCTAGCACTTTGTCATACGGTAGATAAACCCTTTTTATCTAGTGGCTGGTGGATCTTTTTGAAATACCGAATTAATGACAGGAACGCCATGCATACAAACCCCTGAAAATCGTTACGTACATGCTGAGGATTCTCAAGCTGGAAGAATACGACACAGGATCCATGTTCAGAGACAACTTGTATTTTCAAATGAGATAGGGTCTGACAGGAAGATTGCTGCTCCATCCACTCCAGACGGGGCTATCAATATTATTGACAGTGATGATGAGCATCATAGCCTTGGCAAACATGGATCCAGCTTCCACAGTAAAGGGACTCCTAAAAGTATGCATGCTGATGAAACAGTGGGCATCATGGATCTTGAAGACGCAATGAATTGCAAAGACAACATCCTTTTCATTGCCACTCCGAAAAGGAAACGAGGTCTTAACGTAGTGTTTAGTGATGACGAATGTGAAGATGATGAAGCTACTCTCCCAAAACGAGCCGTCAAAATAGATAACATTCAAAATGAGAGTGGAGAAGATGATGATTCTGTGCCAATAAGGCAAGCTTGTAGCGGGGTTAATGGTAACCGTCATTGTGATGGTGATCAAGATGATGATGATATTCCAATTAGTCAACTTAAGCTGAATCGTGCTCAATGTTCAAGTCAACCTATTGCTAGACGTACGAGAAGCTGTTCTGGTCATGAGGCTGGCAATTTCACTCAGAGCCGAACTCCTCGGAGAAGACGTCTGGTTAAGTCTCAACAAGGTGAAGAGATCTCTGGTAGAGAAGAGGAAACTGAAAACAGTGCTGAAATTATGACAGCTGATAATGCTGAAGATAGTGACCCCATACAAGATGGATCAGATAGTGAGGCTGATAGCCTGGAAAGTTTTATTGATGATGACTCTGATATTGAGGAAGTACAAGACGATGTGGCTGAAGATGGCACTGACAATTCTACTGAGCCACAAGATTCATCAGATAGTAATCTTGATTTTCGTGAAATAATATCCAGACTCCAACGCAGAAAAAGCCCTAACTCAAAGTGGGCTTTAGAAGGCGAAATGCTCTCTGATTTCGGCAAGGATCCTGAGTTATGCATGAGGGCTGTGTGTGCTCTTTATCGCCAGCAAACAGCTGATGAAAAGCTTTGCAAGGAAAGCATCTTCCAAAACAGAAGAGGCTTCAGCAAATTTGATGCAGCAAGGTAAAAATTACACATGAAATTTCACTCTTAGATGTCATGGGTCTCTGTTACTTTATGCAGAAATTTCTGCATCTATTCATCTTTGCGCCTTTGTGCAGTGCTCCTTGGCAAGTGAAGGATCAGGAATCAGTAGGGTTCATCAGTCATCAAATAAACCTTTTTTTCCATTTTTGGGGGTAGAATGTGGAACAAAGGTTTATGTAGTTGGGATCTAATCAAGGTCTCTAGTACCAACCGCCATAGACTTTACCCACTAACCTATGTGACTTCCATCCGAAACAAGGCGCACACTGCTGTCTTGACATCAGTTCTCCTCTTCATTTCAGAGCATCTAGGAATACCATCTAATAATGTCTACTTGATCAACATTTTGCCATTTCGTTTATATTTCTAATATTTCATGCAGAATTTGTTAGTAACTATGCCTGGCTTAATTGAATGACTCATATTTGGTAGGGGTACAAAGTTGGGGGAGTTCCTCACCGGTGGCGATCCAAATGGGGATCTAGTGAAGACTGTAAATGAGTTACGAGAGTATGATCCAGATGGCATTGAGCTCTGCCACAGATTGGCAAAGCACTACTCTAAGCAACTGTTTGAGATCTACAAGAACAATGAAGACCCATTCTTCCCTTGATCCTTGCAAGTTTATGCTTTTGCTACCAGTTTCAAGTGCCTCTACTAGTGTTTACGTATGCCCATCTAGCTCCTTTTTTCAAGAGATGCTGGTTTTGGTCCTTGCATGCGTGCTGCAGGATAGAAGTATTGAGATTTGTGTTTTTGGAGCACCATGAGGATGAATCTACAATGCTGCTGTATATATTCAGAAAATGTAGTGAACAGTTCCCTACTCCTGTTAACTGGCTTATGGAGACTGATGTAGTGATATTGACAAGTCGTGTTTATTTTGGGTGTTGAAAATTTAGTGTAAAAAATATGCAGTCTCTGTCTCCATACTTTTATGTTTGAACCTAGAAAGTTGAGTCCTTGAGGGTGGACAACTTGATCTATCTGTAAAGAAAGCTTGGGCATCTTGTTCTGACACAGAATGGAAATCTAATCTTGGTGCAAGTTGCATGCAATTATTGGCAAAACATACCCAGTTTTTATTAGAAAATTTTCAATTAGACTCTTGGAAAAACAGAGGTTTTCCACAGGCTCACGTTTTTTATTACCTTCAGTAATCAGCAAGATTACCTGCTCCCTCACAAATTTCACAAATTTTCTAGGCGGAAAATGTGGGAAAATGTCAATACATTTCCTCTCTTCCATACACGTGCCCTGACGGCAAATGATGGAGTACCTCCCCACTAGGAAGGTTTTTTTATCCCTTCCAACCGCCCCCCCCCCCCCCCCCCCGCGGCAATTCCTTTCAAGGAAGCGTCCCAGCTGAGCAACATCACAGTGCAAGGTTGAGTAAGAAGATTGTTGGGCTAGTGATAAAAATCAATAGTGTGAGTGGCGTGGCTATAAGTGGGTTGTACTTCCCGACGCACTTGCCCGGTATCACCAGGTGTATGTGTGGATAACAACGAGATTAAGGATTGTTAGGGAAACACATTCAGGAAGCAGATAGGAAGAGGGAATTGTTTATAGATACGGAAAATTTGTATTTGTAAATAGGGATAAAATTTTTTATATATTGTCCTGAAATAGTAAAAATATAATTTTTCTTCCAAATTCATTTTCTTGTTGTATTCTTGATTTTTGGTTCTTACGCGCTTAAACCAAACAAAAAGCTAAGTAATTAGCTATTAAGAGAGTAAACACTAAAATTTGCAATTTAATTACTACATGAACAAATGCTACATAGTTGATGTGTGACCACCAACAATTGGATTTAAAAGGGGAATCTCCTTTTGACACCATAAGTGAAACTCAAATAGTATTTTTCATAAAGTTAAAAACCAATCACATAAAACAAGCATAACAAAGATGATCATGGATGTTATGGCTATATGTCTATGTCATAACCCCCCCCCCCCCCCCCCCCCAAAAAAGACACCAAGTTTCACTAGCGCATGAATAGTGTTCTAGATGAAATTGGACTTGTTAACATTCTTTTTGTCAGATTACTATGTAATATTTGTGTCACATTGGTGAAATAAATGAGTTTTCCCTCTCAATCAAGCATAAATACAGCACAAATTTCCTCCCTATTGTCCTTACAAAATTGGGTGGCCCTTCTATATGATTTAATGATGTGGTTAATGTAAATTATCTGGGGAGGTTTGTTCCTTTGTCAAAGTGTAGAAATGATTAAATGAATGGAGCAACTAAGCAAGTCATGTCTCCATTGTCATTCGAAGTACATTGAGAGCCATGCTGCCTTCCTAGGGAATAAAAGTACTGTACCCTTCACTGTTGTATTTGCTATTCTATTCTTTCCTAACACCCTGTTCTCTTTGATTTATTTTTCGAAGAATAAATTCAGATAAGTTCAGTTCAGAATAAGTTCAGCAAAGAAGTTTAGTTCAGAATAAGTTTAGCAAATAAGTTCAGAACAAGTTCGACGAATAAGTTCGGCAAATAAGTTCAGAATAAATTCAATTCAGAATAAGTTTAGATAAAAAAGCCGAAGAGAATAGGGTCTAAGGCCCTGTTCTCTTTGACTTATTTTTTGAAGAATAAGTTCAGATAAGTTCAAAATACGTTTAGTAAATAAGTTCATAATAAGTTTAGCAAATAAGTCCAGAATATGTATAACAAATGAGTTTAGAAATTTGTTCTTAATAAATTCAGTTCAGTAAATAAGTTCAGAATAAGTTCAGAATAAGTTCAGATAAAGTTCAAACAAAATAAGTTGAAGAGAGTTCAGTTCTTCCTCCTCCTTCTGCTACTTTGAAGAGGAGATTTGGGTGTTTTTGAGCTTCTTGGATATCATATCACAGATATGAGTAAGTGCAGTTTTTGGCTAACTTTATATGCAAATTCAAGATTTGGTTCTGAATCTGTGTGTTTCATCTTTCCAGGTGCTTCTTTGGGGACACACTCGAGGTTAACATTGATTCAGCTGTTTTTGTCTCATTTGTTGCTTTTGGGTTGTTTTTCTTAGCTGGATGCTCTGATTTTCAAGTTATCAAGTTCAACTTTAGAATGGTCGTGTCAGTGTCACTGTTGTCTTGAGTATCAGCAGCAATGCAAGAACTGAGATGAAGATGTAATCCTTGCTTCTAAGAATGAGCATCAAATTGTGTCTTGTTGTCTCAGTTTTGTATTTTTCTATTATTTATTTATTGATAGCATTAATCTTGATAGATTTTATGAACTACAGATAGGATCTTTAAAAATCAGATCAGAAGTGGGGGGGAAAAAGATTGAGTGATGAAGGACAAAGAAATGTTATGTGCTTCTTGAATTTATGAAGAATGTCATTGATTGTATTTGTCATACTGGCCATGGACTATCAATGGCTATAAAGGGCAATATACATTATGATGAAAGTCTGTTGTATTTCGATATTGTTGTTAGATTATGAGACCTTTCTTCAGCCTTCTCTCATTAGCATGAGTTTTCTTGTTGAGAAATGCTTATTGAATGTGATATTGAAAAAGCCCTTCTAAATAAGAAGACTAATTGCATTTCCATGGAACAGTTGGCATCATGGATCAGGAAGAGAAGACTAATTGCCAGGGGAACATCCCTTTCATCGCGACTCCAACTAGAAAATTTGGTTGTAAAGTAGTCTGTAGTGATTAGTGAATGATGATGAATGTGAAGGTGATGAAGCCATGCCAACAAAACGAGCCTTCAAAATAGATGACACTGAGAATGAGACTGAAGAAGAAGATGATGATAATATAACCAGTAGAACAAATCCTGAGGTGGTCAGGGGCAAATGTAAGAATGATGATAGCGAAGAAGATGATGATGATATTCCCATTGGTCAACTTAAGCTATATTGTGCTTAATGTTCAACCTATTGCTAGACGTACAAGAAGTTGTTCTGGTGGTGTTCAGCCTGGCGATTGGACTCAGAACCAAACTTGTTCAAGGGGATGTCTTGTTAACTCTCAACCAGGCCAAAAAGATAGCTTGAGAGATTTTATTGATGATGAGGACTATAATGTTAAAGAAGCATCGGAAACTAATCGGGCTCATCACGAGATATCCTCTAGACTTCAGCGCAGCAAAATCTCCCACTCAAAATGGGATTTAGATGCTGATATGCTCTCTGATTTCGGTAAGGATACCAAACTATGGATGGGCTTCATATGCACTTTACCGACAACAAACCAGTTATGAAAGGCGTTACAAGGCCTGCTGTCCAAAATTGACTGTCCTAAATGGAAGCGGCTTCAGCAAATTTGATGTAGAAAGGTAAAAAGTATCCGTGAGATTTTAGTCTTGAGATGTCATATTACTCAGCCCTTTGATTAACTGTTGAGGGGAACAAAGTTGGTTTCTTACTGATGGGGCTCCAAATGGGGATCTAGTTAAATCCATGGAGCATTTATTTTTAAAACAAAGTCAAGTTTTAACCAAACAAGCTTCAATGAAATACAAACTCGAAAAACAGAGAATTAACAGATGCCTAGTTAATTATTTCCAGGGTCATCTTCAGAGTCACAGTAGTCAGTAAGGATATCCCCTTCCTGAGAAGTAAAGCCAAGAGTTGTCAGCATGGCAGGCCAGCAGTGGTGGACGATAGCTTGGATGGCCCGGCAGCACTCAGGGCCCAGACTCGCCTTCTCTTCATAAAAGAACTCGATCACTTCTCCTGTGCATGACTGGAGCTCAAACAACGAGGCCCAGCAGTTGGCTGAGCCTGGGTCTAGCCGTAGCCTGTTCATCGTCAGAGCAATCGATTCTTTTGATCTGAAACCACTTTTTATGGTTGGGATCGCCTTTGAGGACGCAGTTGTTGCCCATGTTACGCTTAGAGCCATGAGCAGAAGAGTCGTTTTGATCAACCAGTGAGGCCCCATGAGATAACAGATCACTCAACAATTTGGTACGTAATGCTATGTGAGTAGCATGGGGCACTATATAGAGAGCTTGGAATTGAAAAGGACAGAGATTTCATTGTTACACTAGTATGTAGGACATGAAGAGATCATCATTCATTAGCATCTAGGAGAGACTATTGGTTTGCCCTGCATTTAGTTATTGATCTGTTGAACACACGAGCATTAGCCAACTCATTCATTGGCACTCTTCTACTTAATTTAGAAATCTGGCTCGTTCTTTGGGTGGTTTCTTTGTATTTTAGGCCAAAGAGGTAGTTAGATGGTCTCATTGCAGTCATGCGGACTTATTACCGAATCATTTTTTTGCCTTTCCTAAAGCTACCTAGTGACCCCCCCCCCCCCCAAAAAAAGGTCAATGCAAACAATTATGTACACATAAGAGCAAGTGTTATCATTTGCCACATGTAATTTTTTTTGTGTATTTATTATAGGGATATTGGACTATCATATACTGTAATTTGGAGGTGTTGGACAATAATACTCTCAACTTTGAACATGGACGTTCGTGCATCATACTATGGGCCTATTTACTGTTTATATACCAAGACAGAGTTTGGATGTATTTTTATCAATGTAATGCAATAATTTTACAATGGTTTGTAATTTCACTTGTCTAAAATTCAAGAATTTCAAGTGTATGCAGTGATATATGTTGAATATGCGCTTACATCACCAACTAAAAACACCTTCAAAATCATTCTTGGTATATAAATAGTAAATAGGCACTACAAGAAAAAGGCCAAATAAAGACGGAATCAGCGACGAAACACAGTGAATCAGCGACGGAACACGGCTGTCGGATTTTCGCTCATTGCTGAGTAGCCGGCGACGGATTCAACGACAGAAATTGCGACATACTTTTTTTGGCAGGGTAGGGGCGGCGACGGAACGAAAAATCCGTCGCGATCAGAGATGAAAATTCCGTCGCTGATGGCGACGGATGGTCCAGTCCGTCGCCACCCCTGCCCAAAAAAAATTCTCAATCCGTCGCCATTATGTCGCTAAGTTTCTCATTTTTTTAAAAATAAAATCGCTTGTTTCTTATCATATCCGTACATACATTTCAATCCCTGCAAGAAATTTAACAGATCTTTGCACTCAATTAACACCCAATGACTTCGAATATGAGTTCATTCGAAGCGTTCTCAACAATTTCAAGCCACACAAATGTGGAATATCACATCCAACGCAACACTTCCAACCAAGGGTTTTCAATTCACAAATCACAAGTTCCAAACAAAGCATCTACATATCACAAATCACAAATCCAAACAAACCAGAAGTTGCCAACAATTGAAAATGAAGTTATATATATGTTTGCAGAAGAGGGAGAAGCAAGCGCCAAATGAGAGGGGAGTGAAATAAGCACCAGGGGGAGGGGAGTGAAATAAGCAGAAAAGGGAGGGGAAGCAAGCAGCAAGAGATGTACTTCGTAAAGAACCAAGTAGAAGAGCCACCAGTCGAAGAAAAACTGCAACCAACTCAATCACCAAGGTGAAAATCATCCTCTTCCTCTTCCTCTGCCTCACCCTCTTCCTCATTATATTAAGAGTGATGAGTAAATGGTGGTTGAGATCCCAAGCCAGACACCTGTTGCACTTGAGAGAAAGCTTGGAGGCGTTGATCGATGCTCATCATTTGTTGGCTCAGTTGTTGGTTGCTTTGGGTGAGCAATTTGTTGGATTCCACCAGTTGCTTACATTTCTCCATAACCAACCGGTAGCTTTCAGCTTGTGAAGTTAGCTCACCCCCCAAGTTGGTTACTACACCCCTTAAGTCATTGAGCTCTTGTTGCGATGGCATAGAACCAGTACCTGCTGACATGCATTTCAGTGAAGTACGCATTAGTATTGCAATTAAGTAAATTCAATGTTAACCATGGTCGTTGAAACTTTAATATGAAAACTGTACCGAATCTTTGAGTGGGACTGAAGTAACCGGATTCCCTCATATTGACAACCTCGTCACTAATGCCATAATTACGACCCTTCTTGTTCTTGAACGTTTTCACCCACAACTCATTTGGGTTTGGAAATGGCTAGTTTGAATCTTGAGAAGTGTCATCTCCGGTCCCTTGAGAGTTGATAACATTTTGAAAATCACGTTCAAAGGATTCCTACAATACCACAACATGCGCACGAAATCATGCATACTACAATTACTTAAAATAAAGTTCACAAGTTCATGTTGAACTACCAATGAAGATTGAGAATAGCTAATTGCTTACATATGTTTGTTGTGATTTCTTGTCAATCCAATGGGCATCTTCTCTGTCATGGAGTTTGTGACTGCGACTGAATAATTCAACAATAGTGGGTTCCGTCCCAAGTTGTTCCCTTTATGTACATGCCAGAAAGATGATGTCGAGCACAACACAAAATACAGTATTAAACTTAAACAAATACATAGCAAGCATTAATTCATTTACCAGACGCCGCCTATGCTCATGCATAGGGATCGAGCCACAAGTGTGGAGAGATGAGCCACCACTTTTTAGAGTTCCCAGTTGGTCCTTCTGGGTTGTTTCTTGCAATTTCTTGTAATGTTCATTCGCCCAGTACTGTTAGAGTCCCTCCCATTGAGCATCACCTAGCCAAACAAGCTTCTTGTTATGCTTCTTTGCTTTGCCAAAGAAGTCTCTCAAACGTGCATTGCCTTGGTTTTCAAAATTCCTTCTCATACGGTCCTCATGGACCGGATCCCAAGTAAACCACTTCTACAATTATGAAAATAAAAAACATATCAAATAATACAATAGTAATTTATCACGTTCACAGAAACTGTTAATACGAAGTCACTGTAGTTACCTTGAACTCTCCAAACCACAAGTCTCGTACTGGTTTTCGCACTTTGCTCAAACTAGGCTAAGTTTCGTCAAATTTGCTTTGAAATATGAGCGAAATTCTACTAACAACACCATCATTGGGGAGAAACCTAATTGAACATAACACATCAAATTAATTACTTGTTACGCAAAATTCATGTAGTACTTCATAAGATATAACAAATGAAGACTTACCTGTTACCATCTGCCTCAATCCAAGTCTTAGCTCAAGTGCTCCCATGACTGGATTGTGTTTCACTTTCACCACTTGCAATGTTCTCTTGGGACTGGTTTGTGTTAGGGTGAGCGGGTTGGGGAGTAGGCTGCACAGTGTGAACAACACGAGGGTTTGGAGGAATGTTGTAGGCAAATTGGCCGTACATAGTGCTTTGGTTGGGAATGTATGAGGTTTGATGATGGAAAGCCCCAAATGGGGGAGACAGTGGTCCTGAAATACCTGGTATGTAAGCAGCCATTATGGCTCCTAACTGAACTGGTATATGAGGTACCTGGACAGAAGATGGATCAATGTTAATTGCAATCGGATCTACGGCAGAGCTCCTACGCCCTCGTTCTCTACCTCGAGAGAAGGACTTACCTCGACGAAAACTTGAATCTATACCTGAAATAGGTGACAATAAAGCCAAGTACAGATATATAATGATTGCACATATAAACCGTTTTCCTTATACATCATAATAGATACGTAGGTTACACATATTTTGCAAAGCTCATTCATACAATATAAGTAAAGTCACAACCAATTGTTTGACATGCAAAGTACTCAAATACATAAGAATTCATAACCACTCAATCATCTGCATCCTCATCATCATCAATGTCATCGTCATCATCATTATACAAATGCAAATTTTCTTCAGTTTCATCTATTTCATTACCGTCATCCCACTCCCCCTCTTCATCACCCTCATCATTCTCTACCTCATCAATCTTGTCATTACCCTGAATGAATGAAAACCCTATTTCATCAGTAACCTCTTCCGGTGGTGCACTTTCATCCACTAATGATGCAGGGATGGCGTCATTCACAGGTTCGACGATAGTCGTCATGTCCGTTTGTTGGTACGCAGCAGGTAGAGTGTATTTGTTGACCACTCTCGCCCTTGGTTTGGTTGGTATGACAACAAGTCAATTGGCCCTATCCCTTGAGCGATCTGCATGTGGTAAGAAGTATACTTGTGATACAGTGTTTGGGAAGATAAATGGGTCGTACTTTTGGTACCTTCTTGTACGGTAGACCTCAATAAGGTTGCTTAGTTTATGATATCGTGTCCCACGATTCAATGTGAGGTCGAACCACTCACAACTGAAGAGCACACATCGTTTAAGTAGTTCGCCTACGTACTCAATTTGGACAATATCCTTCAGTACACCATAATAATCATTCCTAATATCGTCTTCCCCAGTGCAACAAACACCAACACCACAATTATATGTTCTCTTCCCGACGCTTCGAGCTTCTGTGTGGAATTTGAATCCATTTACTCTATATGTCGTCCACGTCGACACATATTGCTTTGGCTTCATAGCCAATTGGCTCAAGTAGTAATGTTTGTCGGTCTCAACTAGTTGAATATAATGCACCTAAGGTGACATAACATGCGGTTTTAATTATTGCAATGCACCTAATTAACTGTTATGTTAAAATTATGAATAAATGAGCTATAATACTTACATTCTCACTAAACCAATCTACGAAATAAGTTTCGATGATGGTGCCGACATCTGCGTTGCTGACATTGGGACGTGCAGTTCTGACTTGTTCGGTGAAAATTCTATCACATTTTATGAAGCCTATTAATATAATTACGCTCTAAATTATAAACTCAATTAGAAGTGAAAATACCACTTACCCTATATAAGATTTAACTTCATCACAATTTAACAGCATGTGAAGATGGGCAGCAACATATTCAGCATCTGTGAGATACCTTGATCTTCCCTACCAATAGCGGTCCCTTGCGGTGCAAACATGGACAGAGTTGGAAAATGATTATTATGTTCATCGTCATCCTCATTTCTCCTGCACCTAGTGCGCTTGGACGGCACATTAGAGCCAAAGTAATAAGAGGCGAAGAGAATCCTCTCTGCCTCTAGGTATGCTTCTGTGATTGAACCTTTAGGATACACTTGTTGCTTTATCTTTTTCTTTAATCAGCCAAAGAACCTACCAAATTCATAATTGCATTCACTTCTAAGTGATTCCACATATAAGAATTCATATAAGGTTTTATCGATTATCGTATAATTTATCTCTCAAATGGATACATCTATCGGTATTGTACTGGACTACTTAGTTGAGTCTCTTCTGCCAAATGCACTGACAGGTGCTCCATTTCATTGAAAAGCCAAGAGGAAAAATGGTCTACAACTTACAAAAAGTGATGATAATGTTGCGATGCAGTTCCTCAAGCATATCCTACTGCAATGTTGTTGAACATAAGTTCTTGAAGAATTGGTTTATCTCAATAAGAGGTTTCAACACATCATCTGGGAGCGCACCAAATGATATTGGTAAAAGAGTCTCCATGAACACATGACAATCATGATTTTTCATGTTGCTGAACTTAACCTCATTAAGGTCCACGATATTTCTCAAATTAAAGCAATATCCATCAGGCATTTGAAGTTCCTTCACCCATTCACACAACTCTCGTCGTTTATCCACAAGAAGTACGAACTTCGTTATTCGAGCTAAAAATGTGCTATTTTTAAGGTACTTTGACACCTGTTTTACACTCGTTTTAATCGTATTTTTAAGGTTTTTAACTGATTTTATTTTATTTTGCAAGTTTTTAATAAATGTGAAAAAATGGCCAAAAATGGTAGAAAATTGTGAAGAAAATGTCGGAAATTGAAGAATCGGGCTAAATGGAGTTGAACCGCCCCAAAAATTGCAATGAACCGACCTAGTTAAAAACCAAACCAGTCCACCTTGAACCGGTTCACTTAAAGCCTTTTCCCCCTCCCCTTCACGCTCTCTCTCTCCTCGCGTCTCTGCTACCCCCCGAAACCCAGAGACCCCCCTTCACCATCTTCGTTCCATCCTCATCTCCCCCATCCTTATCTCATCTCTCTCTTCCTTATCTCTTTTCTCTCCTCCAAAACCAGCCCACCGAAACCCCAACCCACAGAATTCAAAACCCACCTTCGTCCTCTTCATCCTCATCTCCCCATCTTGTCCACCCGTGAATCACGCAGCAAACGCCACGACATCACCTTCGCTAGCTTTCACCTCCATCATCCACGCTAGCAAGCAGATCGACGACTGAGGTTGAAGAGAACTCGGGTATAAAGGGAGCAACGACGCCATTGAAGCTCGTTTAGGTAATTAGTTAGGTAATTTAGGCT
>JACYFF010019584.1:104094936-104145544 GCA_017589665.1 Selenicereus undatus
GGTTTTGCAAAAATTTGGTTGTTAGTTGCTGAAATTCATTCGAATTCCCCCTCCCCTATTCCGTTCTGTTTCGATTAGTTGAGATTCTGTAATTTCAGGACTTCGGATTCACCATGGCAGAGACGTGGTCGTTGTTCGAACTCTTCTCCTCTCCTGTTCTGGTTTGGCCTCCTTTATGTTTCAATTCGTTTTACCCCCTCCCCTGCTCCTCGGTTCATGTTCTGTGTCAATTCATGTTCTACCTGCCTTGGTTCGAATTTTAGGATTGATTTTGCATAAGTTAGCTTGATGGTGGTCATGTTCTACTTTCGTTCCAAATCCCCTCGCCTGAATCTGCCCTGTTCGTCTTCTTTCTCTGTTTGTTAATTCGAAACTGGTGATAATTTTCAAATGTCAGTTGGCTTAATTAGTTCAAGTTAGTTTGATAATTTTCTAAATGATAGGTTTAGTTAAACGTTGAATATTTAGGTTGTTAGATTGCTTTAAATAGTATCACTTAGGTTAGTGAATAAGTTAAATCGTTTTGTTATCAATGACCGTAATCTCAGCGTCGTCCCTGTGGATCGACCCCCAAAGTACTACGATGACAATCGTGTGCTTGAGGTTTTCTCTTTCAGTTTATCTCCCTCAAAATCACCAACATTCGCTTTTGGTTTAACCGGCTTACCACTTGGGCCTGAATGTAAGTGTAATTCTGGTATATCACATATTTCTGCAACATCCATTCTTGATTTGGCATTGTCCTTTGTTTTCTCATGAACATCTATAACAGTGTTGATAATGTTCTCGAAGAAATTCTTTTCAATGTGCATCACATCCAAATTATGGCGGAGCAATTGGTGTTGCCAATAAGTCAACTCTCAGAATATGCTCTTGTTCGTCCAGTTGTGTTCATTTTCCTTAAATCCTGGTATGACAAAGTGACTATTTGTAGTTACCATTAGGTAATCTTTCACCTCGGCATAAAGTTCTTCCCCAAATAGTTGGCGAGGAGGACCCCCTGTAACAGTTCTACCTTTCCTAAATGATGTTTTATTACTTCTGAACGCATGATTCCTTGGCGAAAAAAACCGATGACAGTCGAACCATGAGAATTTATCTCTATTTCTCAATCTCAAAACCTTTTGCTATTTCATACATACAGGACACGCCAATTGGCCATTAGTACTCCATCCAGTTAACATTCCATATGCAGGAAAATTATTGATCGTCCACATAAGTGCAACCTTCATCTAAAATGTATGTCTCGTAGAAATGTCATAAGTCTCAACTCTAATATTTCACAACTCTTTCAACTCATCAACAAGAGGTTGTAAATATACATATATTTTGTTCTTGGGATTTTTGGGCCCGGGGATTACACAAGTCAAGAACATAAAAGGTGTGGTCATACACATTTAAGGGGGGAGGTTATAAGGTGTAACAACCACCGGTCAAATGGAGTATGATCTTGAAGACAATGTGTAAGGATTAAATCCATCAGCACATAAGCCAAGCCTCACATTCCGAGGCTCTACAGCAAATTCAAGGTACTTGGTATCGAAATGTTTCCATGTTACCCCATCTGATGGATGACATAAAACACCGTCCTCACGTCGGTGTTCATAATGCCATCTCATGTGCTCTGCACTACTTCTTGATGCGTACAACCTCTGCAGTCAAGGTTTTAACGGCAAGTAATGCATCCTTGAGTATGGCAATGGATTCTGATTCCTTTGATGTGACCTTTGCCTCTTCCATCTTGAATGCCCACAAAACTTGCATGCATCCAGGTTTGCATCCTCCTTATAAAATAGCATGCAACCTTTCCGGCAACAATCAATTTGGACCACATTGTTGCCGAGATCTTTAACAACCTTCTTCGTTTGCCCATAGTTGTTTGGCACGCGGTTGTTATGGGGACATTTCTCTTTCATCAATTGAACAATTTCATTGAAACAATTTTGAGGCATATTATAATCAGATTTAATAATCAAAAGTCTCACTGCCGCAGATAGCTCACACTAGGTGGAGCAACCATCATATAAAGGTTGTTGAACAGCTTGAATATATTATAAAATAGTTCTCGACAAGTGTTTGACCTCTCTTCCCTTACATTTTGATTTTCTATTATAGCATCATCAACCATGTCCTCCATTCGATCTACGTATGATTCAGAGTAGTCATTATTAACATGACTTGAACCTCAAACTTCGGGAATTTTACTATTTGAATACCCAGAATCATATTGCTAAGATTCTATTTTCCCATGATTTATCCAAAACCAATACCCTTGCTCAAAACTCTTGTACATAAGGTGCATCTTGGCATCATCATGTGTCAAGTACACCCTATTTCTGCATTTCGCACAAGGACATCTATACTTTTCCTCATTCATAAACTCTGTCTGTGTACGTGCAAATTGATCAAATTGGTTTACTCCATCTACAAATTCTTGCGTATAACCACTACGATCAGATAGTAATCTATTATACATCCATCTACAATGTGGAGGACCATTCATATTCTGTTTAAATAACAATAACCACATAAGGTATTTGCTAAGAATTAATTTTAATCAAAATTTTAATAATTACATAAAGTACGCAATTATATATTATATATATTTACTTTAAAATTTCCACATGCACACAAACAAAAAACTTATAACTTTCGACAAATATACTTATATTCTCACGAATATCACAAAACTAATAATTCATACATTGTTGACCACTTTATTTCATCAATATATCAAATTTGAACAAAATTATAAGCAAAAGCATCTCATTCCACCAACATATCAACTTTCAAGTTCACATCACTAAATCTAAACCCTAAATTGCATTTAGCAAAATCTCCAACCAAATTAGATCAATAACCTCACACAAATACCACATTTCAACAACACCATCAATTAAAACATTTCATTCCACCAACATATGAAATTTCAACTTCAAACTACCAAACCTCAACCGTAAATTGCATTTACCAAATTCTTGTAACGAATTAAAGCAATAACCTCACACAAATAGCACATTTTAACAACATTATCAATTAAACCATTTCATTCCACCAACATATCAAACTTTAACTTCAAACTATCAAACCTAAACCCTAAGTCACATTTTCCCCAATCTTGAACCAAATTAAAGCAATAACCTCACACAAATACCTCACTTCAACATAAATATGAACTAACTATGAAATTCTAACAATGTAATACAAAAATTTATAGAAATTACAAGTAATTTAGTTGACAAAATTGCCTCAAATTGCTCCCAAAAATCGGAGATGAGGGGGCGGCTGGCGGCGGCCGGCAGTGGCGGAGGGATGACAGAAGGCGGGGGGGCGGGGGATGGCCGGCGGTGTCCTAGCGGGGCGCTGGTCGGACGTCGAGCTCCGTTTGCGATTCGCCCACTCCCTCTCTCTCTCTTCGAATTGCAGCAAATGAATCCAGAAACTTTCTGGTTTCATTTAAGTGGCCTGGCGACGGAATTTCCGTCGCCAGCCCGCTTTTTTTAAAAAAAATTAAAATTTTTTTGGGCAACAGAAATTTCGTCGCCCATTTTTTCAGAAAAAAAAATCTTACAAGTTGGCAACAGAATTTCCGTCGCCAACTGTCAATTATGGCGACGGAAAATTTAATCCGTTGTCATATCTGTCGCACAATCTCAGTGTTTTGTAATACTGTTTTTCAATTGCCATTTCCGTCACCAAATATGTCGTTAATTTTTTCCGTTGCTGAAATCCATCGTTAATTTGAACTTTTTTAGTAGTGAGATCCATAGTGTGGTGCACGGACGTTCAAGTTCAAAGTTGTGAGTATTATTGTCCAACACCTCCAAAGTATAGTATATTATAGTCCAATATCCATTAGGTGGTTCAAACTTTGATCCATCAGGTGCCCCAATTTTATTTATTTATTTTCTTGCTTCTCTTAACTCAACATAGAAGGCAACTACTTTGTACCTTGTTTTTCCCGTTGTAATTCTCTCTCTAAAGTCCAAACACAGCCTAAGGTAATGTTTGGCTGGACATATAAACAATCTTGTAATGCAAGCAAGTTTGTAATTGTGCTTTCATTATACTGTTTGGCTGTAACAACGTATTGCACATAACAACTATTTTGTAATTGCAATTATCAAAATCTCTGTAATTATCATTGCATTACAAAATTGATTACATTACATTATATTCAATCCAACATCACCAAAATATTTCACTGTTATTTTTAGGACTACTAAAATGCCCAGAGAATGGAGGTTTAGTACAATCATCCCATTGTACAAGAACAAAGGGGATATTCAGGATTGTAATAATTATAGGGGCATAAAATTGCTCACTCACACTATGAAGTTATGGGAGGGGTGATTGAGAAAATGTTGCGGAAGAATATTTCGATATCAGAGAACTAATTTGATTTTATGCCTGGCAGGTCGACCACATAGGCGATTTACCTCCTTAGAAGGCTTATGGGATTGTGCAGAGATAAAAAGATAGATCTTCATATGGTATTCATTGACCTGGAAAAAGCATATGATAGAGTTCTGCGTGAAGTGTTATGAAGATGCCTGGAAAAGAAAATAGTGTCACCTATGTATATCCGAGTTATTAAGGATATGTACGAGGGAAGTAGGACGAGTGTTAGGATGTCAGAAAGGGTTACCAACAACTTCTACGTTGGTTTGGGCCTGCATCAAGGTTCAGCTTTAAGCCTTTTTCTTTTCACTCTAGTAATGGATGAACTTACAAAAGATATTCAAGACGAGTTACCATGGTGTATGCTATTTGCAGATAACATTGTTCTTATTGATGAAACCAAAGAGGGGGTTAATGGCAAGTTGGAGCATTGGAGACATTCGCTGGAGTCGAGAGGATTTAGAGTTAGTAGATCAAAGACTAAATACTTACATTGTTGTTTCAGTGGAAGGGAAGATGCGAGAGGAGAAGTCACCATTGATGGGATAATGATACCCAAGGCTGAGAAGTTTAAATTAGGCTCTATCATTCTACAGAAAGGAGATATTGACGAAGTTATTAACCAGCGCATAAAAGTGGGTTGGCAAAAATGAAAATATACTTCAGGTGTGCTGTGTGATAAGAGGATGCATGTACGATTAAAAGGCAAAGTTTATCGTATGGTAGTTAGACCTGTTGTGTTGTATGGATCAGAGTGGTGGCCTATAAAAAATACAAAGGTTCATAAGTTAATGGTAGCAGAAATGAGGATGATTAGATGGATGTATGGTTATATGAGAATGGATAGAATTAGTAATGGAGTAATTAGAGACTTAGTTAAAGTGATTCTCATCGAAGATAAGATGAAAGAAATAAGACTCAAATGGTTTGGCCACGTGAAAAAAAGGAGTGTGGATGCTCAAGTGAGGAGATGTGGGAGGATTAACATCCCCAAAGCCAAAAAAGGGAGGAGTTGACTTAAGAAGAATTTGGACGAGGAGATTAGAGATGACTTGAAAGTGGTAGGGTTGACGGAGAATATTGCTCAGAATACGAGATAGGATTAAGATCTTATATCATAGAGAGCTAGCCTCATAGTAACAATTGTTGCAGTATGGTAGGTTTGGTTATGGTTTTTCGTATGTCGTGTTTGTATGCAGATAGTATGTGCATATGGGAAGAGATATTGTTTGTCTACCCCTATTTGTTGAGGTATAGTACTTTCCCCTAATATGTTGTATTTATGTTTACATAGTTACCTCTACCTGATTTATTAGTACTTGTTCATTGCCTGCTGCTTACACTTAATTTCTCGCCATAAAATGTTTTCACAAAATCCTTCTTCTATAAAATATTTTCATAAAATCTTGTTTTGTGGATCTCTTGGAATCAACCTCTCTACAGGTAGGGATGTCGGTATAGGTAGGGTTGTCTACATCTGGATCTCCTCAAATCCCGTGAAAGTGGGACCTACACTAGAAGGTGTTGTTATTGATACTAATGCATGTCGAAAAAATAAATATCATTATCTCATTTAATGTACGAATTTTTAATTTGAGCTAATTAATTTGTTAAAGCCAACTAATAACTATCTAGGCCATGTTCAGCAAAATTAGCAGTTCAGGTAGCGGATAGTGGTTCTAATTTAGTTGTTAGCAGATAGCTGTTTAGATGAGTAGATGAAACAAATATGTTCGGTAAATTTAGCTATTGGGTTAGCTAATTAACGTAAATTGATATAAAATAATATAGATAATTTTCGAAGATAAAATTTTCAGAGCATATTTTTTTGCCAAAAAATATGAAATATTACTTTTGAATATCAAAAACTAATACTATTAGCTTTTCAGAAACGTTAGTTAAAATGCTAAATACTAGTTGAAACGGTAGTCATAAGATTATGTTACCGAACACTAAAAATTACTTAATTAGTATATTGACTTGATCAAAATACTAAACTCTACCTAAAACGCTATTGCCGAACACACCTTAAGAATGAAATTTCTTAGCCCATATATTAACATTCAACCTGTTACACCGCAAATTCAAGTTTTTTTGCTTGCCCTCAAACATGTTAGTTGTCATGACCCAAGTCACCGAATACATTTATATTATAAGCTGAAGTTATTGGAGAGCAACAATTTATGCTTGAGAACGGGCAAGTAGTAGAACCTCAACACTTAAGATTATAGATTCGGATATTAAATTCCAATGAAGCAGCACAATTTGGACCAAGAAAACTTGATTTTTTTTCGTGGGAAACAAGACCACAGAAATAGAGATAAACAACAATAATTACAATATATTAAAAAACCGGGTCTATATTCGGAATCGTAATATAATTTCTTGTCTAACATTCCTTTAATTTGAAATTTGTGAATGACTTCTTGTTTCTTTTTCTTTTGGGGTTGGATTGGGGAATCCGCTTTGGTTGGTTGATTGAGTAGCTTGGTTGTAGAAGGGACCATCTAATGGGAAAAATCCATGGTGGAGACAACACAGCACAACAACAATTGAAAGTGAGAGAAAGGGGACATCTTTGCCCTTAATTCCCCGAATCTAAATCACAGATAGCAAAACATTCCAATTTCCAACCCAAGGATGGGTCACATACTCACATGTGACATGGCCCTTATGATTCCCCTTCACATGCTCTTTGTTCATTTGCTTGGCCGATTTTTCCCATTTTGCTTCCACATTAAAAGCCTTTTTAATTCTCACATGAACATCTACCATACTACATACCATTTCATGAAATTTAATACTCATTGGATGGTTAGGTACAAAATGAGTTGACCACCTTTAATCAATTTTTTTGTTGACTAACCACTTTTTGTTTCCTAATGTTATTAGGTAAAGTTGAAATTTAGGTTTCTAATATGATATTTGAAAATCAAGAATTATAACTAAGCTAACTGATGGTAATTTGTTAGGGAAAAACAAACAGAGTTTTAATATTTATAAACCCCAAGTGCAAGGTGTATCGTTGAGTACTTGGAGTGTCGCTCGCAAAGAGTTGTGTATCCAACTACTAAGGCTAACTGAAGCGCCTCGAGCTAGGCGAAATCAAAGGAAAACAAAGGTAAACTAAACTACGCTAACAAACATAGAAAATGCGACTTGGAGTTGTGATTTGACCAATGAATGAACCAATTAATCGATACGAGTCCTAACCTACCCAAACTACATCACGAACTAGAGATGATCGGTTGCACTATCAAAGGCCACCTAAGCCCTCTCTAGGGTCATGAGCTAGTCTAATTAGCCTAGCCACCTATTTTCATGGGGTTAGCCCAATTAGACCACAAAACTAGCAACCCCAGACCTAACTCGAGTCAGATACTATTTTCATGTCCCGAACTCGACTATTCCCTCTCCCACACTAGCTAATTGACCTCACCTCTCAGCATAAGTTAATCGCCCAAAAATATGGATGAAAATTCTCTCAAGCATTTTATCGAACACTTGGTGGACGTAAAGGAAAGCTCTAAGTTCTAGGCATAGATTGGGTATGGTTATGCCAAATACAAGATTAATTAGCCATCAAGAGGCTAATCACAATCCAAACCAACACAATCTACCAACTAAACATCACAAACACAATGAAACCTAAACTAACAAACAAGAACATAAATTTGAAGAATAAAACAAAAAGAATGAAATAAAACAAATCTAAACAACTAAATAACATGAATCAACAATGAAAACTAATCATAAAAACCAAACAAAACAAATACAAGAATTAAAACTAACAAAACATAAACAAGAACAACATTTAAACTAAAGAGATAAAAGGGGAGAAAACTTAGTCTTGAATTGATGAAGGAACTTGAAATTCAAAAGTTGAATCCAACATTACAATCTTCAATCCTAAACTAATCATCCTTTTGAGGTTTTATTTGCTAGAACCTAACCTAAACTATCCTCCGGAAGTAGAGAAAAGAGGACCCCCAAGCGAACCCCAAAGAAGGCCTTAAATAGAACGCGAGACGGAAACGAACAGGGCGCGGCAGAATGGGAAGAGGCACGACCGTGCCTATGTAACACGGCCCCACCGTGCCAGGTGGCACGGGGTGGGCGTGCCACATTGCTAGACGGCTCTGCCAGCTGGCTCCCGTTTTTCCGTCTTTTCGTCTATTTTGATCCTTTTTCGCTTCTTTTTGCGGGATTTACTTGGTTCAACTTATTACCTGCAAGAATAAACAAAACAAGTAAAAATCTCTAAGAATACTTAATAAATCAAGAAAAACTCTAAGGATTAGGTTATTATATGAGCTAAGATTAGGCGAAAAAGAGATGTAAAGGGCGACAAATTATCGCCCAACATAATTGTTTGTGAATTAATAACTTTTATAGAAGCATCTTTAAGCATTATTCATTGAAATTATTGCTAATTATTCGATACTCATATTAAATTTTGATATACTTTTTACTTTTAGGTAAAAAAAATCAAAGAAAAATGTTTTTTTTTTCAAAAAGAAATAAACTACATAATGTAAATACATGTCTATTAGTTCAATTGGAAAAACTTTTAAAACTATCATGCCTCCTCTAAAACAGCAACAATAACTCCTACTATAGATTTTGCTTTTGTGGGATGAGGAGAGGTCTAAATGTGGATGGTCTTACCTCTACAAACATCACTGATTTTAGAGGGATCGATTCCAAGACACTTATATAATTTTTGGAGTTGAAAATGTTTTGATACACAAAAGGCACCAAAACAATAAATCCTAATATCTAGTAACTCTTATATAAATAACAAAGGTAAGCATGGTACCTCAAATAACACTAGGATTTATAATAACAATCCCTGGCAAGACTAAAAGTCTAAAACACTGCTAGTATACAAACTACAGGAAATGCAGAATAAATAATAGCTAAAACTGCGCTTCAACATTCCTTATACACTCAAGAGTCAAGAACCAAACAAATCAAACGCGTACATTTGAAAACTTCTCGTGTTATACTAATGTATTTTCTTTTCCCACATTGATAAACCACCTAAATATCATATATCATAAGAACATCATAAGAACATTCTAAGTAAGTAGGGGAAGGTACGGGGGGGACTATATTAGAGTTGGGTAATATGACGATTCGAGTTGATTCAATTAATAAACGAGTCAATTTAGTATCAGTATTACAAATAGTTTAGATCTACTCCAATTTGAAAAATAACATGTTTTCAATCTAAAAGGTCAAATCGTGTCGGCTTCGAATCGAAATCGGTTTAGTTCGTGTCAGGTTCGGGCTCTCTCAGTAACTTCAGATCGAGTTTGAGTCAGTTTATCTTGTCGAGTCAGATTTTTCCAACTCTAAATTGTACAGATCTTTAGTGGAATTTAAACTCACATTTTCATACTAAGGGCCTATTCTTTTCATTGGTCTTTTAAAATTTACCGATTTCAACCCACTTCAATCAACTCCAACCCATTTCAACCAACTTCAACTCACATCCTTCAAAATTTTATTATCACTATTTTAACCAATTTCAACAAATATAGCAACTTCAACCCACTTCAATCCACTCAAGCCTATTTCAATCTACTTCAATAAAAAAATATTAATTTCAATCCACATAAACCAACTTCACCTTTCACCAATCCCAATTTACCAGCAAAAGAGCAGTCCCTAAGAGATGGGTTAGCTCTTACTAAACCGCCTCTTTATTGTTAATTTACACATTGTATGCATACAATAATACAAGTGTACAACTATACAAGGAATTATTGGATGAATGGACCCCCGCCTTTGCCTCTCTCTCCTGTCGCATGTCACGCCTCCAGAAAATATATATCATGTTAGTGGCCTACCGGAAAAGAAGGCGATGAAAAAGTGAGGTATAAATGTGTATAATACTATAATAGACCTTTCAAATCCAGCCCATGCCTCTCTACCTCTTCGTCTTTGACGCATTTTAACGAACAGTTGGTGTGCTTTGTTCCCTCTACATCCTCTCTTCCTCCGGGCAGCTTTCTACTTTAAGAGAGAGGCTGTAGAGAGGCCCCCGCATTTGCATTCCTTGACAACGACGAAGAAAGGGAGATAATAAAAAGAAAAACCCAGGAAATAAAACTCCTGAAAAATTACAAGATGGAGTTGGGCAAAGCTTCGTTCATGGTTTTGGTTGTTTTCTCCCTCGTCTTTGCTATGGCTCAGGCCAATTCCGCCGCTCCTGCACCTTCCCCTACCAATGATGGTACATTTTCTTTCTATAATGTCTTGTCATTTATGTTTTTAAAGACTTTGTATATCTGAATCTCCCCAACCCCTGCTATACTGGGAGTAGTTGTTGCTGCTTTCTTCTTCACGTGAAAAAAGATGGAATCTTTGGCTGAACTTTGTTGGAATGTGCCATTTGATTTGGTGGATAACTGTGGGTATGTTTGCTATTTACATTTCCAAGAACTTGAGAGTAGATTTTCAATAGTGTCATGCTTAGATCCGATGATTCATGTTGATTTTGGAATTAGGTTTTCCATTCAAGAATATCATCGTACACTTTCTGTGCATTCCTTGCATGAGATATCATTGCTTAGTATGTGAACCCTTAACAGTTTTAACTGCATTTTTTCTGGTATCATTATTTCCTAATACTATTGTCTGTAGTAATGCTTTACGATAATTGAAATTGGTCTCTGTACTTGTATATAAAACGTCCTCATAATCCATTGGTGCTAAGAAACACGGACACTCTCCACGGCTTCACATATCCGTGTCCGACACGTGTCAGACACCGACACTCTCAGACACTCTCAAAAACAAGCAAAACATGTAGACAGTTTGACAAAATTAGGTTATGTTATTGATAGATGTAGAATGCACATATTATGAACAATTTGCTATTTTGCTCATCTAAACACAACCCTCATAAAGACATAAAACAAATTATAAATGCATAGATAATAGAGTAAATATTTTCTAACCACTATATGTCTACTATACAGGTTGTCATACTTTTATGTCAAATCATGTGTCTACGTATTGGAACCATGTCACATGCTAGTGTTCGTGCTTCTTAAGAAACGGGGCCCACACTAGGGTGTGTACAGTGGTGTTCCCATTGATGCTCGGTTATTGTGAAAAGCACCATATCTGTAGATCTATTTCATTTGATGTGAACTCTTGGAGAAAATTAAGTATATACTAATTCATGTCCCACAATATAAATTGCCTTAAATATTTATGAGGACCAAGTTATTGGTAACATATTTTCGCTTTTCATGCGAAGCAATATAGAAAAACTCTGTGACAATCCAATGAAAACTTTACCCTTCTGTGATGAATTAATCCAGAAAGAAAGGTCGCCTTTGTAGGTTAATTCTTGTAATGAGTAACGACAAATGGTATACAAGTAGCTTGTGCATATTAATTGATGTTGTTTTTGTTGTCAATTGAATCCCTGCAGGGATGAGCATTGATCAGGGGATAGCATATGTGTTGATGCTGATAGCACTGGTTCTTACATACCTCATCCACTAAGATCATGGAAATGCAAGCATGGAGATAAGATTCCCCGTCATTTGTCATCTGTGTGATTTTTTGTGTCATGTCTTTGTGGTATTTGTGGGAGTGGACTTAGCTTATCTATTTTCTGAAAATGTTTCTGAATTGTTCCCTATGTTAGAATCTCATTATGCCACTTTGGGAAGAGGTTTCTTTAAGCTCTTTTGCACCTTGGTGGTGTAAATTAAGTATGGTTGGCTGGATCATTGTAATTTCATTTGCACATAAATCTCATCCTTTGTAGCATTCATGTTGATGTTGCGTCCACACCTTCCCCCCCCCCCCCAAAAATCCTCTGAGTTACAAACTATTTCGTACACCTATGAGTACATACTGTGGGCAAAAAATTCTTTCAACTTTTTTTTTAATGACAAGCACTCTAACAATAAGTTAATAAGATAATCATTCCCTCGAGGGTCCTACCTACGTTGTTGTCCTCAATGACGATAGAAATAAAAGAGTTACAACCAGTGTTATGCGAACCAGACTGGCTCAGCTGGTTGAACCGGTCCGCTCTATAAATCGGGTAGAAAAAGGCGACAGCTCGTTCTAGCAAGTAGCTCGGAGAAATACGGTCAAAACTGTCCAACCCGGCCACCCAGTTGAACCGGAGAACCGTGAATACACCGGGATTTGCACTCTTTTGCTATTTGCAAGGCTTCAAGAGAGAGAAAACTACTAAGGAAGGGGGAGATTTGTTGAAAGAGAGGAGGGAGAAAAGAAGAAGTTCGATGATGGTGCTTAAGCTTCCAATCCTGAGATCTTTGTAACTCTCCCTTAGTTTTCAACGCCTCCGTGGATCTTTGCTACTCTGTCAAATCCTTTATTATCCACCATTCAAATTAGAGAGATTATGAGAGAGAAAGAGACAGGCCAGAAGAGGAGAGAGAGTATGGAGGTTTGGGGAAAATACTACCGTACAAACGTATGTACCTTACTAGGTACATATGCTGCACGTGTAGTGCACAGCCTCAGATCTATAGCAATTAAAAGCAATTTAATTTTACTTATTGACACAAAAGATTCACTGCAATTGGGAAAAGATTCCATGCAGTTGGGAAAAGATTCACTACATTGCATAAAAAATTCATTGGATCAAAATTAAGATGTAAAACTGCAGAGTAAATGTTGGTATTACGTTGTACATATTTCACCATTGCTATTGTCGCGCCACAATCGCAATGTGGCTTACATATGCTTATATAACTTAATGGTGCACATATGCTTCTATAGCTGTGTTGATATGCAGATATTCTTTTCAATGTTTCAGAATGGATATTACTTTGTTGTGTGATTCAATTTCTTGGGAAAGAATGTGAAGATTGTCCTTCCTGTTAGTCATAACAATGTGGACAATTGTGTTATTCTTGTTTGTGTCAGCCTCTTGGTAATTTTCTATATTAGCACAAAAGGTTCACTGCAATTGAGGAAAGGTTCCATGCAGTTGGGAAAAGATTCACTGCATTGCATAAAAGATTCATTTGATCAAAATTAAGGATTTCGTTATTACAATCGTCCCTTTGGGGAATTTCGTCGAACACCTTATGTGCAACGATTTCTAAATTTAAAAATCGCTCTAGGTAGATATACTTTATATTGAATAGATGATAAATAATTGATTCGATGAAGATCTTTTGAGTGTTAGATTCTGCCAACAATGTTCGGATAATCATTCTAGAGGTTTTGTGTTTTTCTGATTTTTTTTTTTGGGTAGTTTTGGTTGAATTTCACAATAGGACATAATTATTTGTTAGGTCCAATTAAACACCTCTTTATATAGATGTGTATATTACTATGGTACATGGGTATGTACCATAGACTAACTGGAGGTTTGGGCATGCTGCAGGGGCAAAAAGGAGAAGTTCTTCACTTAAATTGTAACCGTCAATCCATAACAAGTTTATGCAAAGGCATTTTGTTTTTTTTTTTCAATTGAGCCATGCAAGAGCCAGCCCAGTATTTTTAAAGTACATACCTATGAACCATACTTACATACATATCTATATAAAAGGTATTATATAATTAGGCTAAACTTATATTTCATTTCTCGACTCAACAAGCATTTTCGTAATTTCTCCAACTCAATCGACTATAAAAAGATATATTGCAGGGAATAAAAAGCACTCTACAGAAAAGAAAAGATACACTGCAAATAAGAAAAGATATATTACAAAAAAACAAGGGGTACACTGCAAGAATGAAAAGGTACACTGTAGAACAGAAAAGATATACTATTGCAGAAAAAAAGATATACTGCAACATGTTGAAAGCGCATTTGTTACACGATTTCAGAGCATGTATCATACTGGATACATATGTTTGTATCTAAGAATTTTCCGAGCCAACCCGCTTCTTTTTAATATGTCCATGCTTATTTGTCGTTTATACATGGATGCATGTAGTGTAGATATATTTAATAAAATAGTAAACATGTAAGTTTTGAGCTAAATATGTAGCAATTTCTTCATTTTATTTTATTTCAAAGTAATTGATTATCTTAAATATAAATACAAATCAAAATTGGTGACAAGATCAACCAGGTCATGATGGTTTAATCCGGGTCAACCAATTCAACCTAATGCAACTGATCCAAGCGGTTGACCCGTTGACACACTTGCTTGACCGGATTGATCACCGGTTCGATTTTCTTAACATTGGTTACAAGGAAATATAGATAATCATAACATTGAAGAAGAAATAGGAAAGTCAATCTTTACTAACCAATCTACTATTCGATTCATTCCTCTAAAATTTGGTAAATGTAGACTTTTACAACATGCCTTCAAGAGCCCCCTTGAAACCAATGGGCCCTTTTAAAACCACTAAGATCTTATCCTATTGGTAAAGACTAGGGTCTTTGATATATTAGGTCTCAGGTTCGATTTCCCCATTCTCCATTAAATTATAATTGTATTGTGTCACCCTTTGTAGTTCCTCCTAAGGAAAAAAAGAGCCCCTTGATAATATATCTCATTAATAATATCCTCCTATGTGGGGGCATGCAACTTTCATCTAGAATTTAGATGCCTAATTTTGTTTTTGTGCTGAAAATGGGAAAAGAAAACGTTGTATGTGGAACGTGACATGAATACAACAACAACACAACAACACCTCCCAGTGTGAGTTCTGCTTTCGCGGGGTCTGGGGAGATCCAGATATAGGCAATCTTACCTCAACCGGCATCACTGCCCGTTGATAAACTGATTCCAAGAGACCCACAAAACGAGATTTAGTGAAAATATTTTATAAGAGAAGGATTTTGTGGAAACATTTTATATAAGAAAAGTGTTGTAAACACATTTAATGGAGCAAAACTAAGGATAAGCATCACGGAAATGAATTAAGGAGTACTAATAAAGTAGGGGCAGTAACTATGCAAACATTAGTACAATAAAGTAAAGGAAGATACCATACCTTAGCCAACAGACGTAGACACTCAATGAATATTCCCAGATACACAAGTACTACCTGTATACAAACACAACAACGAAAAACAACAACCAAACCTACCCTACCGCAAGAGAAAGACGACTCCGAAGTCACCTCTCTACGTTCTAAAATCTTAATCCTATCTCGCTATAGTCTCCTATCCTGAGCCATGTCCTCCGTCAGCCCGACAACTTTCAAGTCCGCTCTAATCACCTCGTTCAAACTCTTCTTTGGTCACCTCCACCCTCTTTTCCCTTCAGGGATGTTAACCATATCACATCTCCTTACTGAAGCGTCCCCACTCTTTCTTTTCACATGGGCGAACCATCTAAATCTTATTTCTCTCAACTTATCTTCGATAGGAGCTACTTTGACTAAATTTCTAATAACTCCATTACTAATTTTATCCATTCTCGTATAGCTACACATCCATCTAATCATTCTCATCTCTACTACCATTAACCTTTGGACATGCGTCTTTTTTATAGGCCAACATTCCGCACCATACAACACAGGAAGTCTAACTACCGTATGGTAGACTTTGCCTTTTAGTCCTACAGGTACTCTCTTATCACACAGCACACCTGAAGCATACTGCCATTTAATCCAACCCGCTTTTATGCGCTGGTTAATATCTTCGTCAATATCCCCTTCCTGCTGAATCACTGAGCCTAGATATTTAAACTTCTGGACCTTTGGTATTGCCACTCCCTCAATGGTGACTTCTCACCTCTCATCTTCCCTACCACTGAAACAGCAGTGCAGGTATTCCGTTTTCAATCTACTGACTCTTAAACCTTTAGACTCCAGTATATGTCTCCATCACCCCAACTTGTCGTTAACTCCCTCTCTGGTTACATCAATAAGAACAATATCATCTGCAAACAACATACACCATGGTAACCTATCTTGAATTCCTTTTGTAAGTTCATCCATAATTAGAGCGAAAAGAAACGAGTTTAGAGCGGACCCCTGACGCAGGCCCATGCCAACGAAGAAGTCATTGGTAACCCCTCCTGGCTTACTAACATTCGTCCTACCTCCCCCGTACATATCCTTAATGAGACGAATATACAAAGAAGACACTCCTTTCTTTTCCAAGCATTCCCATAACACTTCACGCGGAACTCTATCATATGCTTTTTCCAGATCAATGAACACCATATGAAGATCTACCTTTCTATCTCTGTACAACCCCATGAGTCTTCTAAGGAGGTAAATCCTGTGATTGATCTGTCCGGCATAAAACCAAATTGGTTCTCAGATATTGAAGTATCCTTCCGCAACCTTATCTCAATCACCCTTTCCCACAACTTCATAGTGTGACTAAACAACTTTATACCCCTATAATTATTACAATTTTGAATATCCCCTTTGTTCTTATACAATGGGATGATTGTACTAAACTTCCATTCTCTGGGCATCTTAGCAGTCCTAAAAATAACATTGAAAAGCTCTGTTAGTCACTTCAATCCCTCTTCACCCAAACCCTTCCACACTTTCACCGGTATCTGATCTGGTCCCTTTACTTTTCCATTGGGCATCCTCTTCAGGATCTCTTTAATCTCATCCTTACTGATAAGTTCACCCAATCGGGGGTCAAGTAGACTCTCACTACTTTCTCTTTCCCTACTTCGAAAATCTTCCATCACTTCATCATTAAGGAGTTTCGAAAAGTACCCTTTCCATCTCACCTTGATTTCTGTATCCTCAGACAACACCTTACCATTTTCATCTTTAATGCACTTCACAACACCCAAATCCCTTGTTTTTCTTTCCCTTGCCCTCACTAGTTTAAAGACTTCTTTCTCACCTTCCTTGGTCCCCAATTTTTGACATAATCTATCATAAGCCATGCTCTTAGCTACAGCAACAGCTTTCTTGGCTACCTTTTTTGCAGCCTTGTATCTAACTCTACTAGTCTCTTTCTCTTCATCCATCTCACTGTTCATGAAAGAAGTGCGTTCCTCTTTTTTCTCCTTGACTTTCTCCTTTACCTCTTCATTCCACCACCAGGCTCCTTTCATTCTGCTGCCACCTCTCCTATAAGTACCTAGGATTTCCTTAGCTGACCGTCGAATACATTCTGCCATTGCCTCCCACATAGTATCCGCATCCTCTACCTGCCTCCAAACTCCTTCTTCAGTAATCCTTTCTGCTAATTTCATAGCATTCTTCTTCGTAAGATTCCACCACTTAACTCTAGGTTCACCAACACTTCTCTTCTTCCACTTTGAACATTTGAGCTCCATATCCAACACTAGCAATCTATGTTGAGTACCTAAATACTCATTAGGAATCACCTTACAATCCGTACATAACCTCCTATTGTCTGCCCTAGTTAGGAAGTAATCAATTTGGGTATTTGAGAAACCACTCTTGAATTTCACCAAATGGTCCTCCTTCTTCTTGAAAAAGGAGTTTACCACTAACAATTTATAGGCAACTACAAAATCCAGAACAGAGACTCCTCCAATGTTTCTCTCCCCATAACCGAAACCTCCGTGGGTCGTATCATACCCGCCTGCTTCGGCACCAATATGGTATAAAATTTATTGCTGATGTCTGTGAATAAGATGATTGGTATAAAATTTATTTAAGGTACAATTTAGATGGCTGATAAATTGAGTTGACAATAGGACATAAAAATGATTTAATTCGGTAATCTTTTCAAAAAACAATTTATATTTTCTGAGTTCCTCAAACACTCGACAAAGCTTTGACGATTTCCACGACCAATTATCTCGTCGTGGCGATTTTCACATCCTCCCTCTGACCTGTCGTCGGCGACCTGTCTGAGTGTTGTTGTCGGTCATCCCCTCCCGCTCGTGACTCAATTTGAATATCATCTTTTCCATACCTTCCAGTTTCACCTCTTTGTTCTGTTTGCAAAGAGAGTTAGTGTTTTGTTTTCTTTACCCAGATAACCACCCCCCTTTTTGGTTGTTCTTTTCCCTTGTTTGTGATTACAACCCCCCGGCCCAAAGATTCATAGGTGAAGACCAGAAGTAGCAAACTCAGTTGGGAAAACAACAACAATTCCAATTCAAAAGGGTTGCACAAATGGCCTTGCGCTTCATTAAGCATATCTTTTTCAACTCAATCTATGATTTCAGACCTCTCTAATGATCCCTTTATGCCTAAATTCAATGAGGATGTGAAAAGAATGAAACTGCGGATGGACTCCTCTCGTGAGATGCTAGTGAAAGCTAAAGAGTTGAAGGAGGAAGCAAACACACTATACAAATGATAGGCCTATTGATCTGAATCAACAGGTATGATAAAGCATTCCAATATCCATGTTTGACAGTTCCTGAGAATGAGCATGATGAGAAGTTCATTGAGGAACTTGCAATTCAAATTAACCTGAATATTGCTGCTTGTTGATTAAAATTGAAAGAGTTTGAATTAGCTAAGCAACAATGTGATGTTGTTACGAACTTTGATTCGTTTATTGTTAAAGCTCAATTTCGAAGAGCTCAAGCTTTATTACACATGGGGTTAAGTGAGGAAGCTAAACAAGACCTTCTTGTAGCTATTCAGTGTGAACCTTATAACGAAGAAATCAAGGATGAATTATCTAGAGGAGAGGAGTTGTGTAACATTTCTTGCAACAAAGTTCCTACAAAGGAAGTTCATGCCCAAATAGTGCTAGATGGAGAGCAAGATATGAAGAAAACACTTCTTGATTTTGAGGATAAGGTTGGTGAACCTTTATGCAAGAAATGATGTCCAGATTCAAACGATAGAGAGGACTTGGTGAAGATGCATGACAATGAAATGCAAAAGTCAAATGTCGAGGTATGTAAGGAGACATTTAGCTATACCTCTATTTAAACTCCAGCCCTTTCCAATGACCCCAACTCAAGTGTGGCTATTCACGTTGATGAGAGTATGAAATTAGAGGAAGAGAGCACAAGTAGTCATCCTAGCGTTGGAACTCGCATGGATTTGGATTTGTGGAGAACAGAATCTACCTCCACATTGACAAGGATGGCTAGCGTGGTGACTGAAGGTTATGATAGTTCTACAACTGCAACGGTACTTCCTTCCACCCCCGTGTCTCATACCAACAAAATAATCTTCAGAAATGTCATAGGACAAACTGAGAGAAGCCCACTTAGATCTCTATGTCTATCCCAAGCAACTTATAAAATGATTGAACAAGGAAGTATAGTTGAGGTCTATAGCAAGCATTCGATGGGCTACATGGTGGTCCAGGTTCATTGCTCAACTCCAAAGAACTCGGAGCGACAGGTCATTCATGAAAAGGCTCAAAGTCATGCTATAAGTCCCTATTTTAAAGTTTCAACCCATTTTTACCATGACAAACGACCTCATCGCAGAAAGAAGAACATAAGAATGCGACATAGACATACTCGAATGCACACATTGGAGAAAGTACCCATCATTGATCACAGGTATGAACGTAAGATTTTTACTCCTAACCTAATTGCTTGGTGCAGGGAAGATCATCAAAATGGCATGAGATTCAAACAGTGGATACGCAATGATGAATCTCAACTTGAACAGCAAGATAGCACCAGCATCATATGTTGCAAGTGTAGGTTGGAGGTCGCATAGTTGGACATCACCACGTTGCTACGCAAGAAGCAAGCTCTATCACAGTGTGATAGTAATGGAGGTTGTGGCAAGAATTGTTATAATACTACGATGTGGGCTAGGTCGACTCATGATAATAATCCATTTGTAGCTTAAAACTTAGGACTTTCCTAGTTTCGTTTGTTATTATGTTTGTTATACTTGCATTAACCTACAGACAAAAACAAATAATCATATTCAATATGTGATTTACAAAACCTATATTCGCACGGATAGTTTCCAATTTCCACACAAAATATCTCAGTTACACTTCTTACACTACGTTATTCCGATCAGGCCTCGTTATTCTTCTTCATCCTCCCACCATCAATAATAACTTTGCCTCGCCTTTTCCCACAAAAGGAAAGAAAGGCAACAGAGAATCTGAACATCACAACAGTCACGAGAAGTGACGGCGTGAAAACTGACTGAAGGTCAGCAAAAATTTTCACGTGAGTAAAACTTTTGCTACAAAATTTTTTGCTCAACCTAGAGAAAGAGACTTCATCAGAAGCAACCTGACATAAAATTAAGTCCTGCATTACCGGACCCAAAACTCTCGATTTCAGGATCAGCCCCACAGTTTGGTTCACAAAACGGGGCATTATTTATAAACCTAGGAGACTGAAACCATCAACGCCAAGTCACCAGAAAAAACTGCCCTCCTCACTGGACTGAGCCATGTAAGATGTAGTTGCTGTTTTGATCACGAAGTCAACTTTGTATTCAAGACATATTTCACAACCTCGTAGAACGAAACCACGATCCCCACGGATGGGCCTGCACGAGCAACACGAGGACCAACCCCTGCAAAGAGGCCTCTCATCCCTCCATCCCTGCACCAAACATGATCAAACAACCATCATTGACAAGCCGCGCCCATTGGCTGACATTAAAACAATATACAACAGTAACATAGTGAGAGAGTGCAAAATTCAGGTTCCAGGGACATTTTCAAACGAAAAAAGTTCAAGGGTCATTGGCAATCACAGCGCCGACTACAGTTTTTGTTGGTTGTTTATCATTCCTTTTGAGGCAATGTTTCGACTTTTGTATACAGGGGACTAAAACACAATACCTCACAACTTCTAAGCCAGAAAACAGTAGACTTTAAACTGCACTTAAATCTAGAGAGCTGGACACATCAGCTACCCCCCTTCCCCCCGGGGGGGGGGGGCACAGAGAGAGAGCCTAACTATGGGGACATTGGGGATTTGGGGTCTTTTATTGTGGCTTAGTTTAAGTCGTGGGTCTAACATGAGATCGTCTTACATGAAAGATATCGGAGGATAGACACTTATATGGTAACCTTTAATAATTATGAAGTGACTAATAGTTCAATTAGAGACGACTCTAATAAAAATCATTGTCCAAATGCATTATCAACCCATCTCAATTAGAAAGTCGTTCTAAAACAAACTGTCATCATCCAAATGCCTTTGAAAAATCAGCCTGAAAAGAGTACATCTCATCACAATCTTATGTAAGACAGTCTCACATAAGAATTAGTGTTTAAATGGCTTGTGATAATGATTGGTGAAGGCAAAAGGATGAGCATTTCTCAACAAAACATGGCAAAAACTAAAAGAAAATTAAAAAAATATTTCTAGCCCACACTCTGCACTTTCAAAAGGTAAAAGAACAGTTAGAGTGATGGGGAGATTGAACTACCTCCAAATCTCTATCAGAGTCAGCCTTGTAGTCATCCTCAATGCCTTAACAGGATCTTTCTGGAATTAAACAGTAGCGCAATTCAGATGAGATGATACAGAAAAATGGCAACAGACTGCTAATGCAGTATAAAATGATCGAAAGATTTACTTAAAGTGCCTGAAAGGTACTATTTAATTTCGAATTGGATAGATCACCTCTATTTGCCTGCGTGTTCTTGCCACATCCAAAGGAACTGTTGCACCAGCAGCTAGGCTTCCAGCAACAAATCCAGCAGCAAAATTAGACCCAAGAACAGTGACAGCACTTGCTTCATCCCTCATTATAGCACAGAGTTTCCTCCTCATCTGTCATAAAAATGGACATACCATCAATGACCCAATTACGACACATGAACTTCATAAAAAACAAGGTAAAAGAACAAATCTTACAGGTTCAAGTGTTGACCAACAGATAGCTGAGAAAGGAACATCACGAGCAAGCTGAGCTCCAAGGCCAGTCCAGAGCACACGGTAGTTTTGCACTGTCCAATGAAGTATAGGTTATACCGTGAAGAAATCAATTGATAAAGAATCCCTTGACTCTAACTCTTAACATTCTAAACTTTTCAGCTTTCAGATACGACAATAACTACATGCAGCTTCAATAAATCATTTTCACCAATAATTAGACATAAAATTTACAGTTAAGCGTGTTTGAAATATCTAACAGAAATATTCATGCTGCAAAAGATCACCTGAAGACAAAGAATCACAAACACCATTCTCAAATCCAACTTATCATCCCATGAATACCAATTTCAACTTACAATCATCCAAGCCTTAACCCAACAAAGAGGCTTGGCTACCCCATATGTCCTACAATACTGAGGCTTTTAATCTTTAGTTTACCTCAATAAACATGTGAGAAAATGCGCTACACATATTTTCCCTAGACCGAAGAACTTGTAAAATTTTCAGAAAAGGGACAAACCTGACAACTGTTGTGTGCCTACAACCTACGTCAAAGACACCACTAGCCAAGACCAAGATACATAGTATAGAGCAGCTAACACGGAAACACCTAATATTGGTACCACCATCAAAGTACACACAGCCAATCCCTAACTAGTCAAGATTAAAGGAGAGGTTGTTGCCAAAAGATCCACCAAGCAACATTAAACAGATCACGGGAAAACAACTAAGCACCATTCAAGTAAAAACACTCTAACCATATTATACACTGCAATAAGCCAATAATGCAGCCGAAAACAACCCTTACCACATCAGGGAAAGGTACCACAACTCGTAAATGATGTTATTTATGCATCAACAGTCAACATAATGAATTTGCTGATCAAATGGTCATAGGATACCAAACTTTCATCCCAATTCCTTTTATGAAGCTCCACCTAGAGCACAGAACAGGGGTAAATTGCACACAACTTACCCCAAGAATGCGCATATGTTCCCCATTAGATCCTTGGTTAGAAATCACTTTAGCATGATAACTATCTTAGAAACAAGTCAAACGACTAAGCTAGATGACAATTTACTGAGACAAAACTGATTTGGCCCAAATTCGCAACAGCTACAAATACATCCGATCTCCATGTAACATGATCAACTGATTTACAGCCATACACAAGGAAGGTCCGCAAACATAAAAGCAATAGAGACCTCCATATTTTTTTTTTCTATTCAAAATTTAACCAGAATTATAGGATTTTCACAAGTAACAACAAATAGTGCTTACACTTGCTCTGGAAACTAGTTGTACTGTTGACATTTGAAACAATCCCAATAAGGGTCTTCAGCACACCAGGAGGCTTCTTCCCAGTTTCTTTAAAAGCCTAAAGCAGAAAACCAGGCAAGGTACCAAAGTCACAAACAATTAAAAAAACAATGTAAACTTGCGAAGATCTAAAACAAGGCTAAGGTTTCAAATTGATAATCTAGTACAATGTTCAAAACAACTAAAGGACCTGCATCCGGGTTCGAGCAAGTTCAATAGGATAGCATGTTGTGCAAGCTAAGGAGCGTGCCAAGGCACCAGCCACAAATGGGACATATGGCCCCATACTTGGAGCATTGTTAGCAACAAATTCCTCCATGCGGATGCGGAAAATGTCATAAAAGGGTAGGTAAATTCCAACCTGATAAAAAACAGAAAGAAATAATTATTCAATGCAATGAACCCCTCTCTAAGAATGTAAAGAAACGATGATCCCCAGACAAACAGCTCACCATTGGTACTGCAAGTGCCAGGCCAGCATTTGTTCCTCTCCACAGCCTTGTGATTCCTTCCTGCAATAGTCGTATTGTTAAAATACCCTGAATGATTTATTATGCCCAGCATCTATGAAACAAAAGTGAAGAGTTAAAATATAAAGAAGTATAACTGCACCCAAATTTATCAGTTATTGCAGTAGAGAATTAAAATGCCCAGCTGAACTCAGCATGCTGTGGATCTACCATGCTAGTATCCACAGCAAGAACACTACAACAATTTAGCCGAATAGATTCCACATTGACAAGAAGCGGATAAATGAAATGCAAATATATAAGCACACTTTAACCAATATCCCATTGTGTCATACATCACTAAAAGAACGACTTGGGATAATACAATATAAAGAAGGCCTTGGAACCAGAATCAACCTGTCTGACAATTTTATATATGACATCAACTGTTCCTTTGTACTGAAAACAATCAGGTGGGCAAATTGATACTGTTCCCTGAACACCAGCGCGTGTGCATGTGGGTGAACACCTCAAATCCGCAAACATCTGCATGAGAAAATCAATAGGAGATTGTCATAACATAAACAAGCTAAAACATCACTTGTCTACTAAACAGAGCGTGGAGCTGAGTTCTTTCATATAACGACAATTAGGCAAGTTACCATATTTGGTCCAAAAAAAGCCATGCGACTTGTTGCATTGCTTAATGGATGTGCATACGGAACCCCAGCAGCCTGCGCTTGTAGCCTAGTCTGAAAATTACCCCCGAAAAAAAATGTTGATAAGGACTTCAGGATAATGTGCACTTTTTAATCTGATAGGCCAGGTATACATCTGACACTGCAGGAAACATGTTCAATGAACTAGTGACACTGCATCACAGTGGTCACTTCAGACTTCTCAACATCAAAAATTGATTAACAGAAGTCATAGGAGAACAAAAGTGCTTCACATACAACACTTGAATTGACATTTGTGGTATACATGGAACAACAAAGAATGATGAGAGGCACAGTCACAATCCCAAGTTAAACTCTACAAAATTTAAGCAAATCAACTAATAACTCATCACGAAATGGAGATGCCACGCGCGCAGCAACGCCAAAAAAATGACACAGTACAAGAATTTTAGGATACACATCAACGAACCAATTATATAAGTAGACTTGACAAACAATCAAAACCAGCACAACCTTCAGACAACAAGACTTCATAAGAACAACAACACTCCACAACTATAACAAATCAAACATGAATACAACTGACAATTGAAACGAAGAATTATACAACAATTCCAACAAGATTATCAATTCAACTGCAATTGGCAAACTTGCTAAAGAACTAAGACGAAAACAAGGTAAAACATAACAGGAAGGGTAAAACATTTCAAAGTAGCAAATGAAAACACTGAATGATATACACAAAACCAGCATACATACAGCTTTATCAGCCAAATTGACTATGACATCTTCCGCGGGGGGGGGGGGCGGAATACCCAAATACAAAAAATCCCTAACCACCCAAAAAAAAAGAGGGAGGGGGCACAAACCTTAGCAACGTCAAGAGGGTTAACAAGGACAGCAGAAAGAAAGGCAGCACCAGCTGCAGATAGAGCATTAGCAGCGAAGTTAATTGAATTAGCATCATTTGAACGATTTGCAGGTTGAGATTGAGACTTCGTTTGAGCTTGCTGCAAAATCTCCGACATCACAATCGTGCTTTCATCGGTAATTCGAAGAGAAGACGATTCAAGGAACTCATTTTCGTTCACCCCAGAACAAGAAGATTGGTCCATCCAGCGGTGGCGATCGTTCTGGGGGTGGGTTTGATCCAAATCAACCATTTCAAAGCCCTAATAGAGCAAATGGGTCAGTCCAAAATGGGAGGAATTTAATGCCCAGATAAGTATAACTGAAAAGAAAGGACGAAGATCAATGGAATAATAAGTGCAGGGCTTTGAAAGAGGGAGAATGAGCAATGGTAATGAATGACAAATAGAGAAAAAGCAGAAAACTTTGAGGGTGATTTTTAAGGAGTAGAAAATATGCGAGTATTGGAAGAGAGATGAAAACAACCCATCAATGTTTCTTGAAGAGGCGAATGAGGAAAAAACAGAGATAGAGAAATTCCCAGAGAAGAGAGAGCGATAGAGAAGCGAAATGCCTCGAAAGAGGAATATAGTTCGGTCTAGGGCAAACGGCTGAGAGGGGTTGGGCTTCTCTTGCAGTGGGGCTCTAAAGCGTTAACGGTCCTCATCGGGTTTTCTGATTTCCTCCAAATTCCCACCACTTTTGGAATAAGTCGCAGCTCATCTTTTCACCTTTGAAATTTGAATAGAAAAGAAGTTTCTTCTTTCACTACGGCGGCATAAAGGCCTGTCTCCAGTAATGGGCCATTCGGTTTGTATACATGTCAAGTTAAACTCGAATTCGATTGCAATTTAGGTCAATTATAATTTCGGTTAATTTTAGATCAATTGGTATCTTGTTTAATAAGGTTATTTGGGAAGAAAAAAACCTCTTTGTAGGAAATTTTGGTTTAGTGTGCTTTGAACGGAGTCAAATTAATTCGAATTTTAAGTTCATTTTCAAGTAATATGTTTCGATTATTAGAATTAATACAAAGAATTGGATTTCGGGTTAATTTTCTTAGGCCTAATAGAGGCCAGTATGAAATTATGAATTGTACACTTAATGGTTAGTTAATAATGATACAGTGTGAGCTTACATCATGCTACTTGTTAAAATTAAACATTCACATGTAATACCTTTTGATTAAGAAAATTTTATTACAATTATAAATGTTAAGTTGGGTAATTCATATTTGTTAAAGCTCTATGCATAATTATCCCTCCATTAGATAAATTAAGATTGATTAAATTCTTATAAGTACATAATATTAGAGGAAACAACTTTGTTTGAATCTAATAACCTTAAACCATAGATCATCAAAAGTTAAGTTATTTTAGCCCACGAGCCACAGTACATTTCTAGAAGCTTAACTTTATTTTTTCGGTCGCATTTTATAGTCAAATTGGAGATGCGAGATTGAAGCTTCTTATGACGAGATGTGGCCCTTCTTGCACCATATTTGTCAGGTGCATCGTATGGCCAAAAATAAAGAGACGAAAATTTTTGCTTGATGAGAGGTTGGATTTGGGTCGTGTACTTGAAAATTTTGTGCGTTCAGCAGGCCAAAATGGCAGCCTTAGGGTCTGTTTTTTTTATGGGTAAATTGAAATGGATAAAAGAATGTAGTCGGTTGAAGTATGTTGAATTTTTTTATATGATAAATTGAACATGGTTAAAATAGTGGAAATGAGTTGAAGTAGGTTGAGGTTGGTATTTTAGAATTGATCAATGAAAAGAACATGCACTTAGTGGTTGACATTTCTGCCTCCTCTTGCAAAGAATCCGATTTTATGGTCACAAAATATGATTTGTCTTAAGTGATAACATTATTTATAAAATTACAATAGTAATCGATAGAATTGATTTAGCTTGTATAATAAAATTGAGACGGTTTCATGTAATAACTAGTATTCTTTATATCCCTCCAAATATCTCACATTTGATGCAGTTTGTTTTCCTGTAGAGGGTTAGCATATAAATTAATAATAATTTTTGTTGTATTTTTCTCACGGTTAGTACAATTGTATAATATCTCAAGTTGGCTTTAATTAATCCAACCACTAAAAATTTATAAAAGAAAAGTTAGTTGGCATCCATTAAATTAAAAATAAAATTGGAAACTTACACTAATGTTGTACGCTATTATATTTATATACAACTATTTCTCAAGAGTTTTTCCATAAATTAGAGTTAGGCCGCACTTATTGTTCGAGTACTTTAAATCAATTACTTAAAAGCTTCTCAAAAATCATCCCACATACAGAATATTTGACATGTATTTTTCTTTTTAGCTAAATTTTTAATCTCCGTAGATAAAATAAAATAATTATTAATATATAAAAGCTAATACAAATTTATTAAATAAAAATCTTCATATTTTAAAGACTTAAGTTAAAATTTTACTTGAGAGGAATTAAACAGATATCAATTATCGTACATTTTCGAAGCCTTTAACTTTTTTGTACCTCGTGATTTGACAAGTTAATATTTTAACTCCCATGTTTGTGGATTAATTTTTTTGTACCCTGAGCTATGTTGTTTTGATTTTTAGCCACCTTTCTTACTTTCTTCTTTTTAGCTTTTGGTCCAAAGCTTTTCAAAAATTGCAGAAAAGTTCCTAGAATAGAAAAATATGTAAATAAGCTATTTTTGCAGGGGTTTTTTTTTTCAAAAAGTAAGCTTGATTAACTTTCTTATACTGACTTTATTGGTACTAGTTATCACAATCTACTACTTATATCTTATATATTATACTTTCTATGGTTATAGGCTCACCATGCTTAGCAAAAATAATTAAAAATTAATTAAAACTTTTCTTATATACTGACTTTATTGGTCTAAAGCTTACTTGTTGAAAAGAAAAAAACTGCAAAAATAGTTTATTTACATATTTTTTTCATCCCATGACTTTTCTACAATTTCTAAAAAGTTTTGGACCAAAAGTTAAAAAGAACAAAGTAAAAAAGGTAGCTAAAAATCAAAACAATATAACTCAAGGTATAAAAAAATTAATCCACAAATCTGAAGTTTAAAGATATTAACTTGCCAAATCACGAAATAAAAAAAAAATTAAATGCTCTACATTTTCGTGCGGATGGGCCTGGTCGTCGGGTGGCAATTTATTAATGTTGAATGGGCATTCTTTTTTTAATATAAAGATTTCTTTTCCCTTACGTGTGACGACACTGCATATGCCACGTCCGGTGTGCGGGGCATCCCAATCACTTGATGATGTTATTTTAAATTGTTGCTTTTATATTATCCTATGAGCATCACAATGTGGACATCCTCCAGTGGTACGGCCAAGTATTTTATGGTTCAAGTAACCGTTTGCCTTTAAAATTCAAATTAATTGGTCAGAGATTCGGAACCCAAAGAGGAGAACTGGGGGAATGAGGTGGGTGGGAACCTCTCTCCAGAGGCCAACCAAGGCAGCCCGTTGGTCCTAGATGGCCGCATGTCTGAAAGGGGCCCTTGGATCATTCTCTTTTGATGGCAAGTCCCTCACCTCTCATCCTGCAAAAAAACACACATTTAAGGTTGTACACGAGTAAAGTCGGCTTGGTAAATTTTCGATTTTAACTCGGTCAAAACTTAACTAGAATTCAACTTTGATTAAAGCTTAGTTTGTATGCTTAGCAAACCAATCCCAAGATTAGAAAATTTCGGCTCGATTGAACTTGTTTTGTTTTGAAAGCAAATTTCAAAGTAAGGGCGTCCCATCAATCTATGAGATCAAAATAAGTTCAGGACTAACTTGGATGCGGAATTGTACTGTCGGTAATAGTCCACAATAAGAATATCAGTTCTTCGATAATAATAAATCTAAGCGGCTACTAGAGTCGCTTTATAGGTGTCCACGTCCTAAACCCGAATACCCGGTAGCGATGGTAGGGTAACCGTGAGGAGAGAGAAAGGGGAGTGTTCTGTTTCTTACCCCTGAGGCTAACCCCCTTAAACCCCTTTATATAGATTAGGGGGTAGCTAGGGTTGTCGCCCTAGGCGACTTAAGTGGCCATTGGGCCTAATCTAATTAGGCCCGTCCAACAGCTCCCACTCGGTCACTTAGGCCGTAAAACACGTATTCTCTATGCATCACAACTCCTTACGCTTCGTACCAGGAATAGAACGTGCGACCAAAAATAATAAGTAGTGTTATATTAAGTTATCATCCAACTAACATAACACTTTCACCAAATACGATACCCCAAAAATATCCCAAGACATCACCAGTGGCATCTTCAGTCCCTTATGCCTAATATATCATATGATTATGTTCTCAACATAATCGTTCGGGCTGATATGGTGATGGTGGATAAATTTTCCTTAAACACTCATGAAATCTCATCTTAACTTAATTGCTTTCCTAACGTGTTCTCGCTGAACCGTATACATCATGGCTCTTGAGAATCACTTTAAAGTAGCATCATTAAGCTTTGACTTAATATCATAGCTTTAAGTCAAAGGGTCATCGTCCATAGGGTCACACAATGACAAGTGAAAGGAAATTCAATTGTCACCCCACATATGGGTCGTCTTACAAGCACACACAGTATGAGATGTGTATCACGGCATAGCTCCCACTTAGCTGGGTTCGTCGCTCTTTATGCCATGCGAATCGTCAGTCTAGATTTTTACTCAAAAATCTAACCTGAGCCACTAGATCAACATACTGAATGTTGGTCTTGACACTCAAGATTCGGCTTTTAAGGCTTCAATATGAAAACTTATTTCATACTCGACTCCCTTGAATCTCATCTTAGTCTTACTAAGGCGACTATTTCTCATTCATACACTTCTAGTATGAGTTATCGATATTGCACACCTAGTGTCAATATGATTACGTCTCATCCTGCTCGCTACTCAAGCGTCAGGGCGATTGCCTGTGCGACTAGGCCAATCAGAAGCTTGTGACATTTTAATATGCCTAACGTACAACAATGAGCATCATGCTCATAGAAGAAAACATGTCCATCACGTAACAGAACATGTCTAGATGCCAAACCTTATGAAATCCAAGACTCAACAAATGAGTTTTGGACACATCACTAGGAATGGGTTTAGTTAAGTGAACATAATCACCTTATTAGTCTATATATATATACCCAATGGCAATGCTTTTTGTCTCTATGGTACAAGATACACAATCTACCTCTATAGCCAATTAGTCTATATATATATACCCAATGGCAATGCTTTTTGTCTCTATGGTACAAGATACACAATCTACCTCTATAGCCGACATTGTTGTGCAGTTGTGCTTCTTTGCCGCACCATGACATGGCTCTCCCACTCAGGGTGAAGACATGTCCTGAGGATAACTTAGACTTATCCGAGTTACTACCCCAATCAAAATTTGAGCGTCTTCTCAATTTGAGGTTTGCTCCTTGATAGCAAAACGCTGAGTTATCAATACCACGAAGGTAGCATTTGATTCTCCTGATGACTTGTCAATCAGGAAGCCTTGGGTTACTTTGACTTATCAAATTATCCGCAAAGCAATATCAGGTCATGTACATAACATGACTTTCATTAAGCTTACTATGATACTAGGGTTAAGGACATTTGTTCACTATCTCTAATTTTGTCATCTGTTTTAGAACATTGAGCAAGACTCAGGGCTGGACCTTTCTCAACCGGAGTATCTACGGGGTAGGAATTATAAACCCAAAAGTTGTTCCAAGTCATTTTGACGCATGCTTCTTGGGACAGTTTTGGATTATTTCCACTCCTAGGACATACCTAGCTTCACCCGTGTCCTTTGTCTCAAAGACATGGGATAACTACCTTTAAGTAGCTTGGATCATCTCCAAGTTGTTCCCTAGTTAATAGTATGTTATCAACATAACGAACGTAACCCCCATGTTGAGCTTTCAACATACACAATGGTCACATGTGGACCTTTTAAGATGACACACATTGTCCTCTTATCTCTTTGGTACAAAATCAATGGGTTGGTCCACATAAATCTCTTTTTTAAGGTCACCATTGAGAAAGGCAACCTTTACGTCCATTTCGAATAACTCAAAGTCCGAATGGGCAACCAGTGCTAGGGATATCCGGGCCTGAACTTATCAATTGAACTATCCATCCGTTGTTTTATCTTGAAGACTTACATCGGGGTGGAGTTTCAATGAGTTCTTAAACCCTGTCGGTGAGTCCATCTCATCCCTTATTGCATTCAATCACTCTTTATAATTTGGTGAACTAATCGTCTCTTAACAGGAGGTAGATCCCTCAATTCCCAAGGGATGTGCATAGGAATATTTCCTCTTCGATTTGAAAATATCATCGAGGAATTCATCCATGCTCAATTCTTGGGATCCTGGGACCTTCATTATTTGTCTGCCTATGTGGAAAATCCCTCCCCCTTTCTCTAAGAGGTATGGGACCAAGAGTTTCTTCCCCTTTCTTTAAGAGGTATGGAACCCTGATTAAGGAGAGAAGATTACTTCCACTATCCATTGGATGTGGGATCCTAAACGTGAGGACTAACTACATGCTCAGGAATGACTCTCCTCAACATTTGGAGATTGATGACGAATCACATTCTCCTTAATAGACAAACCTTCACCATTCCTATCAAATAAGGAAGGTGTACCACCCTTGGTGAGGTGTAGCACCCTCAGTGACTTAGTGAGAATTCAAATCCTCCCCATCACCGAGAGGTGGTTGAAGGTCTTATTGTAACGTATACAAATTGAGACCCTTTTAAATTTCACCAAATGCTAAGAAACTAATCCTTAAGAAAATCAACATTGCGGGATTTTGTTTCACAAAGAAAACATTCATGATCTCAATTGGTTCAAAGAGTTTTTAATACTTCGTCCCGATTGAGTCCTACTACCGTTATAAAGTATACGAACACATCGAGTACCTAATAACGGTGAGATAGTTGGTACACTTATCTATATCATGAATATATATGACTCCATGATGTGCTTTCATATTCATGGACCCGCAAATGTCTAAAGTGCACGAACGCTAAGGGATTTGATGCCCTTGAAATCTTTGTTTGAGCTAAAAATGTGATATTTTTAAGGTACTTTTACACCGATTTTAGGCTCATTTTAATAATATTTTTCTAGGATTTTAATTGATTTTATTTTATTTTGCAGATTTTGAATAAATGCAGAAAAGGGGCTTAAACATGACGGAAAATGCAAGAAAAATAGAAGAAGGGTCGGAGGTTGAAGAATCGGGCCAAATTCCAGAAAAAAACCGGCCAGGAAAGAAGAAGAAAAGAAAAAAAGAGACCAAACCGGTCCAGCCTGAACCGGACCGACCGGTTCAGCTGAACCGGTTCAGCCATTAAAACCCCCCTCCCCTGCCTCACGTTCAGCCATTAAAGCCCCCAAACCCAGACCCTCGACCCAGAAAGTCCCCAAACCGCCATTCCCACCTCATCTCCTTTCTCTCTCTACCCGTTCTCTCTCCTCCAGCACAACAACCCCACGTACACCCCCAGCCCACCGAATTCCCGAAACCCAGAACACCCTCTACCCACGGTTTTCTCCAAAACCGAAACCACCCCATCCCACCAACTCACCCACCACCTCTGACAACCACCAAGCCACGTCCCACCTTCTCTGGCCTCATCTGAACCGTCCACGCACACCAACACCAGACGGAGGGTCGAGATCGAGAGGGGGCGTCGAGTTCCTTGCTTCGAGTATAAGAGATGAGGAGAAGACGCCATGGAGGGCAGCGTAGACTAGGTAATTTCTGGGCTAAGTAGTTCTAGATTTAAGTTTTAATTTCGTATTTCAGGGTTAGAATTTCAGATTTTGCGATTAGGGTTCTTGTTAGTCAGTGACGAATTGATGTATTAGGGTTAGAATTTCTAATGTAATTCGAACTGTTGAAGCAAATTTTATCGAAATTTTGTTCAGTTATTGAAGGATTTTCGCATTTCATTGTTACTCTTTCTTCTCCTGCTTCATCCGGTTCATAACCGTGAACTTGGATGTGTGTCAATGGCGACTCAGCCATTGTTGCTAGTTAAGGCTGAGCCGCAAGGTGTTGAGGCCTAGACTAGTTGTTAGTGCAACCCCCTCCCTTCCCCCTAATCTATCTCTGCTTCGGACGTTCTGTACTGGTGATGTTTCCCTGTCTGAATTTGCCCTCTTCCTGGTGTTCTGATGGTGTGCAAGTGTGGAGCCACGTTTTGATGTTCAAGCTTCTGGTAATCTCGTTCCCAATGCTGCCTGCTGCTGCTTTTTTTTGTCCTTCTTTGAGTTTTCCATTAGCTTGCAGATTTAGTTTTAGAATTTGTCTCGTTTTCTTTTCGATTCCAGTTTCTCATGTTAGCGTTTGGATTTCATGTTAGAGTTAGGATTCTAAGCTGTTTTTTTTTTGTGCTCTGCTTTGATTCTGTATAACCCCTCCCTGTTGCTCAATTATTTTGCTGGGGTAATTCGATTGCTTGACTGATGGTTGATTATTATTAAAAATGGTGGATTGTTTGGTTGCTCAATTAGCTTAGGTTCCATTTAGTTTAGTTTATTCACTTTTAATGACCATAATCAAACATTTTTCCCTGTGGACCGACCCTCTAAGTATTACAATGATGTTGTATGCTTGAGGTTTAAATTCCATTTAGTTCACGTTTTCTCTAAAAACAAAAAAAAAGCTTCAACAATTTTGGCACCATTGCCGGGGAATTACGGTGCGATTTGATCATTTTCTTATATTTTTAGTTACTTTCATACTTTTTTTGTTTAGTTGATACTTTGCTTAGTTGTTATTTACTTAGTCTATCCCTGTTTAGGCTTTAGTTTTGAATCAATTGTTACTTTTCTTTTGGTGTCATTTTTGTTTTCATTAGTTTAGCCCTTTTGAAAACCACTCAAAAATCCAAAAACATTTGAAAAAAAAACACATTTGACTTAGGAGTGAATCCAAAAACATTTGAAAAAGGTTGTGAAGGTTGGATATGCATGATCAATTGGATTAGGGACCCCGAAAGTGGACGATTAAGAAGGAGTGAATCTGAGCCTGACTTAGTACCTGAAATTGAGCCTCAACTTGACTTAGGAGAAATGGCACAAGAAAGAACTTTGAGCGATATTTTCTATCCTCCTAGAACTACTTTGCCATCGTGTTTTGTTGTGCCTGTTCTTCCACCTAATGTCACCTTCGAATTGAAACCTTATTACACCCAGATGCTCCCTAAATTTGCAGGTTTAGAGGATGCTTATCTGTTTTTAAGGGAATTCGAAGAAATTTGTTCTATGATGCAGTTTCCTAATGTTCCCATTGATGTTGTACGAATGAAATTAATTCCTTTTGCTTTGTGAGATTCTGCTAAAAGATGGATGTATGGCTTAACTGCTAATTCTGTGACTTCTTGGGATGATTTTGTGAAATTGTTCCTAAGAAAGTATTTTCCTAATGCCAAAACTGTCAAGCTAAGGAATGAAATCAATCAGTTTGTGCAACTTGATAGGGAATCATTTTGAAAATATTTGGATAGATTTAAGACCTTATTGGCTCAATGTCCTCACCATGGTCTAGACCAAGCTCGTTTATGTCAAATTGTCTATGAAGGACTTGACCAACAAAGTAGGACCATGGTAGAATCCATGTGTCAGGGGGGTTTTCTCTCTAAAAACCCTGCAACTACTTGGGAGTTTCTAGAGGACTTGGCTGAAAAAACCATGCAGTGGGAAACCGCTCGCGATGACAGCCTAAATTCTAGGGTAGTAAGGGGTGGTTTACATACAGTCTCTGATGTAAGTCACTTAGAGTCTAAGATAGCTGCCTTAGAAAACATGTTGAAGGGATTATCTCCCCAGTTATCCTCACTATCTCAGACTTCTACAGTGTCCTGTTCACATTGTCAAGCTTTAGACCATTCACTGAGTGCTTGTCCTTATTTTGCTCATCAATTAACAACTGAACAAGAACAAGCAAGTATGGTGATAGAAAGACCAAAGAATGACCCGTACTCCCCTTATTTTAACCCAGGATGGAGTAATCACCCTAATATGTCATGGGCTAGTGGACCTAATGTCGTTGTACATAATTCTCAACCAGGGATGTTTCATGGAAACAATTTCCAGCCTTCGGCTCAGTCTCCACAGTCTTTTCCAAGACCCACTGCCCCTAGACCTCCACCAACTGTAGCTCAAATGCATCCCCCTCCTGGTTATACTGAACTTGATAGGAAAATTAATAATGTGGAGAGAATGATTAATGCTAATAATGCTAACATGGAAAAAATGATGAGAATAATGACTGAACAGTTCTCCCAGTTAGCATCATCTTCTAGGGAACCAGGTACTTTTCCAAGTCAACCTGAAGTGAACCCTAAGAGTCATACCCCTTCCCTTTCTAGTAGCATTAATAAGTCGGTGAGAAAAGTGAATGCGGTTATTTCTCTCCGTTCTGGTCGAGAGATTGATAACCAAGTGAGGAACCCTGATGAACCTTGTAGGTATCCTCATCAATTCTTTCAGAATTCTTCCCCATCATCTGCACAAGTGACTGGTTCTTCTAATGGGTCAGGAGATGCTCCTGATAGTGTTCCCAATGCATCTAAGAATCCTTCCTCTTTATCACCCTCCGAGGAAGAGGAACTTCAGGAAAAAGACTCTTCTGATTCAGTTAAAGATTCACCTTCTAAGAGTTTTTCCTTTCCTCTTTCCTCCTCTTCTTAGAAAATCCAGATGCCTTTGCCTCCTTTCCCTCATAGATTGAAGAAGAAAGATCAGGGCAATATTGAGAAGATAAGGGAAACCTTCTCTCAAGTCAAGATCAATATTCCCTTACTTGATGCTATTGAGCATGCGCCTCCTTATGCCAGATTTTTAAAGGATTTGTGTACTACAAAAAAGGCAACTAGTGTACCTAAGAAGGCATTTATGACTTCTGGAGCTAACTCCATCCTTTCCCAGATACCAGCAAAGTATAAGGACCCCGGTTGCCCTACTGTGTCCATAGTCATAGGGGACCAACTCATTCATAGAGCATTGCTTGATTTAGGGGCTAGTGTGAACTTGATTCCCTTTGCTGAGTATGAAAGGTTAGAATTGGGTGAATTGAAACCTACCAGGATGGTCATTCAGTTGGCTGATAGATCCACTAGAATCCCTCGGGGGATAGTTGAGGATGTATTGATTAGAGTGGGTGACTTCATCTACCCAGTGGACTTCGTAGTGATTAAACTGAAAAGGGAATACCTAGTCTTACCAGTCAAATCCCTGTGATTCTAGGGCGTCCATTTTTAGCTACTGCTAATGCCCTTATTAACTGTCGTAATGGTATGATGAGACTGTCTTTTGGTAATATGACTGTGGAAGTAAATGTTTTTAACATGCAAAGACCGCCGTCAGGATTTGATGATATGGAGTTTTCTACTCTTAATTGGATAGAGAATCCTGTGTTTGATGATTTGGATGATGCAATTGTTACTGAGTATGAGTCATTTCTGATGAATGATAATCCTGAGTATGATATGTTTGAATTTGATGACTTATGCTCTGATGTTGATTACTTACTCACTGTTACATCTGAATCTGCTGATGGATCTGTTTTCCCCACTGTTCTTGAATTGAAACCCCTTCTCGATTCTCTTAAGTATGCATTTTTGGGGCCCGATGAATCCTTACCTGTTATTATAGCTTCTGACTTGGATCGGGACCAAGAAAATAAACTCATTTGTTTGCTTAGGGAGAATAAGGAATCGTTGGGATGGACTTTAGGGGATATTAAGGGGATAAGTCCTTTTGTGGTGCAACATAGAATCCATCTAGAGGACCATGTTCAGCCTTACCGAGATCGGCAAAGGCGTTTGAATCCTACTCTTCAGGAAGTGGTCAAGAGGGAGGTTTTGAAATGGTTAGATCATGGGATCATTTACCCAATATCTGATAGTGAATGGGTTAGTCCTGTTCAAGTCGTTCCTAAAAAGACTGACATCACTGTAATTAGGAATGATAAGAATGAATTAATCCCTACTAGAGTTCAATCTGGGTGGCGAGTGTGTATAGATTATAGAAAATTGAATGTTGCCACCAGGAAAGACCATTTCCCCCTTCCCTTCTTAGACCAGATGCTAGAAAGGTTAGCTGGACATTCCTTCTATTGCTTCCTGGATGGATATTCTGGCTATACTCATATCTCAATTGCTCCTGAGGATCAGGAGAAGACCACTTTTACTTGCCCATTTCGGACATATGCTTTCAGAAGAATGCCTTTCGGACTGTGTAATGCCCCTGTTACCTTTCAAAGATGCATGATTTCCATTTTCTCAGATTTGATTGAGCAATGCATGGAAATTTTTATGGATGATTTCTCTGTGTTTGGATCTTCTTTTGATCATTGCTTATATAGTTTGAGAAAAGTTTTAGAAAGGTGTAGGGAGAAAAATTTGACTTTAAATTGGGAGAAATGTTACTTTATGGTTAAGAAAGGTATAGTCTTAGGTCATATTATTTCCAAAGATGGAATTGAGGTGGACAAAGCTAAGATTGACCTGATCATCAATCTTCCCCTTCCCAAAAGTGTGAAAGAAGTTAGGTCCTTTCTTGGACATGCAGGCTTTTATCGACGATTCATTAAAGATTTCAGTAAAATTGCCAAACCTTTGTCCAATTTGTTAGCTAAAGAGGTGCCATTTAACTTTTCTGAAGCATGTCATGAGGCATTTTCTAAGCTTAAATAGGTCCTTACTTCTGCTCCTGTCATTCATCCTCCTATTTGGGGAGAATCTTTCGAATTAATGTGTGATGCATCGGATTTTGCTCTTGGGGTTGTACTTGGATAACACATTGATAGAAAACCCCATGTGATTTATTATGCAAGTCATACATTGAATGATGCTCAATTGAATTACACTGTTACTGAAAAGGAATTTTTGGCTGTTGTCTTTGGTTTTGAAAAGTTCAGACCATATCTGATTGGTTCCCATGTGATTGTTTACACTGACCACTCTGCCCTTAAGCACCTTCTCTCTAAAAAGGATGCTAAACCTAGACTTATAAGATGGATTCTGCTTTTACAGGAATTTGATTGTGAAATCAAGGATAAAAAAGGGTCTGAAAACCTTGTTGCTGATCACTTGTCTATGATTACCTGTGAGAGTGAGTCTAGTGTTTCTGAATGTTTCCCTGATGAGCAACTGTATGCTGTGCATCCTGATCCATGGTATGCTGATATTGTCAACTATTTGGTTACCAATAGGATTTCTGAGGGATGGACCAAGCATGACAAGGATAGATTCTTTCACCTGGTTAAGTTTTTCATTTGGGATGACCCTTATCTGTTCAAATACTGTTCTGACCAAGTTTTTAGAAGGTGCATACCCGACCATGAAGTGAGAAATGTACTGTCTTTTTGTCATGACCAAGCTTGTGGGGGGCATTTTAGTGGGAAGAAAACAGCTGCCAAGATTCTTCAATTTGGCTTTTATTGGCCAACTTTGTTTAAGGATGCCATTGAATTCTGCAAGAGTTGTCCCAGATGTCAGCAATTAGGCAAGATAACCAGGAAAGACATGATGCCATTGAACCCCATTATTGTAGTTGAAGTTTTTGATGTATGGGGTATTGATTTCATGGGACCATTTCCAATATCTTTTGGGAATGAGTACATTTTATTGGCTGTGGATTATGTATCTAAGTGGGTGGAAGCCATTCCCTCTCGAACTAATGACACTCGAGTTGTGGTGAAATTTCTTAGGGAAAATATCTTTATTCGCTTTGGCATGCCCCGGGCTCTCATTAGTGACCAGGGTACTCATTTTAATAATAGATCTTTTGATGCCTTGCTTAGAAGATATTCGATAATCCATAGGCTGGCTACCCCGTACCACCCTCAAACAAGTGGCCAAGTTGAAGTTTCCAATCGGCAGATAAAACAGATCCTGGAGAAAACTGTGAGTAGGCATAGGAAAGATTGGGCCGATAAGTTGATAGATGCTCTCTGGGCCTATAGGACAGCTTATAAGACTCCCCTCGGCATGTCCCCTTACAGAGTAGTTTATGGTAAGCCTTGCCATCTACTTGTAGAATTAGAGCACCGAGCTTGGTGGGCTATTAAGAAGCTCAACTATGATTTGACTAAGGCGGGAGACTTGAGACGACTGCAATTGAGTGAACTTGATGAAATCAGGGCGGAAGCATATGAGAGTGCTCGATCTTCTAAGGAGAGGGCAAAGTTGTTTCATGATCAACATGTTTTGAGAAAAGAATTTGCCCCGGGAATGAAAGTACTTTTGTATGACTCTCGGCTTCACTTATTTCCAGGGAAATTAAGGTCCCGCTGGACGGGCCCTTATGTTATCTCTCATGTTTTTCCCTATGGTGCAGTCCAAATTCAAGATTTGCAGACTGGTGCCCTGTTCAAAGTCAATGGCCAGCGGTTGAAACCATTTCTCGAGCTGCCGACCCAAGAGGATGTGGAGTGTCTGATGCTCCATGACCCGGGCCCTAATCCGTGACTGACTGAGATCTAAGATAGTTTGGGTGTAACCTGCACCCAACCTGGTTTGCTAGAAACTCTTCTTCTTCTCTCTCTTTTCTTATTTTTTTGTATAGTTTACTATTTTCCTTATGCTTCTTTGATTTTAGTTTTGATTTTTGTTTTGTTTTGTTTTGTTTTTTGTTTTGTTTTTGTTTTTGGTCGTGTTTTAGTTGTATATATTTTAGGTTTTACGGTTGTATAGTTTATGAGCCTGCTTTTTAGCACCTTAGTTCTCCGAATGAGGACATTGTGAAGTTTTGGTGTGAGAGTGAGGTGCCTTTTTTTCAAAATTTTTGAAATTTTTTTTTGGTCTTTTTTGGGGGCATTTGTATCTTTTTTGATTAGTTTGAATCCCCTGTACTTTAGTTGTTAGTTTGTATATAAATAGGATGTGCATGATAAGTCTTTAACTTCGAATGTGATATTCTAAGCCCTGATGCTAAACCCCAGTTGTTCATTAAAGGTTGTGTTATCCAGTCCTTGTTATCCTTTCATCATTGTCTTTAGGTCTTAGGTTTCTATGAATGATTCTCCCACTAGCTTATGACATGATTGCTTTGGAAAAAAATGAAAAAAATGAAAAAAAATTGTATGATAAATAAAGAAAAAGAATAAATTTTGGAATGACAAGTATCCCTTTGAGACATGCGGTACTGGGTGTTACCCTTTGAGGCAATATTGCTACTAGGAAAGCGTGCTTCCAAAGTCATGATGGGAATAATGTAGTTATGTCAACTAAGTGGGATTGAGTCTATTCTGGTAAATCTGAGTCCTGGAGATGATGATACACTTGCACACAAACACCGGGATGGATTCAAAATCTTGATGTTCAATGGGGTGAAAAATCAGTGTTTTGATGTCATTTAGAGGTAAAGGGCTTTGATGTACATTTTATGTATATACAGGTTAATAACTGAGTACATGGGTGATTTAGCTGATTAGGAATTGTGCATATGTTTCCTGTGTTTTGTACATATTATTTTTGAGAAAACCCAAAAAGATTTTTCTTTTATTTTCGAATAATTTTGTGGGTATTTTCACTTTGAAACCCTCACGAGACCTCACTCGTCCACTTGGGAGTCCAAGGGGTTTAAAGGGCTTGTTGCATACGCGAAATGCAACCGTGATTCCTATGACAGTGAGTTAGGATTTTATTTTTCTTTTATTTTCATTTTCTTTTAGTTAGCTTAGTTTATTTTACTCGAGGACGAGCAAAATCTTGGTGTGAGAGTATTTGTTTGAGCTAAAAATGTGATATTTTTAAAGTACTTTTACACCGATTTTATGCTCATTTTAATAATATTTTTCTAGGATTTTAATTGATTTTGTTTTATTTTGCAGATTTTGAATAAATGCAGAAAAAGGGCTTAAACATGGCGAAAAATGCAAGAAAAATAGAAGAAGGGTCGAAGGTTGAAGAATCGGGCCAAATTCCAGAAAAAAAACCGGCCAAGAAAGAAGAAGAAAAAAAAAAGAGAGACCAAACCGGTCCAGCTTGAACCGGACCAGCCGGTTCAGCTGAATCGATTTAGCCATTAAAAACCCCCCTCCCCTGCCTCACGTTCTCCCTCTTTCCTCCTCGCGCCCTGCTTCTTCGTCCCCAAACGTCCAAACCCAGACCCTCGACCCAGAAAGTCCCCAAACCGCCATTCCCACCCCATCTTCTTTCTCTCTCTACCCGTTCTCTCTCGTCCAACACAACAACCCCACGTACACCCCCAGCCCACCGAATTCCTGAAACCCAACACACCCTCTACCCACGGTTTTCTCCAAAACTGAAACCACCCCATCCCACCAACTCAACCACCACCTCTGACAACCACCAAGCCACGACCCACCTTCTCTGGCCTCATCTGAACCGTCCACGCACACCAATACCAGACGGAGGGTCGAGATCGAGAGGGGGGCGTCGAGTTCCTTGCTTCGGGTATAAGAGATGAGGAGAAGACGCCATGGAGGGCAGCGTAGACTAGGTAATTTCTGGGCTAAGTAGTTCTAGATTTAAGTTTTAATTTCGTATTTCAGGGTTAGAATTTCAGATTTTGCGATTAGGGTTCTTGTTAGTCAGTGATGAATTGATGTATTAGGGTTACAATTTCTGATGTAATTCGAACTGTTGAAGCAACTTTTATCGAAATTTTGTTCAGTTATTGAAGGATTTTCGCATTTCATTGTTACTCTTTCTTCTCCTGCTTCATTCGGTTCATAACCGTGAACTTGGATGTGTGTCAATGGCGACTCAGCCATTGTTGCTAGTTAAGGCTGAGCCGCAAGGTGTTGAGGCCTAGACTAGTTGTTAGTGTAACCCCCTTCCTTCCCCCTAATCTGTCTCTGCTTCGGACGTTCTGTACTGGTGATGTTTCCCTGTCTGAATTTGCCCTCTTCCTGGTGTTCTGATGGTGTGCAAGTGTGGAGCCACGTTTTGATGTTCAAGCTTCTGGTAATCTCGTTCCCATTGCTGCCTGCTACTACTTTTTTTTGTCTTGCTTTGAGTTTTCCATTAGCTTGCAGATTTAGTTTTAGAATTTGTCTCGTTTTCTTTTCGATTCCAGTTTCTCATGTTAGCGTTTGGATTTCATGTTAGAGTTAGGATTCTAAGCCGTTTTTTTTTTCGTGCTATGCTTTGATTCTGTATAACCCCTCCCTGTTGCTCAATTATTTTGCTGGGGTAATTCGATTGCTTGACTGATGGTGGATTATTATTAAAAATGGTGGATTGTTTGGTTGCTCAATTAGTTTAGGTTCCATTTAGTTTAGTTTATTCACTTTTAATGACCATGATCAAACGTTTTTCCCTGTGGATCGACCCTCTAAGTATTACAATGATGTTGTATGCTTGAGGTTTAAATTCCATTTAGTTCACATTTTCTCTAAAAACAAAAAAAAAGCTTCAACAATCTTACAAGAGGATTTTCTATTGCTTTACTAGCTAGACATAACTCACATTTTGCACCTTAAGCCTAGTGAGTTGGTCTTAAAAGGCTATCTTTGGCTAGTTAACTCTATCTTAACCCTTATGGTCAAAATGAGCATGTCTAAAACAGAAAAAATGAGACAAGGATGGAAGATGTTCTATTTCGTCTATTGAAAACAGCTTCTAGTGTGACATGGCCAAACAAAGCACCATGCCATATGATGTCTAAGACATCTAGACGAAAATTAAAGAAAACTATCCTTAGGGACAGAAGACACAAGGAAGCATCGCACCCTAGGTGCATAAAGAGTGTTTGGGAAGAGACAACGCAATCCCTTCAACGGGGCCTCGAATGATTCGTCTTTAATTCAAGGACACCTTTTTCATCGTCGTTACCTAAAACGACAACTCGTGAATCCACCGGGTAGTAGTGAAAGTTCATAAAGATCAATTCAATCCCGAACTATGTACTTTATTTCTCCCATATCTACAATCCACTAAGGATCATAGTTAGCAACAAATGTTTGGGAGCGCACACATTATCCAGGAGGGGCTATGGAAGGAAGTACCTTAATCTACTTAGGACAATCCTAAGTATAAGATGCCTAATTTCTACAGTCATAGCAATCACACGTGCTATATGCTTCTCTTTATTTCCTTGGTCTTTTCCCCTTTCGCAATACCAATCTTAGGTTCAGAACCTTTTAAGGAAATGGATCCGGATGATCCTGATGCTAAGCTAATCCCACGCGTACCCAACAGTGGGATGACTTTTAATTCCCCCGCTAGATCGACATTAATGCAATACGACAAAGTATGACATCTTGATCGATCTATTTTCGAACCACTTTTGGTATGCTTTTAAGTTTTCTAGATACTATTCACTAACAGTACCATCTTTGCCATCCTATGAGACCTAGAACCCAATGAGTGTCCCAACATTTCACGTTCATTTAGAAGAAACTGAATCTTCTAACATTATGTATCATAGTCAGCGCTATCAAGTTTTCTTATTGGTAAACAAATTACCAACCTTATTTTAATTGCCATAGCTAAGGGTGTATACTCTGTAAAGTGGACATCAGGCATATTTTCAAATAAATAAATTATCAAAAACTCCATTATCCATGTTGCATGATCGAAAATTTCGCTAAGCTCATAATCATCTCATACAAACATGAATTAGAAGTTTTTATAACTTATTTATCACAATCTTCCATAAAACAAAATTTGTGGAGGACATTATGGTTGAACAAATTAAGATTTCAGAAATATCACAAAGATATCTAACTTTATGTAAATCAAATTCACATTAAGTTATCTCATTATATATAACCACTAATATGTCATCTAGAACTTTATCAATGACATATCAACCATGAAGTTCAGATTATTATATAAAACGCATCTATATAATAAAATGAATCCACATTGCCAAACATATTCGAATAATAACATGTTACAAAAGAATTTCATAAAATGCCCAAATAGCAATATATAAAACACATTTATATAATTATGTGAAGCTTATTCAAATGGTACTCGCAAAATATAAACACATCTATAATATTACGAATTTTAAATTTTATGAAACCAATTCATAAGATACCGCTAAGTTACATATTTAGCAGGTAACATGAAAATGAATCCATATTCATTAATTTGGGCAAGGAGCAAATGCTAAAACAATTAGCAAGGTTTACTACAACCTATGTAGTTCGTATATATAATACGCATTTATATAATACTACTAATTGGTGGCTGACATGAAAACTATTCATGCATCGAATGCAACATACTTTGTAACATAAAATATATCCAAATATTAATCACAATTAATCATACATAGAACGGATCTATATGATATTAAAATTTGGATGAAACAAGTCCGTAATAAAGTTCGCAAATTATATAAAACGCATTCATATAATGTTGCAAATTTAAATTTCATGAAACAAATTCATAAAATAATCAAATATCTTATATATCCAAATAATAGCATGAAGTAACCACAAGAATGATAGAACATTTAACTAATTCATAATTGCTCATATTTTTGCATAAAGTTGCTAAGATATGAAACATAGTCATGTAACTAAGTATTATATAAAACATATTTATATAGTGTAACTTATGAAACATATTCATTTATCGACTAAGGGGATCCTCATATCACATAGATATTTATCGAATTCAAGTAAAACAAATTTACGTCTTACGTACTAATCATATATATGAAACGAATTCATATAGCTTCAACCCAATTGATTGATAACAAGCTACTTAACATGAAAATTTTAAATCGCCACATATATAAAACGAATGACATTAAACATATTAATGTAACTTATGAAACATATTCATTTATTGACCAAGGGGATCCTCATATTTATCGAGTTTGAGTAAAACAAATTTACGTCATACATACCAATTTTATATATGAAACAAATTCATATAACTTTTAATCCCAAGGAATGGATAACAAGTTACTTGGTCAGGCAAATGCCAAGTTGATGCATATATAAAACGAATTTATATATGGCTTTAAACATATTAATATTTTTATAATGAAATCATGCACCCAGAATTAAAATTAATTCGAAACCTTAATTCAACAAATGAATTAACTGCATGAAACTTTATCAACTTGAATATCATTATTATTCAATTAAAAATCATGCCATGATTAATGATAATAATTAAACAATAATGATTGAAAAATAATTCGATCTAAAACAGTCAAAAATAGCCCGACCCATATCGTTGAAATATGACAAGAAGCAAACCGGCCCAAAAGAAAAATGGTTCAAAGAACAAAAATTTGGGCCAAAAAACAAACGGGTCACTAAACCGGCCCTCCATTACCTCTTTTGGGCCATTCTTATTTATGGCCCAAAAGAAAACCGGTCCAAAAAAAAATAAGCTTAATGAACCGGGGGGGCTTTTTATTGGTGAGCTATTTCACTAACTCCCCTCCCTTTTTTTTCAAACCCTAACCCGAGGCTTCTATTCTCTCTTCTGCGTCCCTCTGCTTGAGTTCTCTCTCCACTCTCTTCGCTACCCATTTCTGGTTCTCTGTTTCTGGAAAGCTCTCGACGCCATGGCAGGGAGCACGAAGCTTCTGGATTGGCCGTCGTGACCACGGCAGCCACCACTGCCGTTATAGATTGTCCCAAAAAATACCCAAATGATGCAACCCGCCACCACCGACCCCGTTGAGCCTCGATCTACGCTAAACCGGCGAGAACCAAGGGTGCTACGGTGTAGATCGGCCTGATGTGAGCCTGAGGAAGACGCCCACGTGCCAAACGCGCCACTGAGGCGGTGGCGCGTGGTCTCACGCGCCTCCTGAATCGGTGTTTTCGCCTTCTTTTTCTCAAGGTTGCGTAGATCGGCGATGGAAAGGGGCTCTGGGAGGAAGAAGATCGTGAAACGACCTTCGTCGGCAGCGTGTGACGGCCACGCGCCACCCCTCCACGGTGGTTTCTGATGGGTATGATTCGGTTGACTTACTACCATTTTCCACCCCTTCCTTTTTTTTTTATTATTAGAGTCGAGGTCGAGAACAGAGCAGAGGGAGGCTAGGGTTAGGGTTTCGGGTTTGATGATTTAGAACACATCATGAATACTTGGTTTCCAGACCCTTTCATGACAAAAACAGTCGCATGACGAATTGTTATTGAGTTTCTAGCATATCATTCTGGGTTGGATTAACATATAATCCAAAAGCAAACACAAAGATTCATGCTTTCTGGAATTTTAAAAGAAATATTTTGTACATGTCCATGTCTAATATACATTGGCTCACGAGTTATGCATGATTTGAACTTCATCACATAGTTTATACGAATTTAGTGGCATTCCGATCATGTATTCACGCCACTGAATGCGACAAAACAAAAAAAATTCAATCTTTAGCCAATTCATGATATTAGATTTACAAAAACATGCTCTGTATTGAATTACTCAGAAAAATTCAGTCTCTAATCATGGAAGCATGAATTTTGTCTAATATTTCAGATACATAATCTTCAGCAATTTATGATGAACATATAAAAAAAAAATGAGTTTAGGGCATAGGAGACAGAACATCCATGAATCTGAATTAAAGCAAAAAGAAAAGACAACTCATTCTGGATTCAGGATTCGAACATAAAGGCATGCTATTAATTTGCATAATTACAGAAATTAGGCAATTAATCATATAAAGGAGCATGCTTTAACAAATCAGATTATTAATCTATTAATCGGGACTAATCCGAACAGTTCTAGGCTCTGATACCACTGTAGGAAATAAATTCAGGACTAACCTTAATGCGGAATTGTACTGTCGGTAATAGTCCACAATAAGAATACCAGTTCTTCAATAATAATAAATCCAAGGGGCTACTAAAGTCGTTTTATAGATGTCCACGTCCTAAACTCGAATACCCGGTAGCGATGGTAGGGTAACCGTGAGGAGAGAGAGAGGGGAGTGTTCTATTGCTTACGCTTTAGGCTAACCCCTTTATATAGGTTAGGGGGTTGCCCTAGGCGACTTAAGTGGCCGTCGGGCCTAATCTAATTACGCCCGTCCAACAGTTGACAATAGATATTTCAACATAGAAAGATAAAGGAACAGGTTTCCCTTCCCTCAGCAAACAAGTTTCATGTATGTGGGCTCCAAAAAGAATCCAAGATTATCAATTAATTAAATATATAGAATCCAAGATTATCAATTAATTAAATATATAGCTGTAGTTCTAGAATATATTTGGAGGGGGATGGGTAAATGAATCCACTAATGATTAATAACAAACCTTGGACTTGAAATTAAAAGAGAAACTGAGAATATTTGGGGAGATTGTCACCACAGTGGAAAAGGGACCAAAAGGGTTGACCATTTGAAGTAGATAACTACGATAGAAGGGATGGAGAAGATACCATGGGTGACCACATTCTCAAGCTTCCATGATTGAACAAGCTAAAGAGGAAGCCATAGAGGAGAATACTAAAGGTTGTGCTGCAGATAGGTGACAATGGGTTTGTCTGAATGTTTTCTTATCAAGGGTTTCCAAATCCCCAAATACGACAATTTTTATTGCTAATTACCCAGAATGTTACGTCGAAAATGCATCTCATCGTGTTATAGAATTTTTTTATGAAGTGCATGACACGAATTTTTGGGGAAGGGAAATACAAAAAGGATATTTTGCATCAAGTCTATGCAATGACCGAAAAATAATGTAACATAGCCATTTTTGGCGAGGACAATTTGTAGTTGTAAAAGGTCATTGCAAAAACTCATTTTTCTTGTAGTGGGTCGAGTGAATAGTAGGCAAGATACTAGAGTGAGCTACGGGAGAGTGAGATGCTTTGTATTGTGAATATACCAATGTAGGGCCTGTTCTTTTCGTTGGAAAATTGAGAATTTTTAATCCAACTCATTCATTACCTTTCTTTGCATTCCTTCCAATCCTTCTCAGTCATTCCCAAAAAGGAACTTCTGAACTTTTCTCATTCCTTCATATTCCTTCTCACTGTCGTCTATCATCTCTCATGTTCTTCCAATTTTCCTAAACAAATCTCATTCCTTATCAATCTTTTTCATTCCATCCCAACGAAAAGGACATGTTCATACTCTATGTTTCCTGATATAGTTTCTTTGTCTTTTTTTTTATAGCACTGTAGTTTTTCCTCTTGCTGAGAATAGATTTTCCACGTTAGATTGATCTGTTGTTTCTGTTATGTGTGCATTCATATTCTTGTAAATGTGGGATCACTATCACCAAACGTTTGGGCTACCTACAAGTTGAATTTTCAAGCACTCCTCACCTAAATCCCACCTAATTTAATAAATGTAAATGCACTTGTCGTTTTCCAAGGCATAGTCCAACATAAACTTGTTTTAACACTTTGTCCAATTATAACTACAATTACAAATGCCTAATGAAGTCCAAAACTTTGATTTACAACTTGATTTGGAATTATTATCATTTACTCCCTAGAGAGTTTGTTGAATATTTTTTACATCCAACTTTTTAAAATTATTATTTACCTTCTTTTACCTTTGCGTCAAATAATTTTTAACCCAAATTTTACCCAAATGTCCTTCATATTTGTTATTTGCTATTTGTTATTTGAAATGCATCTTGATAAAATTTAGCGTTTTATTTGACCCAAAAATGAAAGGGGTTAAATAATAATTCAAAAAGGTCGGAGTTGTAAAAAAAATATTTACCAAAATCTCAAGGGCTAAATGACGATATTTGTGTAATTTGTAAATATAAAATTATGGTAGTGGGTAGTCAAGTTTTGTTTTCAATAGATGAGTGCAAATGCTAGTACATGCCAAATTCAAGCAGCTTTCAACAAAATCGAAACTGTGCTTAATTGGCTACAAGAACAAAAAGGCAATTTATTTTGTGCCAACGTCATTCAAGATTACCTAGAGGGAGAATTCCAGTTCCATTTGTTGGAATGCCCCTTATTAGCATGCTCATTGGAGACGGTGGCAGCCAGCACCTGCATGTAGTTATGCATCCCATTATGCATTAGCCACTTCCAATTTCTAGATAAAGAACTAAAGAAGGGGTGACCTTAGGGATGTAGCTAGTAGTCCCATCATGCATCCCGTCTCTTCGGATTAGTGATAGATATTCTATGTTCTAACTAACGACTCCAATGATATTAACCTAACAAGTCCTCTTACCTTGTATTATGGACAATTGTTAATGTAGACTTTATCTTTGGGAATATCAAGATTTTTAAGAGGATTTAAATCTAAAAGGATTTGAATTCAGCCTAACTTTTGGTGTAAGTCATATGTAGTACTAATACTTAGCTAGACTTATTCATGAACACAACAATTTTAGTAATTTATTTAAAATATATATTTCTTAATTGCTAGCCTTCTGTGTATTATATTCATTTAGGACTTTTCTCGGAATAAATAATTATCTTATCATTTTTTCTCGTGCCTTTTTGTTGAAGTACTTATCTTAATTGAACTTCAAATATGTGGGCATTTGCTTTCTTATTTATAACTTTCTTGAATTTGTGTATAAGCCTCTATGTAAATTTGAATATTTTGTGCTTTTATAATATTAACTCTCAAATATCGTGGGCACTCCAGTTTTAATTTTAAATCTAAGGGTTTGAAGGATTTTCTAGAGAACCAACTAACCTTAATAAATTTGAACCATATTTAAACATACTAGATCAAAGGATATGAGCTTATATTCCATTTTTGTAAAATCGATCTATAAATACAGATAGAATTTGATCCTTCAACTAACAAAATTAAATCAAAAGAATCCAAATCCAAATTCAACATTGAATTAGATTGCGCCTTGGGCATCCCATCCTTGAAGCAGAGGAAGGGTGTGCCCTAGGCAAGATACTAGAGCTAGCGATATAGGGACACAAACATTAACTAAAGGAGCATGAGATGCTTTGTGTTATGAATGTACTAATGCAGGGTTTGTTTTTTTCATTGGGAAATTGAGGTTTTTTTAAAAAAAAATTTGACACATTCGTTATCATTTGTTCACATTCCTTCCTATTTCTTGTTGTTCATTGCCAAAAAAGAATTTCCCAACTCTTTCCGTTCCTTCCCACTCTGTTCATTATCCATCATTTTTTCCCACTCCTCCCAAAAAAAAAACTCATTCCTTATCAAGCTTTCCCATTTCTTTTAAACGAGAAGTGAATGCCCGTGCTCTATCTTTTCCAATTTAATTTCT